>LPNX010579501.1:147322-223296 GCA_001517045.1 Pseudotsuga menziesii
GAACAACTGCTGCAGTAGCTTTTGCTTTGCCTTTATCTTTGTTTCCTCCGTACTTCTTCGACCTTAACTCCGGATGAAGTTTCCAACACTTAGAGACATCATGTCCCTTCTGACAATGCGAACATGTAGTCTTTTCACCTTCTTTCTTAACAGTAGCCATCTTCTTTTTCCCCTTATCTTTACCTTTCAATTTGCTGTCAAATTTAAATGATTTCTTCACAAAAGTATCATTAGCATGCTTACCCCTAGCTTCTAAATGTGTAGCTTTAACACATACATCATCCAAATTACTGGGGTTAAACATCAACAAAGTATGTCTCAAATAATAATGCATGCCACCAATGTACTTAAGAAGAGTTTCCTATGTATCTAATGAAACATTCAATGCAATATCCCTCTTTCTGAATTCATGAGTATAGTCTTGAATATTTTGTCCTTTAGCTTGTCTAAACATTTTCCAACTCATGGTTAATTGTTGAATATGTCCTAAAGGATAAAATTGCTTCCTTAATACTTCAATGAATTCATTCCAAACTGAAATAATTTTACCGTTCTTTCGAAGATCTTGCTGAATCTTGCTCTCCCACCAAGTAAGAGCCATACCACTCATTCTCAAAGTGGCCAATTGAATCCTGGAAAGGTCATCAGTAATGCCCTACACCCTACAATATACTTCAAGCTGCTTGATCCAATTGTCTAACTTTTCAGCATCTAAATCTCCATTATAAATTGGCAATTCAAATTTAATCCAATTTGAAATAAGGCATATTAGGATTTGCATTAGCATTATGTGAATGAGAAGCATGAGAAGAAGAGAAAGTTATATTAGTATCAAGAGGATCACCATCACCTCCTACTCTTTTACCCTTTTCTTCCTTCTTCACTTCGGCATCTTTGGATGAAGATCCTTCTTCTTTCTTCTTCCTTTCTGCACGCTCATCGAGAAGAATTTCCATCATGGCTTTCATACTGATAAAAGCCTCCAAAAACTTAGTTTCAGAAATAACAGATTTTTCCCGTTCTGTATGTCCTTCTTCTTCCCCTCGTGGAGAAGACATGGTTCTTGAGAATGTTCTCCTTGAGCCAATCTCAGGATCTCCTTCAATTAATTCTCCTTCACCAAGCTTTAACCTGGACCTGGTAAGCATTCACAAACTTGCACAAGCAGTTAACCTGCTCTGATACCATAATATGATCTGTCGGATCTCAACTTGAGTGCATTAAAAGTTTTTAAAGAATGCGTTTACCAGTTTGCTTAATTCATGAAACAGCATTAACAGAAATTAAATGCTCAAAACAGAAATGAAAATCAAAACTGATAAGTAGACGTGGAAAAAAAAACACAAAATCAGAGAGTCACAAACAGAAGTTGATAACGGAGTTCACCCCCTCCACTGGGCTACATCTTCGGGTCCCTCTCCAATGGGTACCGATCCAATTAATATTTTTAAAATGGTACAAAAATGGTTCTGGAATCAACTTTAGCAACTGTAAACAGAATGTTGTACAAAGTCTTCAAGACCTCTCTTCTGGAAATTACAATTAGCCTTCAAAAGGCAAAGAAAGCTAAAATTATAACAGAGAATGTCTACTTCCACAGCAACAGCATCTGGACTTTTCACAATAAAACTCTCGGTGCTTCTTTTCTTTTATCTCTGCAAGCTTCCCGTAACAGAAAAGAGATGCTCGGTGCTCTAAACAATCTGAACCCCCTTCACTACAGCCAGAATCATCTATTTAAGCGTTCAGTGGGAGGATAAGTATCGGGTTCGAATCGTCTGCTACCCATATTTTCATATTCCATATGCTATCTTTTAATTTTCGTCGAAACGTTTCAACTAGCTGTACGTTACATTCATTTCTATTCCGTTAAATGTAGCAGCGGTTCCCAACGGTTCCATCTAATACCATGTATGGTATTGCTATCCCGCCACACAATGGATATCCGTCACATTTAGAGCTGTTCCAAATGTTATATCTGTTGTCGCATCATATAACTAAACTCTACAAATGTCGCAACATATAACTTTTTCATATGAGAACTTCACTATATAACTGATCCGTTGTCACAGCATATAACTAGACTCCACAAATGTCACAGCGTACAACTAACCTCCACAAATGTTGCAACAAACATGACCACACACCCTCATCTAACCGCCAGAATAGTGCCATTTAACCATGCACAAGACCGCTAGAGGGTATACACTTGACCACGTGGGCTTTTCACAAACCATTCGATGTTCCACTTGACGGTGCGCAAGCTGCGCGGCCCATGCTATAACTGCTAGATGTTACACTTGATCTTGGTTATAATATGTCATATCATATATGATATATATATATATATATAACATTGCACCGATTAGCATATATGTGGAGCATTTCATCGTTTGAATGGTAGATGGAACATACATTAAGGCTAGTCTCGCACTATGTTTAGCATATGAGTTAAAAACATATGTTATGTTCTTTGAACCATAGATTAATAACCATTGTACCATATTGGATCAGTGTAATTTTTGACGATGAATAATCCACCGGATCATGGATGAACTTCACCAAACCACTCTACATCATGTTATTGTTGTCCATGAACAAAGAGCTAAATGACATGACCAATTCATTAAGCATAAAAAGTTTCAAGCAATATATTAGGATATTCTATATGATTCCAGGTTTAAGGATTATAAGGGAAAGAAATGTACCCATTGATTAGGACTATATGAAATTGATACGGTATATGACCATGGGTTAGTGAAGCTACGCACCATTAATGAAGATTGAATTCTCTTAATGGCCAATGGTCATCGTCTAAGAACATATAAGAAACCTTCATCCAAGGATGCATTTATTCATAATCTTGCAGCTTTCTAGTGCAATAAAGAAATGGATATTGTGGCTTACTGCATTAGTAATCAAATTATTTCTTAAAAAATGGGGGGAGAATAAGAATCTAACTATGAAAACCTCCCTTGGAGGAACAATTGGACATTACAGAGAGAGAGAGAGAGAGAGAGAGAGAGAGAGAGAGAAAAGAAAAAAATAACAATCTACAATAATGATCATAATCCATACCTTTCCTTGCTACACCTTCTTGAAATCACAATGATGCTCTATTGCAAAACCCTCTGATGTCATAGATTTTTCTAATCCTACAATTACTATAGTTCCTTCACTATATAATTCTACAAAATCTTGGCATGATGCATATGTTTCCACTCCTTGTAATTTCCAATCTACCACAAATTAGCATTTAATCACTTTGGCTCTTGTCAAGTAGGTGCACGTATGTATTTCCCATTTTTCTCAATGATTAATGTATGTGATAATACCTATCAGTACTACTATGCCAATTTTGCATACCCTTGTTCTCTATTTGCCCGAAAATGGACAAAATTTTCCAAGTGGGGAGGATCCTATATAGAGCCTTCACCATATTTAGTAGGAATTTCCAAAATAAAGAAACATAACATAAACCATTTTTCACATACGAAGGATGCAAATCATAAAAATGATGGAATGAAAAGACACTATAGAAATCATGAAACCATGCCTCCATGTAAAAAATGAATAATGATCTTGTTAGGAAAGCATCCACTTTATATCATAATTTACTCTTCGAGTGAAATTAATTTTCCTACTTATCATTTTTCACACCACACCATAATAAAATTATCTGTGGCGCACTCTCATAGTCCCATGTTCCTTATGTGATTCCTTCTACCACTCCCCTATTCTCAGAAGTTGTTAATTCTCCAACATAATGGGTGAACCCTTGACTAAAAGTGAACTGGAGAACACTAGCATGATAGCTTGGAACCCCAAAGTGTTGAGAATATTTGAAGAAATGGGTTGGATGGTCTATTTTGAAAAGTTGTGGAGAAGTGATAGGGAAATTACAATGGAATTCACACTATTTTATAGTCCGACTATCATATAAGTCAAGGGGTTGAGAATTCAAGTAAATGAAGAGAGTGTTTCCATAGTAACATGCTTGTCACAAATCGATGATAGATGTTTCAAAAGGAGGTCGCCAAGAAATACGGTTCATGGAGAATTTCTTGTAGGTGGAGAGACAGACCAAGCAACAGAGAAGGAAATGCAGAGGATATCTCTTCTACAGACATGGCTAGATGTAATTTTCTGCATCCAAAAATTATTGACCTACGAAGGTAGGTACAATATGTTGTTTGGTTACCATTTTAATTGTTGGCACATCTGAGAGTACACCACAAGTATATCAATATTTTGTATTTCCTCTTCAATTTCTCAGAATTACTGAGAAAAATGGTTTAGCAGAAAAATCATGGCGCTAGTCTGGCTCACCATGGACTGATTAGACTCTGAATCAAAGATGCCCTTATTGGGATAAACCATATATACGACACCTTTGAGATAAATTTTCCATCTCCATCAATCATAAGGTTTGCGTTAATTGTGGAAACTACAAAAACTCCACAGGGAGCCATTGTATTGGAGTATTGAAGATCGTGACCTAAGTGGAAGAGTTTATGGAGAGAGGCTCCCTTTTCAAAAACCTCGATTCGACCAAGGACATTTCATAGAACTATGACAAAGAAATACTCATAGATGATTAAAGTATCGAAAGAAGAATATGTGAAGGAAGATCAAGATAGATTTTTAGAGCAAGACAAAGAATTTGAAATATGATATCTAGGGGAAGAAAAAACACCAATAATAGAAGACCCTTGGAGATTAAATGAGCAAGAAGCTATTGGTGTAGAAGAGATAGAGAAAGAAGTAATGATAAAATGAAAAAGGTGGAAAGTTATTAATTGGTAAGTTTCAATCCCTTTTCTTTTCCCAATACTGAAAATCATATTGGAGGTTGAAAAAGAACTATAAAAATATGAAGTGGTCATATTTGGAATTATTTGAAGAATTAGCCACTACAAAGAAAAAAAAATTAATTATGAATCCCATAAGAGCTTGGATGCTTTTGTCCATGCCATTTAAGAACAAAATGATTGGTCACCTCTTGGACCACAAGAGGAAATCCATGACACCTTCATTCAAGAACCCAACAATGTAACAAAGGGTTCAAAGTAGGAACTCTTGTCAACCCACGCAGAAACAAGGAAATCTAAAGAAGAAGAAATTGAGAAAGATCATATAAATGGAGAGCCATATGACGAAGAGCTAAAGGAAGAAGTGCTTGAAGAAGAAGAAAACAAAGACAAAGACATCTAGGAATCTTCTAGGAGGTCTAATTAAGATTCAAGGCTTAGAAAGTCATGTGGAAAAATGGAAGTCAAGGAACGAAGACCTAGAGAAAGAGGTTGTCTTATTGATTGAATAGTGATCAAAGGATTTTCACCATAAGAATAAAATTGAAAAAATCCACTGAGAAGGAGACAATTATAACCATTCAAATCTTAACCATGGAGGTTTAGCAACTGAAACATGATAATTTGTACTTGAGTCACTTGGTTCATATGATGAGGAACTATTACGCACCTGGCCCATTTTATTTTATTTATTTAAAGTCTAAGATCATTTCTTTTAGAATAGGGACCATTGCAACAAGAAATTTGGATCATATTATGGTCCTTAATCAATTTATATAATGTTTTTCAAGAAGTAATGAAGAGGACCGATATTTGTTATGTCAATTTTATTAAGACAACACAGTAATGATTGGTTTTGATTACCAGGATCCAAATCCCTATTTAGGTGATGTTCAATTGCATACATTTATGTCATTTATGAAAAATAAGCTTAAATGGTGTGATGTACTCTCTTTCCTAGTGTTATAGAGTGGGATGATGAACTATGGGTTAGAGGATCTCCATTGTACATGCTAAGTTATTTGAAGAAAGGTTGAGATAATCAGGGACCAAGCATTTGTGACCTCCCTTAAGGAAGCACAAAAATCAACCATTCTCCCTTGCAAGGATTGGGTATCCATGAACAGACTAGAGACCATCCTAAGCTTTCAAACAAGAAATGGATCTATGGATCCAAAGAAGAAAAGGTGTATTCATTGACGTCATATTTGAGGTTGCATTAGACCTATTACAAACATATATGGAGAGTCTTAATGTCCATGGTGTTGACTGGATAGGGATTAATTTTCACTTTCCTCTTTTATGAGGTCCTAGAGAAGAACAAAAGCGATAAGATGACTTTTTGGATAGTGTCACCTATAGGATGGGTTAACACAACAAAAGAAAAAGGCCATGCCTCCTATGATTTGAGACTCTCTATTTGGAGTCCACACCATCGGATTCTCCGAACACAGATGAGTAGAGAAAGATTGCATGGGGACATGCAATATCTTTGGTTGGGGGGAGATTATGGGCCCTAAAATTGCCATCTTTTATGCAAAAGTTTTGGCATAATTTATACCCATTTTTACTGTGTTTCTATCCCTTACTTATCTTTCTAGCATCGACATGACAATTTTGGCATAAGGTATCTATTAGTTTGCATTTCATCATATTTCACTGATTATTTGACGAATAAGTAGGGAAGTATGTACTTATGTCCAACTATAGGAATGTTTCAGATTTTGTGCTACAGTATGTTGCAGAAGTGTTTGTGATGTAGAACCTTCTATAATACATAGCCTTTGGTGCTGTAAAAACTCTATAGGAATGATGCAAAAAATTTAAAAGGAATTTCATGGAAACTCTACATGAATGATGTGGAAACTCTATGGCGATGTTGATGATATGGAATTACCAAGATGCAATGAATCATGAGCTTTGTGCTTGGGGTCCAAAATGGAAAAACAATAGGATGATGGATGAGGATCCCAATCCTTAAAGAAGGATTCTATTGGCATGCAATTTTTCCATACATGTGGAATATGTTTTAATTAATACACATTTATAAACAAAAATAGAGTTTATATTTTGTCATAAGATTGCTTGAGAGTAAACCTAATCCAACCATGCTCGTGTTATGATATCTAGTGTGTTTTTTGTTACAAATCAGTTTCAAGGATAGCTCGAGAACCCTTGGTTCTCAAGTATGTCCAAAACAATTCCTTAATTTTAGATAGCCATGGTCTTCTATAAATGAATACATCATATGTTTAGAAAGGTAGTTGGTAAATAGAGGAGATGCTCTGTTTGATTGTTTCCTTCCATCTAACATGTGAGCTAATTTAACTTCTATCATAGCCATTTCTATCACTATGTCTAAGGAGACAATGCCCAGTCCAATAGGAAAGGTGTTGTAGTGTATAAATATATAGGATTAAGTGTGTGAATAATTTATATTTGGTTTGATTACATCTAGAATTAATCTTGGTTTGATGATTTTTATTTCCTATAATTTTCAATTACATTTATAAGCCATACTTCGTTTCCTCGTAGAAAATAATTATTGCTCCTTTTTAATATTTTTCATCTTTCAAGCATACTTGCACTCTTTTTATTAGCTCGATTTGTAACATTCGGTTACCAAGATTGCAGCTCATATTTGAAGTTGTAAGGAGTGTGATTATTTAACTACTTAATGAACGTACTCAATTCAATAGATGCATTTACTGTGTTGGATAATAGGTTGTACTTACGATTTGCAAGAATAGTATTTGGTTTCAGCAGTATTTAAGGTGTGGTGTGAATTTTCTTTCTAGCATAGTGTGAATTTATATTTATCATTTACTTTCTAGCACAAGTGTGAGATTTCATCTTTAGTTTAGTGTGGATTTATGCTTATGCAATTTACTCTCTTGTTGTGTGATTTATTTTGCGTAGGATTTAGTTTATCTACGTAGTTTCTTTCCAAGGATGTTAATTGTACATACCAATGTTTGAACTACAACTTCACACTAGATAAACTAGTAGAAGAGGGAATTGAAACTTACATTTATAGTGCACGGTAACTCACAAGTCAACCATAACCCTGAGTTGACAAATTCAATGTATAAAATATTTACTTTCCTTGCTACAAATTAAAAGGTGATTAAAAATCCCATCAAGAAGGAAGGCCCCTTGTCTTTGAAAGTTTCCAACTTGAATGCTTAAAGTTTACTCAAATAAATTTATGAAAATGAAATATTGGACATATTGTATGCAATTAAGAAATGACGTCCTTACCTAATAGGAAGACACTTTAAGGCAAGAACATATCATAAAAAGCGTAAGTACCTCTTGGAGCAATGATTATCTTCAAAATAGAAACACAGATTGGGTTACTAGGATGCTAGGCCGTGACTTTGAAAACATATAGAAAAGAAGGAAAATAGAATGTAGTGGCAGATGCAGTTTCAAGAAAAGAAGATGACATATAGGTCTTACTTTGTTTTATTTCCATTATGCAATGTGATTGGGTGGAAGAAGCAAGGACATAATGGAAGCAAGATCAAAAGACATGCAAGATAATTCAACAACTGTAACACCCCGGTTTTGACCCCATTTGCATTAAATATACATGATGTATATATTGTAATTAATCATGGTGTGGAGCTAAAGGAAAAAGGCCCACCATCTATTTAACATTCTATGTTTTGGCGATTAAAATTGTTGTCGATGGTATTTCATGCTAGCTGACACATTATAATTTTGGCATCATGTAAATATGCAATTTAATTAAAAACCCCAACCAGCTATGTCAATGCAACAAATAATGAGACGGGGGAATGATTTCCTAAGGATAAGGGGGGGGGATATTTAATCTTTGGTTCCAATGGGGAAAAGCCAAATGTCAAAAGGAGAACCCATGAAACAATCAACTACCTTTCTTGTCTCATTCACCCAATCATTTAATTATGCTAGAAATTGGTTGAAGTAGTTATTTCATTGGGATGGGGAGAGTATGGGGAAGGAAATTTAAATTTGGGGGAAAACGTTTTTGACTTTTGGGGCAAGTAAACACCCAAAATGAATGCCCATTTGGCCATACATCCACGTTTTCCATTTTTCCTCACCATTCTCCTTCACGTGGGCTTCCTTCATGTAGCTGAAGCTTCCTGTGTGTTCATCCTTCACGTTTGGATTCATTTTCCTCATTTTTGCATGCCCAGAAATTCGTTTTGGTATTGTTCAATAAGTGGGAAAGGAAGATTTACATTTTCATGGATTCTTCAATGGCTAGGAACCGTTTTTACCTTGCCGAGTGGCCAAGAAGCAAGATTCACATTTTTGGGGTTTATAGCAGTCGTTTTGGCTCCCGTATTTCCAGTCACCTTCAGAAATTAGAAATACGATTTGGGTTTTTGCAGAGGTCGATTTTGTCTCTATGGTGTCATTAAACGATTGTTGAGATCGTATTTCTCTCCTTGGTGTTTTTTCTCCATCTGTAAATCCATTTTTGGGTTTCCCCAACATTTTTCTAAGTAACAACCATTGGTATTTTGCTATATGTGCACCCTTTCCTTGGTATGAGTTGTTATGCTCCTTGATTTGGTCTGAATCCAGTTAGGAGTGGAAGAGGTAAACTGCTTGATAAATCTAGTGCATGGGGAACCTCACTGAGGGATCTTGAGGGCTGATTATTCCTTACTGCACATCCTGAATAACACTTGAAGGGAATGCATAGACTAAGGGACTGTATAGCAAAGAAGGGGATGATTCCTTGTGTTGGGTGTGTATGTGTTGGGAAATCCAAGTCATATCTTGTGCAGCTGTCCATAGCTCTATGGTTGAGCTCACTAGATTAGCAACCAAGCCTTTCCATCCCTTTGGCAACTTGATAAACCCAAACATAACTTTGGTTTGGCTGAGTTTTAACATATCTTTGGCTATGTGTGAGCCTGCTTAGTTTCCTTATTCCTTGTGGGAATCATGCCCAACTCAGGGGTGGCAGTGTTGCTGAGAGATTAAGGAGCACACTGGCCTATGGTTGGGTGGAACGTTGTAGCGACATAGCTGGTTGCGGGATGATCTTCTTCATAAGATAAGTATTCTTGTGTTTAAATCTCTACATTTACATTTGATAATGAATTACAATGAACATGTGAATCAATGGAATGGGTTTAATTCTACCGTGTGTTAAACATTTATGCATAATTGCATGTTTTACTTCACTGCATTTCATTTTATGTTCATGGGGCTAGTTTCCTAGCTTAGATAGCAGCAATAGTCGCATCCTCTCTCTGGTAGAGGGGCGGGGACGTGACAACAACTACAAGATGACCCTAGTTCATTAGATAATTTTGTATGGAATAATTCATTATGGTACCATGATTTCCTATATTTATGTAAGAATTCTCAACTCAAACAGATGGTCTTTTTGGAATCGCACACTTTTGCTATAGGATTACATGCAGGGTTCTTGAAAAAAATTACCATATGATCAAGAAGGATTTTTTATGGGGAAGTCTTAAAATTAATTGTTATGAACCAATTTCCTTAAAATTACCATAACAGACAACAATACACACCATATCCAACAATGTAAATGACGAGAACAACTCCAATATAGATAAGAAAGATAAGTTACACAATAATTCCTGAAACCATAGGAGGTACGTCTCCGATTACCCCAATAAATTCATATATTCATTTCACATGTCATCAACAATTACTACATTAAATTTATATATACATATACACTCATTGCACATGAGGCCCATTCATTATGTCGACCCTATTATATATACACTTAGCCCCATATATTCCCCCCTTAGGGTCATATCATATACATTTAACTACAAATATTGCCTCCTTGGGGTCATATAATATACATTTAACCCATATATGCCCCCCTTGGGTCATATCATAGTACCCTCCTTCGAAAATTTGTCCTCAAAACTTTGTAGTTATTGGTTTTACATGTGATGCAATCTAGTAATAGGATTTTCTTATATTCTGGCTTTCTTGTTTCCATTGATCATGATACATCCATCCAAATTCCATTAGTTTCGGTCTAAATCCTTCATAGTTCGTTTGTGCATAATTTTCATTCCAGGTGTTGTGATTGTGAGTTCTCCAATTTGTTGTAGTTTCCAATCTCTAATAATATATTGTAGAATAATAGTTTTGTGATGCCATGTTCCATGAATATTGTTGAGTATCCCATCTTATTCCTTGATAGTGTTGTTTTATATATTCTTGTTTTTCTTGAAATATTTCTTGGAAATGAGGATGCCGATATGGTTTCACATTTGATGGTTTCTCTTCATTGTGCACACCCATATCATTAGTCTTCTTTTCAATGATAATGTCATCCTCTATCCTTTGTTCTTGGTATTTGATCACTCTTTCCTTTGAGATAATACCCTCATATTTGACATGTACCTCTTCAAGTTGGAGCTCAACTTCTTTAATCATTTTGTGGTTCCCTTCTAAAAACTTGTCTTCCTTCCCCTTTTGAAGCTGTGGTGTGACGTCATTAATTAATTTTCGATGTTCTTCTTCAATTTTAGATTTCATTTTTTCTTTTAGTTCATTTGTATTTATACCATCTTCAATGCTAATATGACTCGTTTGTGGTAGTATATTTTGTTTGTCAATAGAATAAGAGAGAGACAATCAAGACACTAGGTCTTCTATAGCCATTATCCATACCAAGTCATTGTTGGGAAAATGTATCAATGGATTTTATCACAGGTATACCAAGGTCAAAAGGAAAGATTTTCATTATGGTAGTAGTGGACTAGTGCCTCACAAAGTATGCCCATTTCCTCTCTCTCTCTCTATCATCCATCTATTGAAAGTAAAGCAGTTCTAACATTCATGGAAACAATTTAGAAACTTAGTACATGGAATCCCCAAGATTATTATAAGTGATAGAGATCGAATTTCCATTGTTGATTTTTGGAAGGAAATATTTTCTTGTTTGGGAACTCAGTTGGCCCATATCTCCTCTTATTATCCTCAATTTGAAGGGAAATCTAAATTGTGAATAAATGTCTAGAAGGGTATTTTTTCGTTGTTTTACATTTGATAAACAGACACAATGGGTAAATTGGTTGCATTTAGCATAATGGTGGTACAACACATCTGTCCATACTTCATAAAAAATGTAATAATTTATGGAACCTTATCGATACCACCCTCCTTCCATCACATCATCCTTGAAAGAGAAATATAAGGTTCAAGTAGTGGAGGATCATATAAAGCACCAATAAGATGTTCTTCGACTATTGAAAGATAAGTTGGCTATATCACAAAATAGGATGAAACAACAAGCATATGGAAGAAAATTTGAATTAGGGGATTGGGTATTTTTTATGCTAAAACCATACAAACAAATGTTCATCAAGCAACAAAAGAAGGAAAATAAATTTCTAAGCCCTAAATATTGGAACATTTCTAAGCTCTTAAAGTGGAATCATGGAAATGTTGCTTATTATGTTTACCTAGGATACATGCATCGCATTGCTTCAAATTTGTTGAAATGTAGGCTAACTAGAAACACCATTTCTCTTCAACATATGAAGACTATCATAGTTGATGTGCCCAAATATAGCATGCCACAAGAGACTAAATGACAATGTACCTTCATCATGATGAGGGGTATGCAAAATTCATACCTAAGTAGATGTCGCTTTCAATTGCAATAATCTATCATCCTCCTATCCTATCATTACAACCATGCTATAGAAATACCTTCTTATTTCAACTTTTCCATCAAACATGTGAATAAAATTTCCTTTTTGACAAATGTGCATAAGAGACAACAAGTTTTTCCACAATCCAGGAAGGTAGAGAACATCATGCAAATAAAATTTGGGAACTTAAACAATATGTGCCTGATGTTGTTGATTCCCGAAGGTTTGGGGTTGTATCTATCTGCAAACTATATTTCACCCTTTACATTGTCATTCAATTCCTCAAAGAAGTCTCTTTGAAAAGTAATGCAACAAGTAGCACTAGTGTCATGCAACCATGCATCTCTCCAAAAGGCAAATAAAGTTTTGAACAAATATTCATTTATGCCAATATTGCAATGAACAATAACAAAATGGGCAAATTCATGAACTTTACCTCTTTATTATTTTTGTTCCAACCTTTGTTTTATATGAATCTCCCATGGGAACCTACATGTTTTTAAATCATGCCCCTTCATGCCACAATAAACACATTGAATATCATATCTCTAACTTTGATAATGCCCACCCCCCTTGCCTTTGAAGTTATTTTTTCAACATCTTATCTTACTATCTTCTCCTCTAGAAGAATCGTGTGACTAATTCTTCCATTTTTAGCAAGACACACAATCTCTCCAATGGGATAAACTCTCTTCTTCTCAAAATATTTCTCACATTCTGCAATTTTCTCTACCAAATAATCAAAATTGAGGGACTTTAATTGGCCACTAGCTTGAAGTGATTCAAGGAAGTTAGAATATGTTGGGTAGAGGACCTTGATGAAGGTTGTGATAGAAATGTTTATCTTCATACCAGTAGCATCAATATAGTGCATGATGGCTTTAATATCATATGCTAAAGGCATGGGATCGTCATCCTTCAACTCTAAGTTATCATTATTTGTCCATATTGCAAGCTCTTTGTCTCTTATAGGTTTGGTAGGTGAAGTATCTCAATCACAAATTCCATCCCAAGGATCATTGAAAAGAAGAGTATGCTCGATGTTTCTTGACTATTCTAGATAATTTTATTTTTCATTGAGCACCACACTAACAATTGATACAAGAGAATGATTTTTCATAAACAAATTCACTTCAAGCTATAATATGTATGGCTGAGTAAACTAGATTATAAATCGCCCTAGCATTAAACAAGACAACCAATGCTTTACTACTTGGCAATGTTATACATAATATATGGTGTCTTCAAAAGAAGTTATGGCTGGAACACACATTGGATGAATAGTTGTAGAGCATGATATCTATGGAGTAAGCCAAGGACAATCATGGAGTTATTTAAAGACACCAAGGGTTAGATACCACTAACATGCCTTAGATAACTCCAAAACTTGAATGAATTTAATTAACACAACTCACATATACATATATTGAGATATCACCTTTGGTTTCATCTTCCAAAAAGTTTGGTGACTATCCCTATTCACCTATGACTCTTCATATTACTTCTAAATGAATAATAATAATAATAATAATTACAATCACCGTAATACTTAAAAATAGATCTCTAAAACAATCTTGAGTGAATAAATATAAAGTTGTAACACCAAAAGACTGCTTATAATAAAGATAAATGGTAATTACATTGATAGGTGTTTATATTTTAGAATTTGGGGTGGAGTAACAACTATGCTTTTCCTAGATTGCAGGAGGATGTGACAAGTGTGTTTTCTAGATTGATTTTACTAATCCCGTTCCAAATTCAAAATAAACTAGCACACCCACATAGTTTGTGGTTGGATCACGTCGATAGGGATCAAATGGTTGAGAGATAATTATGGAATGGAAGACAATTTGGAAATATTTTTTTATTCCTCATATTCTTCTAGTTAAACGGGTTCAACTGTGAGTTATCTATGCCTAGCTACATGTTATCACCGACATTATTCATGTTATCCATTTATCAACTATCGGCTATTTTTTATATTCTTTTTAATTTTATCTCACATTCTTCTAGTTATCTGACATGAACTGTTGGTCATTCATTCATCAGCTATGAGTTATCCATTTATTACTACCAGTAATCCATTCATCAACTACCTACTAGTTATTTTTTATATTCATTTTTTTTATAATTGTTTATTTCAAATTTTGAACGACTGCCATAGAATCAATCTCGACAGTACACTTGTCTCATCCTCATATGTAGATGGAAAAGCATAGGTCGTAGTCTACCCCAAATCTCAAATAAAAAAGTCTATCGACGCAACAACTAGAACATCCACATAGTTTGTGGATGGATCCTGTCGATAGGGATCAAATAATTAAGAGATAGTTATAGAATGGAAGATAGTTTTGAATCTTTCTTTTATTCCTCATATTCTTCTAGTTAAACTAGTTCAACTGTGAGTTATCTATGCCTAGCTACATGTTATCACCGACATTATTCATGTTATCCATTTATCAACTATTAGTTATTTTTTATATTCTTTTTCTTTTTATCTCACATTCTTTTAGTTATCTACCACGAATTGTTGGTTATCCATTCATCAACTATATGAGTTATCCATGCATTGCTACCAGTTATCCATTCATCAGCTAGCTACCAGTTATTTTTTATATTCTTTTTTTTTATCATTGTTTATTTCGAATTTTGAACGACCGCCATAGAATCAATCTCGACAGTTTACTTGTCTCGTCCTCATATGTAGATGAAAAGGCATGGATCGTAGTCCACACCAAATCTCAAATAAAAACATATATCGATGTAACAATTATATATATATATAATGGATAACTAGCAGTTGATGCATGAATAACTCGAAGTTGATGCATGGATAATGGGCAGTGAAAAACAACCCGTTTAACTAGAAGAAGACAAGTGATAACATGTGTTGAGGCATAGACAATAAATGATTACAACTAAGCATGAAAAACAAATAACAAATAATGTGTTCATGACACTTAACTTATAGCTTATCAATATTCATAAACACCAATTCACTCTCCTAAACATTGCAAGTTATTCATACTAAAACTCTATCAACACTTGCCAAATTCATATGGTAACTTGTTAGTTCCCTTCCCTTCAACCATTTGTTTAGAGATTAAACAATCCAATGAAACACTTAGGTAACCATGTTACATTTACTCTGATAAATATATAAATGTGAAAACTTCAAAACTTAACAATTAGAATCAAAAGTCTGGCGAGAATGAAAAGTTTGAGTAACGAATTTGATGTCTGCCTTCCTATGCCAAAAATTACACAACGCTTTATGCAGTGTTAGAGGATCTTTATCCTCTGGAACCTCAAAAGTGCCTTTAACTTTTTACTCTTTACAACTAGAGCTAGAGCTATACAGATACCCTTTGTATCCATAATTATTAAATGATTGCCATGGATGTCCATGGGACAGGAGGGGTCGTGTACGTCAAGCTTTAGTAGTTCCCAACGGCTAAATACTACGACCCACCAATTATACCCTCTACCATGATTGCCTTTAACCTCACCCTAGTTAAGGAACGGTCCCAGGGCACCGTTTAGGGTTAGGAGGAAGGGGCACTGACACATGGCAGTCACTGAACCGTCTTTTCATTATCACCGATTGTAAAATGGAAATCTCAATGACGTTGCATTTTCTTCCACGTGTAGTTACTTCGAAACCACGTGGTTATACGTTCTATTGATGTCGGGTATGACACGTGAGAAAAGGCGGCCGGTTCTTGCTAAGTGGACGTGACGTGGCACGTTTCTGTAATGGGAAATAAGGATTGGTGGAGGAGAAGTGTACTGTAATCCATATTCACCAACTTGACTTCCTGGTTGCCAGCCTGGCCGACCCCGCCATATCATAATAATTGCTGCACCTTTTCCAAGGGCCCCACCATTTACCCGCAAGGTCCAAGTCAGGCACATGGGCCAAGTGAACAATGATCTTAACGGGTGTGCAGGTTGCCTAGGGCTAATGCAGGTCCAACTATGCTCACTTTTCTATTTACTTCAGAGTAACATCCAACTCACATGCCAGTTAAACACAACCCCAACTGAGAATAAGAGCACATGGGGACCCTTATTCTCATTGGTATTGAGCAATTTTTCTTTTGGTTAATAGAGTTTCATGTTCTTATGGTATCCATGTTCTCATCAAGGTGGAGGACCTTCATTAGCATTTTCAAATGTTTTGTTATAAGAAGAAAGAAGAGATAAGAAAGGAAGAAAACAAAGAAGGGAATATTTTTATATTATTATAAATAAGATGTAAAATTTCAAAATTATAAAAAATAATTTTAAAGTTTTTATATTAAAAGTAAAATTACTATTAAAAATATGTATTTAAATAGCTTTTATGTTTTAGTGAATATAAATTATTTATAATGTTTTGATTGTCAATATATTTTAATTTTACTTTATAAAAATAGGAAATGCTATTTTAAAGTTATATAAAAAAAAATTAATTTCTCAAAACTATAGTGAGCTTGGAAAGCTTTTTAAGCACAGAAACATGATTTTAAAGTAAACCAAGTATTGTCCTTCTTAAGGTCGGATAAACCAAAGTTGGTTTCAGTAGATGTTAATCATCATCATCAAAAACCATTCTAAAATTTCAAACAAAGAGATAAGAATATATAATCATTTAAAATGTTTATCTAAATAATTATGATTTTTTAACTAATACTAACAAAATATGTTTGAGAATGTGGATTTCTAATAAATACAAAGTTACCTAGTTTTGTGAATGGCCATTGGCACAACCAACTACTTAGTTTTGTAAAGATAGTTGGCTATCAAACAAAGGGGCTAAAACATATAATTTTATATCTACTAATCATACCAGAGTTAATATAAGCTCAAAACAAATACTATTTAATAAACAAATTGTTACATATTTATTTAACCACCCTTTAACTAAAACTTATTACGTCGATTGACATTTTTATTTGAGATTTGGGGTGGACTACAACCTATGCGTTTTCACCTACGGACCAGGATGAGACAAGTGTACTGTCGAGATTGATTTTATGGCAGTCGTTCAAAATTCAAAATAAACAATTATAAAAAAATAACTTATAGGTAACTGATGAATGGATAACTGGTAGCGATGCAGGGATAACTCATAGTTGATGAATGGATAACCAACAATTCATGGCAGATAACTAGAAGAATATGAAATAAAAAAGAAAAAGATTATAAAAATAACTGATACTTGATAAATGGATAACAAGAAGAATGTCGGTGATAACATGTAGCTAGGCATGGATAACTCGCACTTGAACTGTTTAACTACAAGAATATGAGGAATAATAAATATTTTCCATTCCATAACTATCTCTCAACCATTTGATCCCTATGGCAAACTATGTGGGTGTGCTAGTTTAAATCTTAATCAAGATGCTTTTAAACACTAGCACACCCACATAGTTTGTGGTTGGATCACGTCGATAGGGATCAAATGGTGAAGAGATAGTTATGGAAAGGAAGACACTTTGGATTTTTTTTATTCTTCACATTCTTCTAGTTAAACAGGTTCAACTATGAGTTATCCATGCCTAGCTACATGTTATCACCGACATTCTTCGTGTTAGCCATTTATCAACTATCAGTTATTTTTTATATTCTTTTTCTTTTTATCTCACATTTTTCTAGTGATCTTCCATGGACTGTTGGTTATCCATTCATCAGCTATGAGTTATCCATGCATTGCTACTAGTTATCGATTCACCAGCTAACTACCGACTAACTACCAGCTATTTTTTTATTATTCTTTTTTTTATAATTGTTTATTTCAAATTTTGAACGACTACCGTAGAATCAATCTCGACAGTACACTTGTTACGCCAATAGGCGTATATATGTTAGAATTTTCGGGTGGAATACCATCTATGTTTTTTCATCTACCGACGAGAATGAGACAAGTGTACTGTCCAAATTGATTCTATGGTAGTCGTCCAAGATTAAACGAGAATGAAACAAGTGTACTGTCTAGATTGATTATATGAGTGTCGTCCAAAATTAATAATTAATAATTTCAAAAAAATAAAAAATAATTTAATTAACATGCGATAAGTAGAGTTAGTGATAGTTGTAAAAATTAAAATTAATCTTGAACTATTCGATTATTAGATACAACTACTAGCTTAACTCCATCGATTATTAGATACAACTATTAGCTTAACACAAATGTATCTAGAATTATTAGCTTAACTTCAACTCAAATCAAAGTTATATTGGATAACTATTAACTCAACTATTATATGCAACTATTATCTTAACTCCAATGATTCTACAACTATTAGCTTAACTTCAACTCTAACTACTTACGGCTTAGTCCTACTGCATTTGGCATCTAGGAGTCTAGCTAATGTGCAATCATGTAAGAGTCGAACTCCTAATAAAATAGTTCGAACTCCTAATAAATTCCTCTAAAGTCATGTGATAACTACACTTAGTAGCATTGTATTGTGCAACTCATGTGACACTCAAACTCCACCTACCAACTGGGAGTTTAGTTAATGTGCATAAGGCTTAGTCAAGATAACTCAGAGCTCTTTTATTAACCACAATAGATTTTTATTAACTTTTAAATTAACTATTAATCGTTTGAACTCCTTATAAACAATTATAAAAAATAAAAAATAGCTCATGTGATAAGTGAACTTAATGGCATGGTAACGTGTAGTCCATGTGATAGTTGAACTCCATCTAGCAGCTCGAAGTCAAGTTAATTAGTCAAACTGCATTTTATAGTTGGGAATTGAAGTAAAGTGCAGTTCGTGTGATAGTATAATTCCCAATAAAATCCTTTGAACTCCTAATAAATTCCTCTTAACTCATGTGATAACTACACTTAGTGGCATGGTAACGTGCAACTGATGTGACACTCGAACTCCACCTACCAATTGGGAGTCTAGTTAATGTGCATAAGGCTTAGTCCAACTCCATTTGGAAGCTAGAAGTCAGGATAACTCGAAGCTCTTTTATTAACTACAATAGATTTATATTAACTTTTAAATTAACTATTAAATACAACTATTAGCTTAAATCCAACATGATGATACAACTATGAGCTTAACAACCACAACTTAAGTGGTTTTTATGTTAGATTAACTATTAGATACAAGTAATTGACACATTCTTTAGGGAAAAAAAATATAACTATTATGTTAAGTCCAATGATGATACAACTTTAACTTAACTTCAACTCCAATCACAAATTTTAATTGAACTATAATGGTTGATATATTAACTTTTAAATTAATACAATTATTAGTTTAAATCCAATGATTCTACAACTATTAGCTTATCTTTAACTCTAATCGCAATTATATTGGATAATTATAAGATTAACTATTAGGTTAACTCCAATCATGATGCAACTATTAAATTAACTTTAGTGGTGATATATTCCTCTCGGTGTATTCCAAACATATTAATCTTATTAATATGGTTGTTGCTAGTTTTATCCTCGTCCATAGATGAAAAAGCATAGGCCGTAGTCCACGCCAAATCTCAAATAAAAACGTATATAAACCTAATAACAAAATACGACTACCATAAAATAAATCTATGTTGTACACTTAGTTTAATCTTGTTGATCAGCTCAAGCAAGTCCAAAATATGAGATAATATCTAAATGCCTATTGTCACTAGCACACTCACATAGGTTGTGGCTGGATCATGTAGATAGGGATCAAATGGTTGAGAGATAGTTATGAAATGGAAGATAGTTTGGAAATATTTGTTATTCTTCATATTCTTTTAGTTAAACGGGTTCAAGTCAATTATCCATGCCTAGCTACATGTTATCATTGACATTCGTCATGTTATCTATTTATCAACTATCAACTAGTTTTTATATTATTTTTTTTATTTTTTATCTCACATTCTTTTAGTTATCTGTGTGTTGGTGATCCATTCATCAACTATGAGTTATCCATGCACTGGTAAGAGTTATCCATTCATCATCTAGTTACAAGTTATTTTTTATATTCTTTTTTTTATAGTTGTTTATTTCGAATCTTGAACGACTGCCATAAAATCCTCGTTCGTAGATGAAGAAGCATAGGCCATAGTCCACCCCAAATGTCAAATAAAAACGTCTATCTAAGTAATAACAAAATACTACTACCATAAAATGAATCCGTGTTATACACTTGTTACACTTAGTTTAATCTTGTTGATCAGCTCAAGCAAGTCTAAAATCTGATATAATATCTAAATATCTATCATCATAACAAAACATTAAAATTAATGAAATGAAGAATTATAACCAAACATTAAAAATAAATGAGAAATTTTAAAAAAATTGTTAAAAAAACATGGTATTCTAAACATTGTATGATTTCATCCATCCGGCTAGTTTTTGACCGAAATAATCATCAAACATTTATGCTAGTAAAAAATCTATTGTTAAAGTAAAATCCTTAATTAAATTTTATATTTTAAGTAATAATAAAAATTGAGTAAGTAATAAACATAAAAATATAAAACTTAACTCGTTGAAAAATGGTTTCCCACAAATTTAGATGAAAAAAATTATAAAAAAAATAATACGGAAATTTTGAATTCGTAAAAAAAAACATAAAAATTATCACCCAAATTTATATTAACTGTTTGTTTAATTGATAGTAAAAAAATATAAAAAAAATATAAAGAACAAATTAACAGAACGTTACATTGTTTAGCGAGCTTAAAAAGAATGAAACCCTTGCCATTTGAGTGGGAACTCTAAGAAAACGTTGTGAGAGGGGGTTGAACAAACTGAGAGGGGGCCGTTTGCCTGGCTGGCAAGTGTCCCTACACATTCCATAAACGAACACTGTCTCCAATAGTGCCAGTCAGCCCAGCCCCATTACTGCAGAGTGTAGTCACAGACGGGAGAATTTGGAGATCTCAATTGAAATCAACTGCAGTGAGCGACATTGCATCAGATGGGGAGCCCAGAAGCAAGGAAGGTTGTTGCCTCATTCCATCCCCGTACATTTTACCCATCAATATGCAAATACCATATTTCTAGGACCTTTCCAGGCTACAAATCCTTGTGAGTGCAACTGAATTCCTTTCTCTCGTCACAATGATCTCAGTTCGAATCCTCTCGGATTCTGTCCTCTGGAGTAGAAAACCGAAGACCCGTCGGCCCATTCTTCAGGAATTGCTGTTGTTGCTGCTGCTAAGCTGCATTATTGCAACGGGATTCGGATTGGAGATACAACAGCGTACAACACCCTGCAGCCTGAACAGAGCATGGTCATCCAGGCCTCACAGTGTGAGTATAACGGAGTTTGGAGCAGTGGGTGATGGGGTTACACTTAACACACATGCTTTTCAGAATGCCATTTTCTACGTTAACACCTTTGCTGACAAAGGTGGGGCTCAGCTCTATGTTCCAGCAGGAAGATGGTTGACTGGTAGCTTTAATCTCACAAGTCATCTTACACTGTACTTGGATAGGGACTCTGTCATTCTCGGATCCCAGGTAATAATAATTTATGCCCACAAGATTTATCGTTTCTCTGTTCTGCATTCAATAAAAAATGGAAACTAATAATAAGAATAGCCAGCCAGATCTTATATCTGTTCAGATTGTTAATAGGTCAATAATGACATCTCCAATCCTCTAAGACATCATCCTAGTGACCTGTATACTTAGTGGCTTCGATGATAGAACCTTCAGAATTGGATCAATCAGAAAATCTTCCAAGAAGATACAGATGAACTTTGTTAGCAGAATGTGGGGAATGTCATAATTTCCTTTCAATAGGTATAACCATTTAGATGAAGGCTGGAAAAATAACAAATTGGCAGAGGGTTCTTGATAATCCCTGATATTTGGTTCTAAGATTCCCTGCATTTGGTTTCAGGAGTCACGAGATTGGCCACTTATTGATCCCTTGCCATCTTATGGCCGAGGAAGAGAACTACCTGGTGGAAGATACTGCAGCCTCATACATGCTTACAACCTTACAGATGTTGTTATAACAGGTGGGTACATCCTTAGACCTTGAGCATTTAGGAGAAATTGTCTTCTATACTGATGTTGGCAGACGATCTTTGGAAAATTAGCCGGGGTAAATGCTATGGAAGTATTCTGTTTGCATTGAATAAAGGTTTGTTCTGGGGTTTAAGTTGGGTCTGAGATTTGCTTTTGCACATGTGTGTACAGGGGATAATGGAACTATTGATGGTCAGGGTGCCGTTTGGTGGGATTGGTTTCGAAACCATACACTTGATTTCACTCGGCCTCACCTTGTTGAGCTGAGAAGCTCCAGTGACATCGTGATTGCAAATTTGACATTTCTGAATTCACCATTTTGGAACATTCACCCAGTTTATAGCAGGTTTGTGGCTTGAAATGTTAGTGTAGTGGCTGTTATTTTGGTTGGATATTTATCTAAGCTTAGTGTTTTCACTTTTACTGTTTTTGGAGTATAAAATGAATTTTATGATGTCATTTTGTGGCCACTTCTCAATTTCTTGTCTGAATTAATATCTTTCTGGTGAATTTGCAGCAATGTGCGAATCCAGAACATTACGATTCTTGCACCATCTGACTCACCTAATACTGATGGAATCGATCCAGGTGGGCTAATCCTTTCATACCAGTTAGTAATTCTACATTTCCACGGGTGGCTTAATTTCTTAATGGTTAAGCAACTAGCTTAGATCTCCATCAAAATCATGATGCAAATGATAAGACCATTTAGTCCAATATTCTCGTTACATTATAAGTTTACGGACTCAAACATCTATAGCAATGTATTCCTGGTAGGTTTCACACATGTGCAATGTATTCCTGGGTGGAAAGTTTATTGGCAAGAGGATGTGGGTTTTAGATTTATCGTAGAGAAGCATAAGAGTCAAATTCATCAATTTCTCATATCCTGTGAACAGATAGAATTTAATATGAAAGGACAAGAGATGTACTTTTTGTCATGTTATCAAGCCTAGCATATGCCATATTTAATTGAGGTTCTACTTGTGTTGGCAACTTTGATATAGAAAACGTTTAGATTATAGAATAACTAATTTAGTAATTTCTCATACCCTGTGAACAGATAGAATTTGATATGGAAGGACAAGAGATGTACTTTTTGTCATGTTATCAAGCCTAGCATATGCCATATTTAATTGAGGTTCTACTTGTGTTGGCAACTTTGATATAGAAAACGTTTAGATTATAGAATAACTGTTGTCTGGTGTGAATTATTCAGCACTATGTAGCCATATAATGAGCTCAAACAGCATTGACAATTTGTAGGTGTTATGTCTTGTATAAATGAAGAGCAGCCTCTTCAGGCACGCGGTTAGGATATAAATATGTGGTAGGATAGACAAAGTTACACAGCATGGAAGAGGCAGAGGAATACATTATCAAAGATAGGATTAACATTACAATTTGTATCAGTAAGTTCTTACATCGATAAATGATTGCTAGATTATCCCTTAGCTAATGATGATCCTAGTGAACAATGCAAATTGAACGGATAGTCATTGAACAAGAAATCTGTATTGATTGATACCAATCATCATCATTCTTCTATGGAAAATTCGAGGTTAACCTCTCACTCTTATAAGTGCATCCATCAATTACTTTTTTGAGCTAGAAGCACCCTTCAGAAAGCTAGTGAAGGTTCCTTCCACTGGATAACCATCTTGCGGAATTGTTTCAAGCCCCTGCTCTCAAACCCTAAGGGTATTAATCCTGCTTTTTTAAAATTTATGAAACTCTATTGTGGCAGTGGATGCGAAGAGGATAACTCTAAGTTGTTTAGAGGCAAGTACGACAAGAATTGGACGCCTGTACAAACGGAAAGTTGGAAACCTGTTGCAGGTCACCACTTGTCACCTGTAAAATCTACCTTTCATAAACACTTATTAGGCTATTAACTTGAAAGAATGCATAAATAAACATGCATAGGCAGGGCTGCTATTGTTAAATAGAAATTAGCCGCATTGAATTTCAGTTTGGTACAGTGACGTACCCCTCTGTTAGTTAGAAATACCATTTCCAAAATGAGTTAAGAAGTATGAAGTGCACTAATATATCGTATGAGAGGCATAAACCACATGATCTTATTCATTCCCACAATGGAATTTAGCTAAGAGTTCCCCATCCTATGGCAAACAAGGAAGGCTAGATTTATCACTTTTAAGGCATATCAATGCTTAAATGTAAGATCATGTGCTCACTTTAGGATATAAAATTCAAAATATATATGATACCTTTCGGTGCTCTATAGATCTGGGTTTAAGATGGATCTATGCTGGTCTAGGATCACCTAAGATCATAATTTTTAAATCAACTGTGCATTTTGAGGGACATACCAGCATGAAGTTAGAACAAACCTCAAAATGATTGCAGATCAACAATAAGACATTCAAGAGGAGGGAATATCACTGGGAATCATCTTGGATTTTTTCCTGCTTTATAGTATTAAACTGATATTCTAGCCAAGTGGATATGATGTCCTTCTCCCACAAGGGCAAAGCACAGGCTGAAATAAGTTTGAAGTATAACCAAGCCAAAATCCATCCTTAGAAAAAAAAAGTGTGTTAGAGAAGATAATTTGTCAATTTAAAGAAGAGAATGCTCCAATCCAAAGAAAAGAATGCATCAATGCAAAGAAAGGAAGGGTTTTCCTCACATCAATTCTATCTTTGAAATTAACCCCTTAAGTAACTTTTCACTGTCTTCTACATGTCAATGTGCTTAATTCTGGCTTTTACATGTCTATTCATTTGTAGCAGCTGCCACTATTCAACCAAAATGACAGTTTCTTGTCAGCAGTGATCATCGACCTAAGTTCAATAACTTTTATTTTTACAGTCCATTATGAACTGAATTTTGTGGTTATTAAACTAAAATTATTTCTTTGAACAACATAAAGAAACTTGCTGATTATTTTTCACCGCTTTACACACTACAGACCCGTAGTGGCTCTATAAGTTGACATCTAAATATGATCTATTATTTGACAGATTCCTGCACTGATGTCTGCATTGAAGATTGTTACATCAGCACCGGTGATGATGCGATTGCTATAAAGAGTGGCTGGGATGAGTATGGTATTGCTTATGGCCGTCCTAGTTCCAACATTATTATCCGCAACATGGTCTGTCAAAGCAACACAAGTGCAGGACTTGCATTGGGTAGTGAAATGTCTGGAGGGATCACAGATATTCATGTTGAAGATCTTCTTGTAATCAACACAGAAACAGCTATCAGTGTAAAGACGTCTGCAGGCAGAGGAGGTTATGTGAAGGACATATTTATATCCAATGTTACCATGAACAATGTGAAACGTGCCATTGGTTTTACTGGGTTCTATGGCCAACATCCTGATGATCGCTATGATCCTGATGCTCTCCCTGTTGTAGATAGGATAATATTTAAGGACATTGTAGGTGAGAATATCAAAATTGCAGGTTACTTTGATGGGATACAGAAGGCTCCTTTCAGTAATATTTGTATGTCAAACATTTTCTTCAATGTCACATCAGAAGCTGCATGGAGCTGTTCAAGCGTGAAAGGCTTCTCGGAGTCGGTTTATCCTCAGCCTTGTGCAGATCTTCAGCATCATATCTCCAATGAAACCTCAGTTTGTTCATTTTCGTCTGTGAGCAGTTCATTCAAAGACCTCTAGGATGAAGCCAATTGTTCATATTACCTGTTATTGATTTCAACCTTAGCTATTGCTAGGTTAATGCAAGTTCCCATTTTTCATGCATTTTTGTCGAGATTACAGTATCACAATCCTCAAGATAGTGGTTCATGTGCAATTCTCTGTAATTTCAAATGGATACCTTAATATTCATTATTTTCCACATTTCATTTTATTCCTGCAGTATTCACCCTCTATGGCCTGATCCAAATTTTGCGAGATGGCTGGTCGAATGGAAAGCTGCACCATAAATGCCCCTTACATGGCAAGGACAAGAAATATTACTGATTGATTTCTAAATCGCAGGTTCTTTTTCTCATTCATTTGTTTATTGCCTTTTAGAGAGAGTGGCGCTCTACAATCCAGTTTTGGACATCATTGTTTAGGCATCCTTTTTGCCAATCAAATGTACTCTTCCTTCTGGCTATAGGGCCAAAAGTTGTACAGCTCTCTTCCTTATTCCAATAATTATCAAGTAATTTTTTATAGTGATTTCTTTTATGTTTTTTTTAGAATTCAAGTTTTGGATGGACTCACTCGGTTTGAAGTTTTGAACTCTGTAGGCCTTCATCACGATAAGATGCTACGATTTTTCTACAATTATGCATTTTTACATTCTGTTGTCACGAGACAATATCATCTTTCCAGTCCAGTATTTTAGCTGTTAAGATTTGCCTAGAAATGTTGTATATAGAGATTTATCCAAGATATTGCCAAGAGATTTCTAAATCTTTTTCATACATTTAAAAAAAAATTGTGTTTTTGAAATCCATAAAATTTAAAACGGAAGAAGGAATCACAATAATTATAGAGCTCAAATTTGTATAGATCTATCTTAATCTTAGATCTTGTAAGCACCAATACAATTAGAATTAGGTAATAATTTTATTTTTATGCTTCTTAGTGTTTATTGTATCTGAGACTAAGGTGGATAGCCATAAGAAATTCCATGCACCAGATTATTACAAACACTAGGCATCCAGCATCAATTATATAAGAAAGAGAATAAGAGAGAGAATAAGAGAGAGAATTGATTGATGGGTACATATTGTTTGAAATGAATATCAGTTTTCAATTACCCCAAACACAATTATATAAGAGAGAGAATTGATTGACGGGAATATATTGTTTGAAATGAATATCAGTTTTGATTGAAGTCCATAAAATTTAAAATTAAACAATAGCCAACTATAATAATAAAAACTTAAAAAAGGAATCACCATCTCTTGATGCTTATTGTATCTATGATTAAGGTGGATAACCACAAGAAATTCCATGCACCATATTGTTTAGTACTAGGTATCCAACATCAATTATGTAAAAGAGAGAAAATTGATGGATGGACATATATTGTTTGAAATGAATGTTAGTTTTCATTTACTTGGGATTAAAGTGGATAGCCACAAGAAATTCCATGCACCAGATTTTTACAAGTACTAAGCATCCGACATCAATTATATAAGAGAGAGAATTGATTGATGGGAATATATTGTTTGAAATGAATATCAGTTTTCATTGAAGTCTATAAAATTTAAAATTAAACAATAGCCAACTATAATAATAAAAACCTAAAAAAGGAATCACAATAATTATAAAACTCTAATAAAATAAATCAGTATAGATCCATGTTAACACCTCAGATCTTTTAAGCACCAATAGAGTTAGGTAATAATTTTTTTTGGACATCTCTTGATGCTTATCGTATCTATGATTAAGGTGGATAACCACAAGAAATTCCATGCACCATATTGTTTAGTACTAGGTATTTAACATCAATTATGTAAAAGAGAGAGAATTGATGGATGGACATATATTGTTTGAAATGAATGTTAGTTTTCATTTACTTGGGATTAAAGTGGATAGCCACAAGAAATTCCATGCACCAGATTGTTACAAGTACTAAGCATGCGACATCAATTATATAAGAGAGAGAATTGATTGATGGGCACATATTGTTTGAAATGAATATCAGTTTTCATTTATCCCAAAGACAATAAAGACTTTCCAAAATGCCTGCTTTAAGAGAAACTGTAAAACATTTTAAAATAATAGGAATCAGTTCATACCATACAAGATGCATTTTTAGCCAAAGTGATATGTTTAGTTGCCATTATATAGGAGTCTTGTACCGGGTATTCTCATAGTCCATTTATTCAATGTTCCATGTGGACGCCTCCCGCAAGGTTGGAGACAAGTTTCCGACATTTCCTACATTCTGGGACGTGGGGACTCCTAGTGAACTGAACCCCCCTCCCATGTCCATGAGAATATAATTTTTTTATGTTGTTCCATTATTTTCACAATCCCTACTTGGTACTACTTAGAAAATAAATGAATTGTTATTTTTGGCATTTTATTTTATTTCTTATAATTTTAGAGACAGCCCCTTGTCCCTCCGAAATTTCCCTAAAAATTGGGGGTGGTCTCCACGGGTCCCGAATGTGCATTTTCTCACTCACACGCCCTCCCATCCCATAAGCTTGGGGGAACATTGCATTTATGAGGTTGATGGACCCTATTAAGAGTTGAATCATCTCAGGTATAGGTGTTTATGATGTGTTTGAGGCCATGTCATGTGAGACCCCAATAGTTTATGTAAACTTAGATTAGTGTCATTAGGTTGATGAACTCTTTTTAAGCATTGGATCATGTCAAAGTATATATCTACTTGTATGTCCAAGGCCATGTCATGTGATATTCCATCAGTTTTGCTTTAACATTTGATGTTTGAATTTATTGTATATCTTTGCATCAACAATGCAAAAGTAATTCAATGTTAAATGTAACCAAGTATGCAGCATAGTCCAACCTACACCCATGAATATAATTTGCACTTTACCAAAGCTATAAAACCTGTCAAGGTTCATTAAGCCTTGTTTGGGCATCATAATTAAATTAGAGTTTATTAGCATTTTTAATGTAGTTGTATACATACAATCCTACTCAAAGTAAATATTATTCATTAAATCATCATAAATATACAAGAACAACAACATGAATACATCAAATTTAAATTCATGAAAACAATAACATATAACAAAATCTTATCATGTTAACATAACATAAAAACAACATAAGAATTCATTAACATTAAAACAACATAAGAATGTAGGATACAACAATATATATGTAGCTTTAACTTCACAAGAAAAATACCTTTTGGCCTTTTTAATGGACAGTAAAGAAGCCCTTCCGCAACAAGCTATCCTTGGTTTGCTCCCTTTCCTATGCCCAAAGTGGGATTACACCACCCTACCAACTAGGAGCCTTGCCGACATCCTAGCTCCAAGAAACTCTTCCTTATGTGCCCGTGACTCCAAGAACACCAACATGAATGAGAATAAGAACTTGTAATCTTTCTTCCAAGATTTCTTCCAACCCTTCCAACCCCTATTTCCATCTCCCTCATATCCTCCTCCCTTTCCCTATCTTCTCTTCGCTATTTATTCCAAAACCTTCTTCCACCACCTTTAATACTTTTATATTATAAAATAATAAATATATTAAAATAATCATTAAATATGATATATGTTAAATAAATCTTATTTATGAAATTCTATCTACCGATTGTTACATTAATATCCTTTCCCTGCCACATAAGTAAACAAAGGTATTTATTATAAAATTTATTAAATATTCATTGACGTGAGTGCAAAGTTTTGTTTTATATGAGAGCCCTATCACAAATTTAATTCCAACCCTATCTCCCTATTTTAGCTATATTGTTATTCTTATCATATATATATACATATATGTTAGGATATAATATATTTTACATGGAGGTGTTTCCATAAAGATGGGTAACACTTTTGGCAAGTGGATGACATAGCTATGTTGAAGAAAATAGAGCTAGGTCGATACTTTTTTAAGTGCTCAATCGAGCTATTAAAAACTCTCGATTGAGAGTTGATAGCTTGATTTAGGGTTTTCATTTCAAAGGCTCGATCAAGGGTTATAAAAACGCTCTATCGAGAGCTTGCAATGGTTGTAAGTATAAAAGAGAAACACACCACAGATAGTTTCACCATGTGTATTGCATGGAAACACAACAAAGGAATATTATCGAGGGTTTTATAGTTATTTGTAAATATAGGTCATAGTAATTGGAGTTACAGATGTGATTGAACACATCTATAACTCCAATTACTCTGCTACTAATATCTACAGACAAAATCTACAAGAATTTGCAATAGGGATGCTTTTATTTCTTCATATTGAAGTTATGTTTTATTAAATCTGATTATTCTATAATTGTATGTTTAATTTCAATTAAATTCGATGATTATTCTATAATTGTATGCTTAATTTGAATTAAATTTGAAGAGGATCTATGTTAAGAATATATATTTGACATGCTTTATAAAAACTTTGATTAAAAAAAGATTCAGGTGCCTTTATTTGTGTGCACACACATATAGGAGCACCCGAAATTCTTTTAATCAAATGTATTAAAATCTCGATCGAACTAATTTGAAAGCCCAATCAATATAATAGCTAAATTGAGATAATAGATTGATCGAGCTTCTATATGACCGCACACAAACCCTTCATTGAGGTATTTAAAAACACGCATAAAATCTTGATTGAGTTTTTTATAAACCTCGATCGAGGGCTTAAAAAAAAGACTTTAGCCCCAATTTTTGCAAACTTAATTTTTCTAACATCTTTGGCAGGCCTAAACTATCCTGGGATGCACCTTATGTTACATAATTTATACCAATGGATTCGTCAATGAATCATCTATCCATTGGCATATAATTTACAAGTTTTTGAGTACATATGATAATTCTTTTTAATTTTCTTTGTAAAGGTACTTTTAAAAACCATCTCTACAACTCCGAATCAGTGCAAAGAAAAATGAACAATATAAAAAGTACACAACAAACACATTTCAAAAAATATATACACCCCACATCAACGCGTCCTCTTCAAAAGGGTATTTTTTGTTTTTCAATTTTTGTAACTAGTAAAAGAAAAAGTTTACGTGCATACACGTGTACAAAATGTTATTAAAATCTGAAATGGCCTTTCGAAAATTAATAAAAAACATAGAATTAAAAAAGAATGTGCGCCACTGTGAATTTTGTTTAGATTATGTTCACATATATTTTTTTCCAGAAATTATGCATTTTTCACTAGATTATTGTGCGTGCACACAAGACACTTGTTAACTTCTTTTGTAATTTACAAGAACATACATATCATTAAATGTATTTTTGAAAAAATAAATAATAATATTATTATTTTTAAAATAAGTGGAAAGACAACATAATTTTCTACAATTTGTTTTTTTTACATGTAAGAATTCACAAAACATATATGAGTTTTGAGAGCTTTGATTTAAGAAATGAATAGAAAATCAAAATTTCACCATCACTTTTGGTCAAAAAAGTGTTACCCATCTTATGGATTCACCCCTAGACATATATGCAATGTTTCAACAACATTTAAATGTAAAAGCATCTAATATATCCATAATTCTTGTAAACCTTGAAAGCATATATTTATAAATACACACATGCTAATCATTAGTTTAATCTCAACCAAGTAGTTAATAAATACTTTACTAAGCGAACATAATATTTTACTGATGCAAGGTGCGTATAAGTGACCATCATACATACCTCTCACACATATACTAATAGTCAACATCCAATGTCTTTAATGTAGAGTTATAGGCTGCAAATCAATTTGTAGAAGCATAATTAAATAAAACATCATTCATCATTCATTACTAATTAGGATTTACATCTATTTATCACTCATCAATATTCATTCATAAGAATTAGAATTGAACTATGTAAACACATTCCATAGCATAATCATACAATCATCAAGGTTTATAATATTGAATAACAAGAAGTTGTCCCATCCATATCCGCAAGTACTTCACATAGGTATGAGATCAGCAGTAGAGCTAGAAAGCTAAGCTGAGATCCTTTTTCCTTTGCCAAAGGGGTGGTGAATCCCTTTGTCAATTGTATGAGAGAGCTAATATCAATTATTTATTGCTAGATCTATCATTTTCCAATGGTTTGAGTTAGGATTAGGATTTACAACTATTTATCACTCATCAATATTCATTCAAAATAATTAGATTTGAATTATATAAACACATTCCATAGCATAATCATACAATCATCAAGGTTTATAATATTGAATAACAAGAAGTTGCCCCATCCATATCCGCAAGTACTCCACATAGGTATGAGATCAGCAATAGAGCTAGAAAGCTAAGCTGAGATCCCTTTTCCTTTGCCAAAGGGGCAGTGAATCCCTTTGTTAGTTGTATGAGAGAACTAATATCAATTATTTATTGCTAGATCTATCATTTTCCAATGGTTTGAGTTATCATTTTCCAATTGTTTGAGTTAGGATTGGAATAAAGTATAATACCTCTTGTAGCGTGTCGTTTGGAGAAGATTTTTCGAGAAGCATGTGCTTGCTTGCTTGTTGCTATTCAATGCTAGTTTCTCCTCAATGCTCTTCTCAGTACCTACAAAATTAGAACACAAGATTTTTTCTCTATTCTACAAACAACATTCCATATGAAACTCAAACTAAAAATAAATCTAACATCCTACAAATCAATAAAACAAAATCATTTTGGGACAATTGTATTAGTTAATATTCATTCAAAGAAAAGTGGAGTTTACAACCCCATCATGAGATGCTTCCTCCTCCTTTTCTCTAGGTTCTCTCATTTTCCCTTCAAGCCTTTGATCACCAAAAGTGTGAAGCTAAAGAGTCTCTCTCCATTTCACTATAGTTACTTTGTTTTTCTATCATTCCTCCTCAATGCTCACCTCAAATGCTTTTTATGTAGATTTAGGATTTGGGTGGTGAGAGAGAATTTTTAAATGTAGGATGGGGATCCCAACTTATTTTACTCCATTTACCCTCATTTTCATAGACTTGGGCATTTTCCATGAATAATGGAGCATTTAATTCACATAACACATATTCCATGCATTTTCCTTCCACTTTAAGTTTATGGAGACTTAGTCTTAGTTTTTAATAGGCAATTCAATCGCTGGATTTTCCACTTGTGGGCTACATGGGTATTCATTCACACCTTCCGTTTAGGAAAGTAGCAATTGGATTAAGAGATTATGTCTCTTTTATTGCTTTTAGCTTTGTCTTCATGTTGCAGACAAAAATCAAATCATGCTTTCAACCTACACTATTGAGGGTGTTAAATTGTGTGCTAATAGATGCCCCCTAATGTGTGAGGTTCAAAGCAACACATAATTTTGAAACATAATCCCTTTTATACTCTTCAATGATCAAGTATTTAAGTAAAAGCAGGAGAACAAAGGACGTGGGAGTTGGAAATAACCTGTAAGTAAAACAAGGCAATTTCCCAAACATATAATATGTTCTTGAGGTGAGTATACCCATGCTCAGTAGTAAACAAGCATGGCCCTGAACAATACATAGTGGGTCCATGTCAAAAGTACCTCAAATAAAATTTACAATGCACTATTACAAGTGTGAGATATCAAGGTCTTCATGGTACTTTAACATGGAAAATAATCTTACGCAACTCAAGCAATGCATTGATGAGTGATACAACTGGTTTTCCTAAGGTCTTCAATACAAACCAACAATATTACAAGTTTATATAATGCAAATAAGTGATTTTATGTTGAGCATAATAAAACACCATATGATTACCAATCATTAGTGTATACCGTTAACATATGCGAGGAGGCCCACCGATAATGATGATGGACTCCAAGGAATTGAGTACAATCTAGCAATGTGAATAGATCTTCTGAAGTCGAACACTTGTAGAATAAAATAATCAAGGGTCTTCAATGTATACCCACTTTCGTTTGTGAAGAAACATACCACTAATGACTGCAAGATCCAATGTATTATGTTAGGGTTCCTAGATCTACTTCCTAGATGATGATTTGGCGTAGACAGGAAGAGATCTGTCGGAGGGAGGGCATTGATGCATCCCACATCAATTGACATGAAACAAAGATAAATAGGCTGACATAACTTGATAGAGATGTGAGATTCAAAACTGTATACTGACACAAGGAAGGAATACATGATTGGTCAAGAATACTTGAGGAATGGCCAACACTAGGAAAAAAGATGCATTGGCATACACACACGAGGTCTTCACTTAGTGAAACCATGCCATAGCATGTTCATTCATGGCATATGAAACAATACTCCTATTTTCAAAAAATATTGGAAAATACCTCCCAAAATCGTTTTTTTTAACCCCCTCCCAATATGCCTTCCCAATTTAAAAAAAACCCCATTTTCACTATGTATTGCATGTATCCGTTTTTTCATTTACATTTTTTATACCCCTTTATATTTCTACCTAGTATATTAAAATGATACCCCACATGCATTCTACAAAGAAGTCAATTATGACCTAAAAGACAACGCCAAAAGACCTTGTTCCAACCACATGTTCCACAATGTAACTGATGGTCTGTCAAGTCAATAAAAGAATAAATAAACAATTGGAAAAAATTTCCATAAAGAAACTATTCACTTAGATTCTTGGTTGTGACCTAATGAATTCTCACTGTAAACACAATATAGGTAAACCTGTTTAGGCTGGCCATTTCTGCCACCTATAGTTGTAGCTATGATGTGTCCTGACTCTGCACCCATACCATCAACAATAGCTGGCTCAATATCCTGCAATTGATTTACATTGACATGTCAGGGAAGAACCATGTATAAAAAGTCCTTCCATGAAAATAGGAAACAAGCATACAATAAATGCCTCCTTTCATTTCTTGCTTCAAATGCAAATATTTCTCTTAAAACAAAACAAAAATATTAGCTTACTTTCTCATCATCAACATCCAATTTGTTGTTCTTATCCTCATCTCAAGCATCTCTCTACCAAGCCAATCAACATTGTTCACTGGCCTTTTCAACCTATTGATTATCCTTGAGCTCCCCACACCTCCACTATGCCCTAAGCTCGTTGATGCCATAAATGGCTTGAGTTTCAACAATCTGGAAATTAGTGTATTATTCCCCTTGGGATTCTATTCCCCACTCTCATCTCATTTGAATTTGATCAACTTGAAGATGCTTCCAAGATGTGAAAAACAAGTTATGAACTATATGTCAGAGCGATGATCAAAACGATAGCACTTCAAAAATGTAGATGAGTTAAAGACATATTTTTAAGACATCATGTTTGTCAATAGGAATTTTATTGGACACTAAGTATGTTGCCCCTTGACCGAAAAAAAGATGTGAAGAGCTTAGTTCCTTCCAAAGAGAATTTTACTGGGCACTAAGTGTGTTTCCCCTCGACCAAAAAACAAGATGTGAAGAGCTCAGTTCCTTCCAAAGGGCCTTAAGCCCTTAAAAATAAAAATAGAACAAGAGTTCTCATGCTTCATTAAAATCCTCTTCATTGGATAGGATTCAAGCCTAGTTCTAACAGTACTTAAAGGAAAACAAAGATCATGGTTTCTCAAAAAATACTTTTGCATTGAGAAAGCTTCTTACAGAAACTGTTTAAATTTTTAAAGGTTAGAAAAACTGTGAACACGAGTATCAGTATCATGGTATCACCACAATAGAGCCAACACAAGAACTTCAAATAGACACACCAACAAAAATAGCCTTTACAAAATATTAGTTAATGATAAGACACCAAAATCCTAGGAGCTAATTTTATCATGGTTCTCTAGATAAACAATTTCAAAACATAACATTTTAGAAAAATGACTCAAAGTTTGGCATAGCGGTCCAATTCTAAATTGAAAGAATAGCAACCAGAAATAGAAACACACAAAGATTAATCATGCAAAAGAATTAAAGCATTTATCAAGCTACCACATTTACTGTAATTAATTAGAAAAATGAAAGCAGAAAAATCATTAAAGTTGCAAAAAGGCTAGTATAAAGTAAGTGAAACTTTGAAGGTATTTCTCCTTGAGTAAGCATCAACTATGATCATAGAATCATAAAAGGTAAACCATATTCAGAGGAACCATGTAAATGATAGAAATGAGCACACTATTACTAGATCGATGTCTTTTATGTGATCTAAATCCAATTGCAACCCCCTAACTTCCATGTACTATAACTACAATTGAATCTCCCCTTCCCACATGCTACTAAAAATGAGAAATGGAGAAATGATAATGAAACAATAAATCACCAAGAAATAGGGAAAACGGGTTTTGGGGTGAGACCATATAACAATGTTTTTAACAATGTGACTCTATGATTGAAGATTTGTGTTGTTAGAAGGGCTGCTACATAAATTTCAAATGTGGATTTATGGGACTGCCGAGATGATCTCAACTTTGGTTTCCTCCAAGTTTTCTATACAGTCCTACAAACTCATCAATCTGTCACAAAAATATGCCCAGAAAAGGGTCATCGTTGCTGGTTGCAATCCATTCCAAGTGCCAATGGAAACAAGTCCTTTATGTTATGAAAATATGTTCCAAGTATGATATGCTTGAGTGTGATATCTCATGCCCAATGCATGCTATATGACTATTATGAGTTTCCATAATTGGCTAGTTGAGTACATATTTTATCTAGGGCTGAGTTTACTGCTGAAATTGACTTGAAATAAGACTCCAAAAGTGTCTCAACAAGTGTCCAAATGATTATGTGGAAGAAGTTCTGTATTGTTAAACCTCTATGAAATTCAAACCATATGTTACCGGAAAATTTGTAGGGGTTTTATAGCTGCAAGGAAAAGCCATCCCTACAACAAACTCAGTAACTCAGGGAAGTGGCCATGGTCACCTCACCATTCTCCCTTGGGCTTCGGGTTGGTTCATGCCAGCTCTAGGGGTGTTTCCCTAAAGTAAGACTATGGGGGTTTTTACGGGAAAACACAAGGTGATTATGTAATAAAACCCTCACAGAATCAGAGTAAATGAGAAAAGAAATAAGGAGGAGTAGACGAGGATATTAGTGCCTTATCCATTGGGCCTAGGAAACAATTTACTACATGTGAGTCTAAGCATGCAAGACACAACACTCCTATGGGCATGAGCTTCAAGTGTTTTAGTGTCTCCAATCTGAGACAACTACCTATCCAACACTTCCAAACATGGGTTTTTAATGATAACAATCATTTTTATGAAAAATAATTGTAAATAAACTTGAACCAGTATCTTTAATAACTGAGCCAGAGTTGAAGACAACAAAGAGAGATTTTAAAAGGTCATTAGAGAGTGAAAGCAATATTCATAATGATGGAGACAATATTTTGAATTTTTCTTCTTATCTTGAAGAAATTAGGATACAATCACTAGATACAGGCATTATTTCAGAGCAAACCATGAGTGAAAAGCAATTTGGTCAGAAAAGGAAAAGCATGGAAAAAGAAATTAGAGGTTCTCGATTAGCGCCTGAAAGTGAGTTCCTAGATCGTAGAAAAATAGTGACAGATAACATTGTCAGCAATTTTGAATCTTTTAAACAAGGAAACACTAAAGAGAGCATTCAGGTTTCAAACTGTAAAGAAAATTTGAAGGGTGAAAAAGATTTTGAAAATATTCATGAAAATTATGTTCCTAATTTCAAAGATCATTTGCTTTCTCCATTTGTGACTAAAGACAATGAAGTTAGGGTAGTTCCAAACACTTCTTTGCATCAGAATTCAATTCTGAAGAAGAAAAGAAAGCTCTTGAAGAAACGTAATTTAGGGTTATCAACTCTACCAAAGAGATCAAATAATCAAATAAAGATAAATATTTGCACGAAAGAAGAAAATGTTCTTGAAGTATTATCTGGAGTAAATCATCGAAAGAAAAGGACACAGATCAAGCCAAGGAAACTTAACTTTGATGAACATTTGCATTTGGTAAAAAGGGCAAGAATTGAAGCTGAAGATGAAACCAAGAAATATGTAGAAGGCTTGAATAAAGGAGGCATAGCAAGTGCCAATTACAATAATGGAGAAAATATGGCATCAGATAATTCTTGTGTGTTAAATGAATGCCATTTGAGAACTAATAATATATTAAGTTCTAACAGTATTGAAACTGAAAGTGATTTGCCACATGGGCAGATGTATTTAATTTTTATGAAAAGGCCTATGTGTTTGCCACCAAAGGATGATAAATATCGTTTGTAAAGTAGCCTACTGAGTGATGAAGTTTCCCTGCCTCCCTCTAAACAATGTCAACGGGCTTAGGAAGCTATGTCTACATGTGTTGCAGAGGCTGCAACTACTTTAGTGGAGCCAGTGCCAACTGGTGTGACTGGACAGGATGATGCATACAAGATTTCTGTAGATGAAAAATCTTAAACTAAATTCTTTGATAATGACAAGAAGTCAGTTAAGGGAAATGAGGAATGTGTCAAAGTAGACACATTGATCCAAAAAGAAGAAATCGAAACCGGAGGTAGTAAGAAACATGTGGTGTCTTCAGATCCATATCAATCCTTTATAAGGTTTTCTAAATTAAGGTGCATGCACGGTATGCTTCCCAAACAGTTTCCACATTTGGATACATAAATGTCTCTCTGTAATTGTATATTGGATCATACAGGCATTGTGAATTAACACTTGGTCCTAATGGATACAAATCTCCAAGAATCTCTCTTATAAATATAAAATCTCTCATCAAATCAAACAAAAGGCAGGGAAACTATATTTTCCTACAGTAAAGCCTGAACCTTCAGTTGAAGGGTCATTAGTTCATAGTCCATGGAACATGTTACTAAATCCAAATTATTGTTTTAACGGTCGTTCAAATCCTCAGTATAAGGGTAAAAATCTCATAATCCATTGACCATGTAACTAAATCCAATATGGCTGACATCAGTAGGCCTATAGCATTAAGTTTGCAAGATTCACTAAGTAAAGAAACCTCAACATATGAAATCTCAAAAGAAACTGATTCATATATTAAAAAGATAAACTACAAACTGGGTGCACTGAGTATTTTTCACAATCAAATCTCCCGTTTCCATGCATTCACTTTTATTGCAATTACTTGGAAGGTTAAAAATCAATATGATCCAAAAAACATCTTAATAAAATACTAGTAGTGATAGAGATTTTGGAAATTACAAATATATATTATCCACAACATGCTCTCAATGGACATAAGAAAATAACAACACCTTCTCTAAGGATGCAAGCCGATCAACAGTAAAAGCATCTTCTTGCACAGTTCCACAATCAAGAAAAACCTGCAACTCACAACATCTTCAATTAGTAGGGTGTCTATGCCTAAGAAAAATATGAAAAGCAGAAAGTAATAATTTAACCAACTTGTAAAAATGGTCAAAATTTTTCCTAGGATATGGTCCAAATGGTGGTATTCTTACAAACTGTCCACCTAACTTAAATTATGTGGACCCACACTCAACAGTTATAGTAAGATGCCTTAAATTTATAGAAGTTGTGAAACAAGCTCACAAAACGACTATTAGATTAATCTTGTGTGTTACTATCAGAATTTGCACCAACATTCATAAGCATGGATCCTAAGGATGGGAAATGAATAGTAATATCTAATGTACAACCTTATTACCATAAGAATGTTTTCGGCATTTTCCAGTGGCATTCCGACATCTATGGAATACATTCTGATTTTGATGACTTAATGAGAAATATGGTTCTGACTCCTGAGTATTGACATCTTGTCCTATGACTATCATGAGTATCATGAGTTATCTATGTGTCTTATAATCTCATTGTGATTACTAATTTGTAAATGTGTAATTACTAATGTTAAATGTGCATTGATTCTTATTTCTATTGAATATTTGTAAAAATTTGGATCTAAATGTCTATATTTTTAATATATGTATATATATATATATATATATATATATAACTTGTCCTATCGAATAGTTGCTTCTTGCTCATGTTCAGTGGAAGCATTTTGACCAAAGAAAAAGATAAGGTGGAGTGAAGCCTCTCTCCAGAGAGCAATGATAGATGTAAAAATAGATTGATGACAAATTTGTCCTGAAGCAACACTAGCTTTAGGATGAATTCGATCTCTCCTAGGGCTGAAAATGGATGCCAAAAACATTGCTATTATTGGTGTAAAAATATATTGATTTTTTCTCCCCATAAAGCTAGCATTGTTCTCTCCAAAGAGCACTGCTAACTTTAGAAATAGGCTGATTACAGATTTGTCTTGAAGCAACAGTAGTTTTAGAGTGAATTTGATCTCTCCTAGTGCTGAAAATGGATGCAAAAAAATTGCTATTGTTGTTGTAAAACTAGATTGGTTTTTTCTCTCCATAATAACGCTGGTGTTTTTTGGTTTCAATGATGATTTTATGCTATCTTTATCCTCTACTTTCTCCTCAAAAGCAGCGCTTTGATCCTGATTTGAAAGTGCTTTTCTCTATTTTTAAAACTCTATTTTTTTCTTAGTCTCAGCACTGAATTTAGCGTTTAATATATTCCAAGTTTATCTGATTTATAGGCCCCAATTTTATCCTAATCAGCATCGCTGCTTTTGATGAATTTAGTCTACTGATAAGCTACATACTCTTTCAAGAAAAGCACTATAGTTCTGCTTATGGAAACAATGACTTGGCTGCTACATGCAACATTATTATTTATGGAAGAAAAGTTGATCAGGACCTCCATAAAGAAATTTTCCTGCTATATTAATCCTTCATAAATATGCTAATTAGTCTCCCCATGAGAGCACGACTCTTGAAGATGCTTTTGTGCTTTGTGCTTTGTATATATAAATATATATACAACCAAAATTGATCAAATCACAACCAAAAAGATCAATATACTACCAAAATGGATCCAAATTGTATAATAGTTAGAAAATTCCCTCTTCAATTGATAAAAAAATCTACAGATGAATGATGTGATTATTCATTTTTGCTTCTCTTAGTTCTTATTGAACGAACTGCACAAAGTATCTCAAGCAGAGACATGCATGACAGAAAAGGCCAAAAGTTCTCTGTATTTCATACCAAAGGAATTTGACATAGTGAAGCCAGAGTTCAAAATTAATAACAGATGGAATAGAAATACAGAGAAGCCAGAGTTCAAAATTAAGTTTCAGAGTCAAATTTACCTCCTAGCACTTACAAGCATTGGCCCTTTAGTGAATGTGTTTTCCTAGAGGCCATGTAGTTCTTTCAATCCAACACTCTGAATATAAAGATATCTATCAATGATGTTCACTGTGAGATACAATGTCTCTGGCATTAGGTCAAATCTCAGATGCACCTGCAAAATTTCGATATCAAGTCTAAGAAATAGCCCATATAACCCTCTTCTAGATCTAAGCATGACATCAAATAGAACTAGTATAGGAACAAATTTGTACCTCTAACAACCAATTAATGAGGATTTACCTCATATTCTTCTTGATTTCAAACTGCCTTCTCATATAATCTGGAAGTACACAGCTCATGTTCTAGACATACAAATCTTTGAATTTTTTGTAAAAGAAAATAAATTTTACCTTTGCATTCACAAGAAAAAATGTTGTCATTGACATTGAGACGTACCTCAATCTTCTGGTAGAACTTGTATATATCTTCAACATAGTCAACAACTGCCAGTTGGTTGTCAAGGTCTCCATCATCAATGCTATGGACATCTCTGAATGAATCCTGAAATGCCCTTATGAAAATTATAATCATTTTCTTTCCACTTAAATCATAAATAAACATAAAGTTGTCTTAAGTCTATAAAACCCGCTAGTAATTGGGGGTAAATTTGGTTGGTGTATTTGTATATGAATCAATGCTAACCAAAATAAGTATCAGTTAATTTATATAACTTAAAGCAATAAGACAGACCTCACTTCGAGCTAATAGTGTTGCAGTCGTTGTTTGGGGTTTCCTTTCTTTCAGTTGGTATTGTGTTTTTAATCCCCCCATCTTATGCACTTGAATATATGCTATCACTGATAGAATTTGCAGAATTCCTCTGAGTTCTAATAGTAGGGTTCTGTTTGTTTCCCCAGACTACCCCTGCCCTTGCTTTTTCTTCTACCCTCAGAACAATACACCCTCCTTGGGATTGCTGGAATAAAAAAACGAAAAAGATTAAAAGAGTGAGATTCCTATGGCTCACAGAAAATAGATAATGGAATGAGATCCTTGGAACAGAAAGAAAAGAAACAAACTAAACATTCCCAGAAAAATAGAATACTAGGCATGATGATGAAGAAAACAAGTGGATCGCCACAGAGGTTGCTATTTCAGTATCCCTGAAGGTTGTCATTTTGAAAACCCTAGACCTCCTTTGACAATATCCTAGAAAACAATCTTTCAGGTTGCTTAACTGGCTCTTATTAAACTTAATTGAGTGCTAGAACTAGCTCCCTTGTTGGCATTGACAACAAAGTTTGCTCTATACCCCCTGAAACAGTAGACAGTCCACAAGTTTAGGATAGCACAATTGTGGGAGAGACCACCAAATAGAACAACAGAAATCCAAATGAAAAGAGACAATATTAGTTACAAAGGATTGATTTACTATATACTAAGTAATAACATCAAACAATTCACAATTCCTGACACCATCTTTGTTGAAATTGCATTTGGCATTCAAAGACCCCACCAGATTGCCATCATTTCCTAAGGCCCTTCTAGAGCCAAGTCAACCCTGGAAAAGGTGTAAAAGAAATGGATAATTAGAATCACGATCATAATTATTACATACATTGGGATAGATCTTGGTGAACTCCATCATAGAAAGCTCCTCACATAGCTCACAAATGCTTACTAGAAAACTAGAATTTGCAATTAGAATTCAAACATATAACATATGTACAGGCTTTCAGGCAATAATTGATGTCCAAATAGAAAGTGTTCTAAAAGAGATATTCAGAGTACCTTAAAGACAATGAATCTTTGCAAGATCGCAAAAAACTGGATAGGCTCTTTGCCCTCAAAGATCTTAGCCTATAAGTACACAAAATGACTATACAAGTCAATAATTAAAATGTGAAAAGTTAACCAAAAAACTCCACTCAGCATGTCCAATCTACAATGGGGGTCACAAACATGTACAAAAGTTAAACCATTTTGCAACAAACAAAAAAATCCATGTACAAGCCTGTAAAAATCGAGAATGCAAAACATTGCATTAGATGTTTTAGTATATAACAAAGATAACTTTGTATTCTTCCATTACAACCTAGCATGGCAATATTAATTAATGCCCCAAAATACTAGCATTCCAAATTAGTCAATCTATCACTTTAAGTGACACATTACGACCTACTAATAAAATCAGAAAAATGAACTCACAACCTTCTCCACATCAACATATCCAAATTTCACAGACCAATATATTTGAGTCTCTTATATCATTCATTATCAAGAAGATCTACAATCTTGCATGTTCTGGCTGAATGTTGGATGCTGGCTTGATGCATATGATGTAGAGTTACAATCTTCTACATAGTTGTCCTTATTTATCATTCTCAATTAATGACACTCAGGGCTAAGAATGTTTCCTTGGGCTTGTTGATGAGAATATATGACATAAAGAATGTGAATACACAGCTTATAAATATAATTTTTCGAGGAAAAAAAGCATATAGAGATAAGGAGACTGCTCCTTTTGAATCACAAGGATGGCAATTAACAATCTTTCTTCACGAAAATTTAAATGTAGGACAATATATACACTTTAATCAGCACCCTGTAAATATTCTTAGCATGAATCTAACTCCTTTAATTTGTTTAAAGAATGTGAATACGGGTAGGGGTAACTTTAAATGTGTTTGCCACCAAAGGCTGATAAATATCGTGAGTTCCTAGATCGTAGAAAATCAGTGACAAATAACATTGTCAGCAATTTTGAATCTTTTAAACATGGAAACACTGAAGAGAGCATTAAAGTTCCAAACTGTAAAAAAAAATTGAAGGGTGATATGTTCAGGAAGCTATGTCTGCATGTGTTGCAGAGGCTGCAACTGCTTTAGTGGAGTCAGTGGCAAATGGTGTGACTCAGTGTGACTGGACAGGATGATGCATATACAATTTCTGCAATTTAAAAATCTTATACTAAATGCTTTGATAATGACAAGAAGTCAGTTAAGGGAATTGAGGAATGTGTCAAAGTAGACACATTGATCCAAAAAGAAGCAACCAAAACAAGAGGTAGTAAGAAACCTGTGGTGTCTTCAGATTCATATCAATCATTTATAAGGTTTTCTTCAGAACCTACTAAATGGGTAGAGGAGAAGAAAATGGATCCATGGTTTGAAGATTCAATGTCCTCTAAGCATATAAATAAATGGAAGATTGAAGATAAGGATGAGAGGAGTGCACATGCTAAAATGTCTACTGAATCATTGGCTGATCCAAAAATGGAAGAACAAAAGCTACAGAGCGTGACTGCACCAATGCTGTCTTCTCCAAAAAAACAAGATGTTTCAAATTTAACTTCAAGGAAAGTCAATTCAATCAGTACACCTCCTATCAAGGCTTATGTTGCACAAATGGGTGAGGCTGATCAATATGAATACAATTCAAAGGGAATCAGGGTGAATAAATCTTGTGCGACCCCAAGAAAGAAAAATAGTAGAGGCCTTAAGAAAGATCATGGGTAGTCTGGCTCAGAGAAGTTTAACCAAGGGAAATTAGCTAAGTAGTTGTATGTTTGCAAGCATGAGCAAGTTTCCCCTATAAAATATGGTGTTGAACCTTCATCAGAAAAGGTGACAGGTTCATTAAAATTTAAGGTGACGATAAACGGTACTGCAACAATGAAATTGAATGGTGTGTCACTATCTACAGAGTTGCATTTAGAAAAATCAAACAAGCTTAGAAAAGTGTAAGTCTTATATTAGTTGTGTGACCATCCACATGAAATAGTATTATAGTGACATTCTTAAAAAAATGGATTCTCAACAATCCAAGCCTAAACTTTAATTCACTTCTTTATTCAATAGAGTACGGAGATCACATACCTCGGACATTGTGGAACATATGTCCATGCATAGTGAATAGAGTCCTTGAAAGTCTTCCTGCATGCTGAGACAATATATTGAATAACGTGCATATGCAACCACTAGCTTTATGCCTTACTAATAACTACACCTCCAGGCCATATCCATATGTATCATATCCAAAAAGAAATCTAAGAACTGGAATATGTATTCTCATCCATATCCTATTTTTGTTCTGGTAACTACAACTCAAAACCTACATAAGTTCCATATTGTAAACAAGTAATATTTGACATAAAAGGAAAAATAGCACTAATCCTTAGATCAGGGACATGATAATTAGATGTGTCATTAAAGGAAACGAGAATTATAAAGTAAGCTTCCTATACTTTTCAAGAAAACCAATACTTTTCAATAAAATAAAACAAACATAATTTTCATCTCTTTCAATTCAACGCTCCATTATTCACTGCGTTAAAGTTGGTCCTCAAGAATCATCAAATGCCATGTACAGTAACAACATGATAAGGTAATGTACAGTAGATATCAACAGTAAATAATCATAACCAATATTTGAATCAACCATATACTCAGATTTTTCAAATTTGATCTTGTTACCGAAGGGACAAGTCAATATAGACAAACAATTTATGTACCTTGTGAGAGATCCAGAGATGGTTAAAGCATAAGAATACTGACAACATACTGACCCAGACTTCTTAGTCAACAAGCACATTCATACCCAGTATATTCAATCTGTCGACATAGTCATGCTGGGTAAGGATGCAGTCACATACTGCAGAGACACACAAGCATACTTTGCACAATCATGCTTGAAAAAACATAGTCCACCCATAAAGTGAAACTCATTGTCACATTGGGGAAGACCCCACAGTCCATACAAGAAAACAGGCTCATGGTCACCTCATGGTCACGCTAGGGAAGGACCCACAATCCACCCGAGAAAATAGATCATGGTCATGCTGGAGAAGGACAAATAGTCCACCAAGAAAACAGATCACGGACACGTTGGGGAAGGACCCACAGTCCACTCAAGAAAATAGATCACAGTCATGCTGGTGAAGCACCCACAGTCCACCAAGAAACTTATCACCTTCACGTTGGTGAATGACCCAAATTCCACCCAATAAAACAGATCATAGTCATGTTGGAGAAGGACCTCTCAAGGTATCACTACGGAGAAGGTTTTTCGGCCTTGTTGAAGGACCCACAGTCCACCAAGAAAGTGCAAAGAAACAAATCACGGTCACTCTGGTGAAGGAGCCACATTCCACTAAGAAACAGACTCACGGTTACACTGTGGAAGAACCCACAGTCCACCCAAGAAATAGGCCACGGTCACGCTGGGGGAGGACAAAAAATCCAACAGATTCACGGTCATGCTAGTGCAAAGTGACCACGTTGAAGCTGTAATAAGGAAATCTCAGTCACGGGGGCGGTGCAGCAAGATATCACATGGAGCATCAACAAAGATCGTGCAAAGATCACGTAGAGGGAGAGAGTACTAGTCATGCTCCTTAAGGTAAGGTATCAAAACATTAATAAACATCACCTATGGACAAAGTAAGATAAAGGATCATGAGGTGATCATGAGTCAACCCAGGTGGCCACAAAAAAACAAACAAAAAACCCAAAAGGTCAAGGTGAACCATATAAGGTGGACATGCAACTCCTTTATAGTACCAACAAGACCAATAATATTTTCTCTCTCTCAAGATACATTGTTTTATATATTTTTGTCATCACTGTATAAGATTCATTGGTTATAGAAAGTAGAAGCAATCATACCCACTCCATACCACAACAGGTGCACAACAATGAGTTTTATAACAAGAGATTTCCACACCATAGCCATCTTTCAAATCAACAACAATCACAATTTCCTAATGAGTTAATATGCACTCCACACAAACATGACGAAATTAAAGAACATGATATGCCATTTAAGAAAACATTTAGAAAACACATTTCAAGAAACACACATTAAGTAATATTCCATTTAAGTATTGAAGTAGCAAAATAAAGTATATGAAAACTCTAACATGGGCATGGGCACCAAAATTTGACAAACAAAAACTGGTTTCATCCTTTTAAAAGTAATATTAAACATAATTGTTGAACTAGCCAACAGTTCAGCAACCCTCAAGAACCATGCTTCAAGAATGCATAGAGAAATATTTGACAATCGATAACTTCACATAGAGTTATCCCAACCGTTCAACATCTGAACCATTCACCGCACCTGAAGATAAGATAAATTAAAATGAGTATAAAATGAGTATGAAATTTATACAAACTAATCAACAATAATACAAAAAATACTACTTCATAAATAAGTTATAATATAGTAGTACAAAAGATAAGATAAATTAGAATGGTTTGAAAACTTCACCCTATTTAAATTTTTAATGAAATCCTAAAAAATTATGTGGTCGCTTTCTTCTAACTTGTATGTGTCTTTCTTGATATTGTGTGATAGGTTTCCCGTTGCTATAATAGATTCAAGTTGTATGAATAGATGATCTATTGAATCATACTTGTACATGCATTGCCCCTTTATTCTATTGTACCAACAACATTGAATCTCAACACCTTCAGGCCTATCCAAAAGATCAATGTCAATGTGGTAATCAAACACCCTATTACCATCCTTCTTTCTTATTCTTTGAACTCTTCCAATGCACCAAGTCTCAGAAGAAACGTCATGCTTTGTACTTTGAGATACATTGTTTCTTGTAGTATGTTCAACTACAGCTATAAACATGCTCTCAAACAACACCACACAATTTGATCCAATTCCAAAACCAATTGCAACACCCTTTTTGGGGGCCCTCTCATCTCTCCTGAAGTATACTCCATTCCTCACTTTGGTCAATCTATCTTTCGATAATGTTGGGTTTCCATTCAATTGACTAACCAAACAAGATTTGTACATGTCCTTTCCATTGAGCTCTACCACTGGTTTGGTAGTTATGTTTACATTTTCATCAACGAAATCTAAAATTCCATCCAACTCGTGCCTCCACTCACTTTCCATCATTTGCAATTCACTATCATTGAGTACCATAAAAGATGAAGATTGGAATATGGATGTGGAATGACCCGGTGGAGAATTATCAAATACTTCATCCACATCTTCAAATGTTGGAACATTGTGATCCTCTATCCATGGTTTAAACCACCAAGAATCTTCTGTGTGTCTTTTTGGTTGCATTCCAAGACCTTGTAAAATTCCCTGTGCATCCTCCAATCCTATCTTGAGAGCTTCTATAATTTTATTATCGGTGGAAATTGAATCATATCATGACAAGACATCACCTTCCTCTACTATTTGTTGATGTAATTTGTTCCAGATACTCATTTGTTTCTTATGAGATTTATTGAAACAAAGCCCTTGGGGATTCGATTCTTCTTCAACAACTCTATTAAGGGTTCCAATAGAATGAATTAAGTTAGCAAAATCATATGCCCTCTCTACTCCAACCATGCCACCGACTTTGCTAAAGAAGTTCTCACATACATCTAACCCAGTTAGGTGCATTGCACATGGTAAGTTAGAGTATTGATCATGAAATAATCTCATCAACAAAACCGCAAAGTGGCAAGAAATTTCCACATCTTGATATGCCTCTCTACTAATGAAATTAATGTTGACATTAGTATTTTCTTGTTCTCTGACCCAACATAGCCATAAGGTGAAGAAATGATGGAATCTTAAATAATTTCGCACTCTTTCCCAAAGAATTAAACTAGGATACAAAGAAATATCAATATAGTCAGCAATGATTACCAGATAGGTCTCTGTACCCGATGTCCTCTCTGTCCTGCCACCTATACATCTCATTTCCTTCAACCACCTCTGGACATGCCTTGAAGCAATGCGTTGTGCTGAACCCCAGTTTTGGCGATCAATCCTCTCGATATCCTCAATTTTAATCTTGTGGTCATCCACTTTAAAATTATTATAAACCATTCTTACATGGTTAAAACTAATCAACTCTTTTCCAACAATCAGATCTTGTCGACCACTAAACAAAGGATTCACTAGCTTTTTTCCATTGTGGATGTAATCCTTGTCATGAAGTCCTGTAACTTTAAAGCCATCATACAACCCAGTTAGCCTCCACCCTTACTAAGGAATTTGATATCTCATGCACCCCGTTGAGTAATAATCATTCAGCATAAGCATTATTATCTTACTATACCCATATGAGGAATGACCAATAATAGGTCCTAAAAAATATTCCACATGTTTCTTCCATAGGTCTTCTACTTTTTCCCATTGTCGATGAACAAAATTTGCATCAAACCTGTTGCACCTTGGATGAACAACCACAACCAAATGAGGAAGCTTCTCATGTAAAGGGTTTGCAATAATAACACGTGCATAATGGCCAATCACACAATTCTTGAAGGCATCTGTAATAATCTCATAGCCTGCAGTGCCCTCACCAACTGTCACCAAGAAATGTGATTGGCACTTATGTTCTTCTTTCTTACCACAAAAACCCACCAATGTATCACTTTTTGCTACCCACCTTACATATTTTTTCACAACAATTTCATCTTCAACAAGGCATATGGGAATTGGGTCCTCTATACCATATTTGGCTTTATAGGAAGCATAAAATTTTCTGATTGTCTCAAAAATGTACTCTTGCTCCCCTGGGATATATGTCAATGATTTTCTAACTTTCCTTAAAGTCGTAGATATTGAAGGGCCATCCAGATTCAAGCTAATAAAGCTATGTAATCTAGGACCTCCCCATAACTTAATCATCTCATAAATGGATTGAGTGGATGCACTATACCTTCTACCCGAATTTGAATGAACTAGTTTGTGAAATATATCTTGAACAAATTCCCAAACTGCATCTTTACCTTGTAATTTTCCTTTCTTATGAGCCTCACACACATCCTTGCAAAACCTAAACACATCCTTCCTTCCTGCAGATTCGAACAACTTTTCCCTTAGAGACCTTGTTCTTATAGACAGTGTAGAAACCTTTGTCCTCTCCCACGAAAGATATCGCATTGTTAACCTATGTGTAGCATTTGCTTCTCTTGCAACAATTTTGAGTTTAGTTTGAGTCAAATGGTCCAACCTTCTCCCTTTCCTTGTATCTCTCCCATGTCTTTTCATGTTGCTCCTTGATTCTTGATATAATCACATTCGAAAGTCATCACCATTAGGTATCATCTTACAAAACTGGCATGTCAATGAATGAAAAGGTATTCCTGTTTCAGAAACCCTCTTGCAATGAATATATCTGTATGTACCATCAATACTGCATTCAATACCATGATAATTTAGTGTTCTCCTGGTATGTTTCTTTATGGCCCACATTTTTCCACCACGTTGGTCATCCATTAGAACCTTTATGTCCAATCTCTCCCCTCTTCTCTCAAGATAGGGATACCAATACCCCCAACATAATAATATTGAGGGAGGTATTTGTCCTAGAACAAGATGAAAAAAAACATTGGTTAATGATCTACTAACTGCTACTAACAAGTAATAATAAATAAAGTAATGTGCATATTCAAATTCAAATTAAATTAAAACTTGGGTAATTTCCACACCTGAAGTAGAAGGATGTGGACTTGTAAAAGCCCCATGTAATGGTGATGGTAGTGATGGGATCAAGAACTTAGAAAAACTTTGTTGGGACTTTTCATTGGTAGGCTTCTTCGGTCTCCCAACTATTCCACTCCTCAACACAACTGTATCATGTGAAGCCTCAACTGTAGTATTAGTAGTGTGCTTCTTTGATTTCATGTGTTCATTTAGAGAACTGACAATATTACCACTTGCTGGCACCAAAGATAACCATCTATTGCATCGTGTACATTCCACTCTTACTTTTTTCTTGTCCTCGTAGTTTGCAAGTGTTGCTTCCACCACCTTGAACAAATTAGGCTCTTGTGTTTGGTTGAAATCATGTAGATGTTTGATTGCTTGATCAATCTCAAGTTGATCTCTAGCCACTATTGTCTATTTTTCTCTGTTACCTGAAGGAATTTCATTAATTCCCAACATTGAAATTTGGCGTTGATGGGACCCTATTTTCATATGATTGTTTTTGAAGTTACGAATTGTTCACGCTGCCAAGGATACTTCCCCCGTTCCATAATCAATGCCACAGATTTCACAACGGATCTTTTTATTAGGTTTTCCATTTTCTAAATATACCTTTAGTGTTAGCTTCTCCTTGACAAACTCTTCCATTAAACTATTCACTTTATGTTCCCAAGATGCCAATACATTAGGATCAACCACAACTTGTTCCACTGACTCGGACACATTACCAACTCTTGGTTGTTTATGCATAGGTTCCTCCACATTCCCTTCAATTTTTTCAGAGATTGGAATTCCCTCCATTACATTTGATTCCAATGTATCAGCAATCAACGTGCATACTTTCCTCTTAATGCCTACATTTGTTGTTGTAGGTTTCCTTCTTTCCTCTTGCTTTGCATTTAAAGGACATCCATTTGAGCCAATAATAAAATCAAAAGGATATTGAATGACTTCATCATTCACAATTTCAGAACGGATATCAACATATGTACAACCTTTTTGACACTGGATTGTGACAAGGGGACAAATCTCTTCACCAATAAAAATTCCAAAGTCCACAACATCACTTGGATCCATCTGCATTTACATCCATGTGTACCTTTTAGTTGGGTAAGAAATGAATAAAATTATAACATTATTTTCAAAATTTTGGATATAATAAGGCTATGAAATGAGGTGAGTGCATCCATAAATAAATGAAAAAAAAAGTAATTCAAATTTACACATGCATATTAGTTCATTAATAAAACAAAGAGCTAGCAAGCAAGTATGCACTTTCAATTCAAATCTCTAAAAAGGATGAAGAAATATTACTATCGGGATGAAACACCTTGAAACAAAATGTATTGTTAGTGGCTTATTCAAATAGCCCTCCCCAAACTGAAGAGTCAGCTTCAACGTACCTGCAGAAGATCAAAAGGTAATCAAAACAAGAGATGAAAAAACATAGAGGTGATCAAAGGTCTTTGTTCTTTTAGGAATTTAGTCTTGTTCTTTTTTATGGAAATGCCCCAAGCATTACAATCCACTCTAGAAAATGATAAAAACATCTTAATTGACTAATATTCCCAACCTGCAAGCCTAAGCCGTATTCTACATGGTGTTTGGCCTTGGGGTAAGAAAAAAAACTTAGTAATAAGTGAACTCGCCTAATAAATGAAGAATGGTCCAAGGAGAGATAAATTTGTTCAATAGTCACTCACAAAGCTCCAGTAAATCATTTTTGAAACTTCCTACATAAATGAAATAACTCTTAAATTCACTCCCTAGATATTTGAGATCAATTTTGCATCCAAATGGTGAAGATTACATAGTTGGTAGAGATTCCACAGCTCAACAACACAATGAAATTGCAGCCATAACACTTTAAGCGACCTAAATCTCTCACATTAGTGTGAATAGGTATTGTAGCTCTAATGACAGGTAACAAAGAGAAATCGACAAGATTTTAGAACAGAGGCATTTAATTTCACATCATAATCTTAATATGCATACTCCTTTTATCATCAACATTGTAGACCTAGTCAAACTGATGTAGACAGTGCTGGAATTACTCTTACACAAGCTTTTAGCTATGTAGAAGATATGTGATGACACATCCTTTGTTAACATAACATTGGACTGGTCACCTTTTGGTAAACAAGGCACATATACTATAGAACGCATAACATGGTTTATAAATGTTATATAATTTGAAAAAATGAATTATCAAACTTCATGTAACGACAATTAGTATTAAATATAGTTATGAAATTACTCTTCTTCTATTTAATAATTTAGCTATGTAGAAGATATGCTATGAAATATTCTCTATCAACATTGGATTGGTCACCTTTTTGGTTGTAAGCAAGGGGCATATAATAGGATGCATAAAATGTGTTTTTAAGGTTATAATATGCCAAAAATGAATTATCAAACTTCATATAAAGACATCTAGTTCAGAGACTCTTCCAGATAGCTACATTGAGAGGTCAGGTAACCAACTTCACCACCAAGATCAAAATACCAAGGAATACATCCCATCTTCATCCCGAATTCAAAAGATGTCTACAATGGAATACAAGAAGAACACAGTCATGGATTATCCAGGGAGGCACTTATGGACCTGCAAAGAAACTGATACAAGAGGAGATCAACGTCTGCCTCAGACATCCAAAGGATGTAAAAAATCTAAATTATGTCATACTCTTGAAAAAATAAACATCAAAGATTTCAAAGAGAGTAGGTCAAGCTCAAATTAAAAGAGCTTCATCGATCCATTCCCCACTATTTCACCTTCACATATTTCAGTGAACTGTAAGAGGCTAGATGCCATAGAGAGTGCCTCATTGGATAAGCCATCTACCTTCTTGTTGTATTCTCCATAGACATGAGCAAAATCAAGGGAAAGAAAGGATGATTCGAGATTCCTGATATTTTGACACCATCCATATTCCTGATTCTTGAGAAGAGTTATCATTGTCACCAAAGCAACTAATTCCCTCACTTTGGGTTTAATCCAACACATGGAGGGCTTACCTAAGAGCAACTAAGTTGTAAAGATAAATGTAATTTCAGAGAGACTTAGGTTTCTACATCAACTATGAATGATTTCTTGCTGAAAATCAAGTTGATGTTAAATAAATGTTTTCAGAAAGATGTTAGTTGATGTTAAGTAATGATGTTAAATGATTTCAGAACTTTTTTCAATGTTCTTTATTAGTGCATAGTTACAGTTCGAATATTAATTAATGTATGTGTAAATTCCCTCAAACTGCAGATCTGAATTATTAATTCAATTACTGCTATAAAAACTGCTAGAAATGTGTCTTTTCAAACAACTATGGTCCATTTTGCAGATTTTGTAAGATCTTAGCTCTGTCTAATACCAACATTTAGAATAGTCATGAAATTCTACACAAAGGAAAAACATTGGCTAATATAGCTTGCTTCTCAGCATTATTGTAATGTAAACTGACTGGGTGTTACTCTAGGTTAACTCTAAGAATGTTGTAAGACATTATCCCTTTCTTTACCAAATACCAACATTTAGAACAGTCATGAAATTCTACATGAAGGAAAAACATTCGTAAGGGTAGTTTTCTTCTTATCTATTAATGGAATGTAAATTGACTGAATGTTACACTAAATTAAATCTATGAATGTTGTAAGCGGTGATTTCAAATTAGAAATTATAAAAGAAGAAGGATAATAAAAAATAAGGAAGGATAATAAATAGAGAAGAGAAGCTAAATGACAATGAAGATCAGGCACTAGCTACACACACCAAGAATGGAAGATTCAGAAGGAAGTAATCTTCAGTGCAGGGGCAGACTCTCATCACTCTTTCCCAAGCTCTCTCTGTTAGTAGAGTGCACCTCAGTCATCTTCAAAAAAAGGGAGGACACTTATCATCAATGCATCAATGCATCAAGAAGAGAAAAAGCGAAAAAGCGAAAAGGAGAAAGTCTAAGCCCTCAATGCATCACGAAGAGAAAAATCGTTCCACTTAATGAAGTATATATGATGGAAATTGAGGCTGATTTAGGAGGAGCATCCCATTGTTTTGGCATATTTTAAGGAAATATGGTTAAGAGTTGATCGGATTGATTAAGTTTAATATCCAAGAGCATACCCAGATGTAGTTTATTCACCTAGGTTCTACAAAATCATTTAAGGATGGAAATTATTTTCTTTAAACCTAAGACCATTGATGAGATTAATTAAGGGAGGGTGCTTTTTTACTGTGCGGACAGGGTTGGCGTAAATAGGGCAGCATTTATTAATCTCCCAGCAGCCCGCCTTCTCTTCTCCCAACCGCCAGCAGTGAGTTCCTTCCTCCCAACCCGAACTTCTATTCTACTTTCTTCCAGCCTATGAAAAAAACACCAACACAATGTTCTAGTCCCTACTTGTTTATGGCTGGGACAGTATGCAAAGTGAACTACATTATTTTTAAGTCCTCTGTCATTCGTTTAAGCTCTTCAATTGACTTTTGTATTTCTAGATTGCAGAAAACACAGGCACACAGCTAAAAGTTACCATAAGTTTAAAAATTTGTCCAAGGAACAATTTAATTGACAATGGGATTGAGAAGCTACTAGTTTTCACCAGAAACTCTTCCAAAATAGTTTGCAATCTTCCAACATAGTTTGCAATCTTGTTTTACATGAAAACACAGGCATCCTAAAACAACATCTATATGAACAAGGTTCAAGCAATGTCAAATATGATTATTTGGCTAGTTGTGAAATCAAGGTTAGCTTTTTATTTGAAGTAAAGCCCACAATCCTTGAGATATGCTTATTCAGAAAGTGTGCAGCATTGAAATTACTCGTTTAAATTGATTTTTGCATAATTATTTTTTCCTAGTTCTCTTTTGTTGAAATCCATGCTAGACAGGAACGGTCTCAACTTGTGCTTGATTGATGATTGAGATTTCAAACAGTTTACCAAATACACTTTGACGTTTCTTTTATATACAGATGAAATATGTAGATGATGACTCCACTACATTTTGGGCAATAGAAAGGAATTCAAGTGTGTTGGCTGCACATGCTAAACATTGTGGAAAGGAAGTTTTGATGGTTGTCCCCTTTGAGGGCACAGATTCAGCAGAGGTGCTCTTCTTTACTTCACTAGAACAAACTTGTCATACTTTATTTTTCCTTTTTATCATCTTATATCACAACTTTATTTAAATCAAGTATTCTTAAAAAAAAGATATCATTTCTAGAGGCAAACTATAGTCTCCATGATCAACAGCTCTCTCCCACGGCTTGTAAAGGTAGAAGAATGGCATGTTGGCTCACAAAGATGTTAAGAGTGCAATTTATATGCTACATAGTTGCTTTTTTCTTTAGTCATTTTCTGCATTTCTTTTTGTAATTCTGAGAATATAGGATGTATTTTTCAAAAAAATAAGGTAGGGAATGTTAATTTGCATTTGCAGCATGTTCCATTACATTCAGAGGCAGAACATGGAACATGCCAAGGTGTTGGTGACAGAGATAGTAAACGAAATCTAGATGGTATTCCAAATGGAAGATCTCACACATACATTTCATTCCTCAATTGCTCACATTTACTCATAAAGTTTTGCAATTATAACACTTGCTTCCTTGTAATCGACCAGTGGAAATTTCTATCTTCTTCAGTTTGTGTGACGAGTATTTCTAAAAAATTTAGTCTTTCAGATATTGCATTTGAGCTAATCTTTTAGCTTATCCAAAATTAGTGCCAAAGCTCATGAATTCTATATACATGACATGATTGTCTCATAAATTCTATCTTATCTCAACTTCTAAGGATTATATCTAATAGTTTCCTTGAATATGAAGGTATGGTTAGATATTGTTGGAATACTTCTGGACTAAGGTGAGTGACTTCTCAAAGTATGAGGTTTGCCTCATTAGATTGGATGGCCTTACAGTACTCCTTTTCTCCATGGAAGAAATCTTTAAGCAACTCCTGCACTTTGGGTATTCCTGTAGAACTTTCCACTAAGACAATTTTGTGAATATAGATTTTATAATTTGTCATTATAAATGGTTTTTTAAACAAATAAAATGTTCATTGTTCATTTTCCCACTCTCCTAATTTTTTAATGTTGGTCCTGGTTTTCATAAAGATGAGGGCAGACAACACTCTCTTAGCCGTCTTTCATGAACTCTTAAGTCCCTTTGGGGTATGTTGAGTTTGTATTTTTCCCCATTATGTAATGGAGATGATTTCTTGTCAAACCCATATACAAGGTTCACTCAATATTTTTAAGACATCCAACCCTGTTAATTTCCCAACGGTTTTGGTGGTCCTTCTTTGAGAATCGTTGTAATAAAGCAGGATGGCTAATAACAACTTTAATAATTCGACAGCTTGCGAGGTATTATTGGGTGGCACTGAGCTTTTAGATAAGCAAGGCAAAGGCTTTAATTCCTCCTAGTGCAAGGTGGAGGTTTGGAGGGTTTTGAACTATGCTAATTTTCCTCTATATGAAGAGATCTAGAATTTGGGTCCTGTAGCACCAACCACATAATCGTTGGTTATGTGAAGTTTCTTGTCATGTAAAAAAATTGGTTACATTCCTATTTTCCAACACATGTCAACGAAATAATTTCTCCACTAGCAGATGGCAATAGTTAAAAACAGAGCTTATCATAATTCTGAGTCTGTTCTGTTTAAAAGGTAGTTAGATTTAAGTTTTGTTTTGATCACATTGTTGTTTCTGTCATTCCATATTCAATCCAAGCTGGTGTAGACTGTCAGAATGCCTTCAATATAGCCTGGCATAATGGTAGGTAAGATTTATCAGTCACCCTCTATTTATATGTATATTTGGATCTAGCCAAGCCAAACGTAATTTTTTTTTTCTAGAAAAAGAAAATGTAATTTTTTTTATCAACTATTTAGAACTACAAACATATAGTCAAACCTAATTTTGATGTGTTTTTGGTTGTTATAGATTAGTGTAAAGCTATTGCTTAGAGAATGACAATATACTAATGGTTCCAGAAGCCTTCACAGTCGCAACACATCAAATTCTCAACACTCTTTACTTGAATCTTCAACTTTTCATTCACCAACTGGAAGAAAGCTTAAAATAACCGTAGGTGGAAGGCATCAATCTTGCTGGAAAAGACAAATCTTGAAAGAGTGATCCTTACGTTAAGCTTCATTATGGGAAGGTCGGGTTCCCCAATTTCTGAGTTAGATATTTTCCATTTTCTAGAATTACACTGATCTACATATTGGTGGATATCTACAATGTTTCTTGTAGCTATACTTTGCAGTTGGTTAGCATTAATTTTTTTTTAATATAATCACAGAACATTCGCTAAACTAGATCAATTTCACGAGGTATCAACCCCATATGGGATGAAGAATTTGAGTTTAACGAGATTGAAGGTGATCAGTATTTGAAATTAAAATGCTACAGTGTAGAATTTCTTGGGGATGAGGGTATAGGAAGCGTCTGTGTGAATTTGGAAGGACTGGAAGAAGGAGAAACCAAGGATGTTTGGATCCCCTTTGAAAAATTTACAACATGTGAAGTAAGACTCAAAATTGAGAAGAAAAAGCAACAGCAAGACACTGAGGTGAGTAGAATATGCAATAAAAACCTCATCAATATGTAATTCCATGTCTAGAACCACCGCTGTATTGCCATCAAATGTCTTAGCAAATGACATTGTGACCTCTCTGTTAAAAATAGAGAAACTTGTTGATAAATTCCAACCAACCACCCGGCTTGCTGATATGTACTAAGTTGAGTAATCACTCAGCTATGTGGAATACATCCCCCAATAAAAAAAAGAATTAAAAGGCATTTTTTATCAGAGGATTAAACACAGTATACCTTACCTCCAAGAATTCTATGTAGTGGCTCTCCAACGCGCCTCCTCCAACACTGTTATGCACCAGAGAAACCCACCACAAACCCACGACCAGAAAACGGTGAAAAAATGCTATGCATCAGAGGACCAACAATGCTATGCACCACAGTGGAAAAAAACAGTGAAAAACACTATGTACCAGAGGACCAACACTGCTACGTACCAGAAAAAAATTCCCTCGTTATCTAGAAAACAAGATGGTGAAAACCCAAGGACCAACACTGCTACGCACTAGAAAAAATGCCCTCGTTATCCAGAAAACACGATGGAGAAAACCCAAGGACCAACACTGCTACAATTTGAAAAAACACCCTCATTATCCAGCCAGAAAACACGATGGAGAAAACCCAAGGACCAACACTGCTACCATTTGAAAAAACACCCTCGTTATCCAAAAAACAGGATGGAGAAAAACCAAGAAAAAACGATGCAGAAAAACCACAAGAAAACCCTATGCAGCATCATGCAGGGTGCATGCAGGCTTATGGTGGAGGCGCGGGCAGGATTGTGAAATAAAATATCCCCCAACATATTGCATATTTATATAGTTAAAAAAAAACCCTTTTACCCCTAATATACCACCAATATATTGGCTTGTAATTTTTTGATTTTTAACCCCCCCAATATGAACGGACGTGATACCATATTGGTCCCTAGGTGACACCCCCATGCATACACACCACACAAAAGTAGTTGAAATATATAGGTATGTTCTGTAATGAATAAGCAAGAGAAACACAATGAGTGGGATTCCTCCTATTGAAATATTGGTCAATACCGAGAGGGGAGGGGGCAAATCAATATTGTAACTTTTCTTAATTTAAAACCACTTTTAATTTACTCATTAAAAGACATAATCAATAAGAACACATAGAACACAAATTTATCGTGGAAGCCCAATTGGGTAAACCACCAATACTTCCTATTACTACAAAATTGTTATTTACAAATAGTTTTTGCTGCTGCTATAGACAAGGATGGTATTACACCCCATTTACCAACAACTACTGGAGGGAGGCTACAACCCCTTGTTTCATCAAATACAACTGACAGGATGCTACTATACCCTATTTACCAATTTCTTCTAGAAGGAGGCTACAACCCCCTACAGGCCTGTTTCCTGCCCTAGCGCCACCCTGCCACCCTAATATGTTTTTAGTAATCTTCCAGATTCCTTTACCCTTCAATATTTGTCACACACACTGGTCTCTGCTTCTTCTTCTATGATCTGGACCATAGAGACACTTTCTATCACTCATCCCTATATGTATAAATACCTTCACGTTTGATGCAGACGCATCTCTTTACCATTGCGTCATTTCATTCTTCGATCATGCATTTTCAAAACAACTAAGCTAATTCCTCATTAATCAATTTGTTGTTTAATCTTCCAGTCGTGACCTTCTGCATTCTCCACTTCCACAACCATCATGAGTCGTTGATTTTATAACGGGATTCATCCTAACCATAGATCTAAGATAGGATGCGGTATGCCAATAGCCAAACTGTGAAATTTCTCAAAATGTATTTCCACACTTAGCTTTCCACCTCAACCATTCTGCACCATTGACCTCCTTCAAGCTGTCCGTGACCGTCGATCTGAGGTGGAAATCAGATATCGGATATGTGACTTTTTCCAAATATCATTCCACGATTTCCGCTTTTCGAACCAACCTTTCTGCACCATCGATCTCATTCGAGTGATATTCTGATCGTCGATCTTCTGGATTGAGGATTGCGGGTTTGTGACATTTTCAACAGGTCATTTCAAGATTTCCGCTTTCCACACCAATTTTCTTTCGCGCCGTCAATCTTATGCAGATGTTTTCTGGACTATCGATCTTCTAAATATTGGGTAGCAGAACTGTGACATTTCCCAAAGTCTTTTCACAATTCTCCACCTTTGGCTTTCCGTCTTCCACGTTCCGCTGGCAGACTTCAGGTTGCAGAACTGTGACACTTCTCAAAGTATTTTCACGATTCTCCGCTTTCCGCCAACCTCTTTCCACCTTCTGCATTCCACTGGAGGAATTCGGGTTGCATAAACCCATATTATCTTAGACGTTGATTTCTCATCTTTCGCATTCCACATTCCTCTTTTCTCCTTCCGGACTTCGGGTTGCAGAAATCCATACTATTCTAGACCTTGATTTCTCATCTTCCGCTTTTCTGCATTCCGCTTTTCTTTTGAGCCGTTGACTTCTTTGTGGGTTCACTTCTAGCCATCGATCTATGATCTAATGTGGATTGTGGATCCTCACTTTTCTTTATGCAGAAATAATTCACCACTGTATATTTCCTCGTGGATTAAATCCTAACCTTTGATCTACGATCAAATGCAGATTTGTGGATCTTCCCTTTTCTTTGTGCGGAAATCATTTACTACCATCGATCTTCTCAAACATTGATGGAAACATCTAAATATTCTCCTTCTTTGACAACAATGCCAAAGGATAACCTGTTATGCTATTGAGGATTTCCTATCTTTCTTCTTGTTGACAACTCCCCTTGTCATCATATCTCTCCTTTGTTAACTGGACTTGGTACTAACCAATGTATTCTCATTTGTCTTAACATTTCCTTTCTTACAACAGTTTCTTGAATGATAACTTGAATGATAGATCCATGGAGTCCCCCTGTTATTGTACTTCCTCTCTCTTCTTAAGAGGTCTTCACATAATCCTTGGTCTGAGATAACAATAGGATTTTCTACAAGTTTGAGAGACAAATTTAGAAAGAACTTTATTAAACTGATAAATGTATTTTTTTAAATACCCATCGTTCCTTCACAATCTTCATTATTATTTTTACTCATCCTGGCACTTTTCAATAGACTGAATTTTTTATTTTTCAGATCAGACTTGAGTTTTCTTCCATTGTCAACAATTTTTAAGTGCCATGACTTCAAATTCTAAGTGAACATAAAATATTTATCTTCTATTTGATCACAGGCATCATGGTCTACATGAATCACACATTTTGTTGTTCTCGTCAGGGATAATTTTAGGGGCGAAATTTAGCCCATGGGCTATTTTTCCATGTTTTTCTCCCAAAAAAGATTCGTCATTTTGCATTTTTTGAAGCCCTCTTTCGCCCAATTTTGATGGGGTAAAAAATTTTCACCCTAAAAATCTTCAAATTATGATATAAACGATATAAAATCCTTGGAAATTAAAATATTTTTTGAAAAATATCCCCAAACCTTTTATAGTTGGCGTTTTAAGAATTGGTAAGATTCGCCAACATTTTTACACTTTCAAATAGGTATGTTTCCTTAAAATCATCCTTGGTTCTCGTGTTACTTCATAGGTCTTACATTTTTTCTATGTTAACCATACATCAATATTATCATTTAACCTTGATCATATATTTCCTTCGATGAAGATAACTTTCAACATACTTCAACATTAGATACCAATTGAATTTTTTTATACCAATTGGAAATTTCTGACTGTAACTACCCCTGAGTATATGATCCCTACAAATGTTATTTTCAAGGTTCTCTTTTGATCATGACAGATATTTAGAGAAGAATCCCACAATCATCACTATATCCTTATTCATCACCTTCATCTTTATCTTCATCGGTGTATTCTTTTACATCTCCATTTGCTTTTCCTCATAATGGATGTCATTCTGATTTATGGCACTATTATGGTCATCATCATCTTTGGAGAATGCACTGATGTTTGAAATTTGTGTTTCTTTTGAGTTCTCGCAATCTGATTTTTTTCTCCATATCTTCCCATGAGGTATCCTGCTTACTTATTCTTTATCATCTTCTGTGTTTGTGGCTTGTTTCCTTCTCAAACTTTGAACTTTTTCCTTGGTTTTGTAGTCAGCAGCCTTGTGACCAAACTTATGACAATAATGATAGTATCCATAGAATTTTCCTTTATGTTTGAGGAATATTTGATCTTCTTTCTTCACAAATTCCATCTTCTTCCACTATTTCTGAGCTTCTACTGAAACACTCTTCCTTGGTTTACATTCTCTAGCCATATGTCCAAATTTATTACATTTGTAACACTCTATGTCATATCTTTGAAGAGGTCCAAACCGGTTATGGTTTGTTCCTTTTGGTTTTTTACTAGACATATCCTTCTTATATTCATAACCCTTTCCATAAGCTCTGCATTTCATGGATTTATGAACAAAATGATTACACGAGTAACAATGACCCAAAAAGATCTGTTGATATCTATTTGTCAATAGTCTCTTAGACACCTCATTAGTTCTATCTTTGTCAAGAAAGGATGAAACATATTTCTTTCTTTCTTCCCTTTTAATAGTACTCTTTAGTGCACCATAGCTTCTTTCATTTCCACCTTGGTTTGTGATAGAGGAATATTCTGGCTTCTTTACTTTGTCATTTCTTAGACCAATTTTATTATTTGATGGCCTTTGGCTACTTAAGATATCTTCTAATATCCTTGAGCTATTCTCAAACTTTGATTTGATATATTTTTCATCAACCCATTTTCTAAGTTGAATAATCTCTTTTTCAAGTTTTTCAAAATCTTGTATTCTCTCCTTGAGGAGAACTACTAGATCCTCTTCGGTCTTGTTAGACTCTTGAAGATGGTTCTTCAAGTCCATAATAATTTGATTTGTTTCTTCTTGGTACTTTTATAGTTTCTCTTTCAAAACTTTGTTTTTTTCCCTACATTTTTCAATTTCATCAACCACAACCATGTATTGAGCTTCTATGTCCACTTCTGATTCCTCATCTGAATTTGTTGTCCCTATAAATAGGATTTTTGCATCTTCACTTTCATCGTCACTGTCTTCTTTGGAATAGAAGTTCTTCTGTTTTTTCTTAAACTTCTTCTTACCCATGGTATTACCCTTATGACAACAAGATTCTTCACGATCACTCTCCTCTTGTTTTGGGTAGGAACACTTATTTGAAAAATGTACAATTCTTCCATAGTTAAAACATTTCAAGGGTAGGTTTCCTTTGTATTTCCCAATACCTTTCTCAAGTTTACTGATTAAAAGAGATTCTTCATCATCTAGGTTCTCTAGTTGGTTCTTGGATAGGGCTTTAAATGATGCCTCTTTTCTTGAAGGTTCATCTGTCCCATCCCCATCTCATATGCAATGCATTAGAGGAAATTTAAATTTAAAACGGGACTTCCAAAAATAATACAAATTCCATGTCATCATTCATTGGCCAATCAAAATTCTTTAAAATTAAGAAAGGGAGCACCTCTTAAACAATTTTTTAATATAAATTTGGGGATAGGTATCACAAAAAAACTACTTTTTTTGTTCGTAATTTCAACATATCTCCCTATGTTTTTACTCAAATTTCGATCGGGAGAGCTCGTTGGATGCGAAACTAAATTCTACATCCAACGATCTCTCCTGATCGAAATTTGAGTAAAAACACAGGGAGATATGTCGAAAAATAGGACAAAAAAGTAGTTTTTTCTTTTCTTCCTCCAAAATTAATAAATATCATTTTATTATTTTAACTATTATTTTATTAATTTTCCTTAGGAGGCCAATTTTGAGTTGAAATTTACTCTAATGAATATCCCATGCAGTTCATCTATTGTTATGTCATCAAGTTCATCCTATTCTTCTAGAGTAGACACTTTTGACTCATACTTCATTGGCAATGTTCTTAGCACCTTGCTCACCACTTCTCTTTCTTTTAATTTTCCTCCAAGACCTCTAATAACATTAACAACCTCATCTACTCTTAGAAGGTATTCCCCAATATTTTCTTCTTTTTTCATTTTAAGGCTCTCAAACTTCCCTTTATATGTCTGAAGCTTGGATTCTTTGACTTTAGATTCTCATTCATAGATAATTTTTAACTTATCCTAGGCTTGTTTGATAGTCTTGCATCGCATAACTTTTTTAAATACAGAGTTTGTCAAGCCACTCAGGATTACATTTAGGGATTTGACATTACCTTCATATTGACCTAGTTCCTCTGGGTCTGTAGGTGCTTGGTCATCTATTTTATACTCTTTCTTAGTTACTTCAAAAACCTTCTATCCAACGGACATCAGATTGCACTTCATTATCACACTCCAGTATGCATAATTTTCTTGTATGAACAATGGAGGTATGTTGGCAGCTAAACCTTCTTGTTGATCCATATTGGTTTTAAAATAGGATCTACCTTCCAGTGGTTAAATTGTGGTGAAGGAACCCACTCTGATACCAATTGTTGAAACATTGGTCAATACTAAGAGGGGGGGGGTTAATCAGTATTGTAACTTTTCTTAATTTAAAACCACTTTTAATTTACTCATTAAAACACATAATCAACAAGAACACACAAAACACAAATTTATCATGGAAGCCCAATTGGGTAAACCAACAATACTTTCTATTACTGCAAAATTGTTATTTAAAAATAGTTTTTTCCTACTACTACAGAAGAGGATGGTATTTCACCCTATTTACCAATAACTACTGGAAGGAGGCTACAGCCCCCTGTTTTGTCAGCTACAGCTGATAGGATGCTACTGCACCCTATTTAATAGCTTCTGCTAGAAGGAGTCTACAATCCCCTGCAGGCCTATTTCCTACCCTTGCGCCACCCTACCACCCCAATATGTTTTTAGTAATCTTCCAAATTACTTTACCCTTTAATCTCTATCACACACACTGGTCTCTGCTTCTTCTTCTATGATATGGACCACAAAGAAAATTTCTCTCACTCATCCCTCTATGTATACATACCTTCACGTTTCCTATAGACGCATCTCTTCACCATTACGCCATTTCATTTTTCGATCATGCCTTTTCAAAACAACTAAGATAATTCCATGTTAATTGATTTGTTGTTTAATCTTCCAGTCGTGACCTTCCACATTCTCCATTTCCGCAACCATCCTAAGCCATTGATTTTATATCGGGATTCTTCCTAACTATAGATCTAAGATAGGATGCAGTATGCGGATTTCCAAACTGGGAAATTTCTCAAAATGTCTTTCCACACTTATATTTCCAGCTCAACCGTTCCGCACCGTTGATATCCTTCAATCTTTTCGTGACCATCGATCTGAGGTGGAAATTCTATATCAGATATGTGACTTTTTCCAAATATCACTCCACGATTTCCCCTTTCCAAAATAATATTTCCACACCACAGATCTCATTTGAGCGTTATCCTGACCGTCGATCTTTCGGATTGTGGGTTTGTGACCTTTTCAACATGTCATTTCGAGGTTTTCACTTTCTGCACCAATTTGCTTTCGCATTGTCGATATTATGCGGATGTTTTCCGAACCGTCAATCTTTCGGATTTCAAGTAGTGGAACTGTGACATTCCCCAAAGTCTTTTCTTGATTCTCGGCCTTCCACTTTCTGCCTTCCGCATTTCCGTTGGCGGACTTCAGGTTGCAAAACTGTGACATTTCTCAAAGTCTTTTCACGATTCTACACCTTCCACTTTACGCCTTCCTATTTCTGCCTTCCGCATTCCGTTGGCGGACTTCAGGTTGCGAAAACCCATATTATCTTAGACTTTGATTTCCCATCTTTTGCATTGCACATTCCTCTTTCTGCCTTATGCTTCTCTTCTAAGCTGTTGATTTCTTTGCGGGTTCACTCCTAGCCATCGATCTACGATCTAGTGTGGATTGTGGATCCTCACTTTTCTTTGTGCAGAAATCATTCACCACCATATATTTCCCTACAGATTAAATCCTAACCATTGATCTATGCTTAAATGCAGATTTGTCGATCTTCCCTTTTCCTTGTGTGGAAATCATTTACTGCCGTCGATCTTCTCAAATATCGATCTCCACCACACGATCCCTTTTTAATCGTTGATCTGTCCAAGATGCATATATTTAACTCTGTGATTGAATTGATCAGTGGAACAATCAATTCCTTTCCACAGTGCTCTACACATAGATAATTTTGATCTCCTATAACACAGTCTCTGCATTCTCCACTCCACACTCTCTCTCCACTCATACACTCATACACTCAACCTTTTCCTTTGTCATTGTTGAACTCATCCTGCTATCATATCTATTGGTTATTCCTTTGTCATTCGTGAACACCTTTGACATCAATGACAACTATATTCTCAAGACCTTCTAACCTCCATTATTATTTCCATCCTTCACTCAATTGAATTATGGCGCCCTGTGGAGATTACAACACATGGTGTCAATGAGCCGAGACACTATCTTATTCTATGGAATTATGACATGCTAATGAGTCAAGTTGAGTTAAAACAAGAGCTAAGCCAATTATGTACACTCTTATGGGTGTTTCCTCCATGGGTATGGGTCAACTATATAGAAGCGGCGATTTATAGGCGTCATGTAGCAAAAATTAACTGCAAAGGAAAATATTCAACATAAGCAATAAGCAATGAAGTAGTAGGCACGCATGGACATGCAAATATTTTAACACATACTTGCGTCTACTAGCACATAATTGGGATCCCATCAAGATATGGTCTGAAATGTATGAAAGAGAAATACGTAGCCTCAAACTTCAAGTCATGATGGTATTAATAGGGATCCCATACCTATGAGGATAACTCAACATGGGAACCAAAACGACAATGGGGTGCTGACTATAGTGTCCCATGTTGTGTAGGATCTTCTGTCAAAATGGTGGAAAATGCATATATGATGAGTTGACCCACCAAATTACAACATGTTCAATCCTAGGGTAATTTGGGTTGTAAAAGATTCAAATTCATCTTCATAGAGGGATAACCTAAACATACATGCAAGCTTCCAAATATACATGATCAAATCAAGGAACATACAAAGAATGCTCCTATTCTTGGGAAGATTTAAACCAAGTATGCTCCTAGTGGCCCCACAAAAGATGTCCTTAGGTGAATGCATCCAAATGTTCATAAATTCAAGGATAGCTTCATATAATGATAAAAAATTCTAACAAGTCATGTGAGCTAGGATATCTCACAGCCCCAATGGGCCAAGTGACCGGATCATCTTCCTCCATCCAAGGAAGACTTTGATCTGAATCTGATGAAGCCATTTGAATAGCTTGGTATGAAATTCTACAAAAAATAAGGGTGATATATTTTCCAAGGTACCACATTCTATAGAAATAGGCATTTCTTCAACATCTTTCTCCATAATGAATCATTCTGTCGAGACCTCTTGCCATAAAGGTAAGTCATCCATTGGAATGGGTTTGGGAAAAACTGATAGTGGGAAGTAAGACTTCAATGTTATGGTAAATATTGGAATTTTTTTGGGGGGGGAGTATTGTTGTTGGTCTTGTCCTAGAATTATAATTTTACTTACTCTTGTACTTGTTCTTCTTTCCTCTAGGTTCAATGGATTGGATTTCAAGGAATTCAGAAGTTTGGGAAGGACTAGAATATTGTTGCATTGCTTGGATAGCTATAGGTTGCAAAATTTGAAAATTGACATCTCTCGATTGCTAGGTAACCTGATCAAACCATAACATAATTTTATCATGAAATACGACAGCTTTAATGTCTAAAATTTGACAAACACGTATCTGTTATTCGACAACAATAGTTTTTTTTTTGTCGTCGGTGGGAATTCATTGGTTATTCGACACCATTTCGAACCCTGTCAAAATTTTGACATAGTATCATCCTAAATTGGAGATTCCTTACAAAAATAACTTGTCAAATTTTCGACGGCATCTCGTCGTCATTATTTTGACCCCATTCCGAACCCCGTTGGAATGTCGACAGCAGATCATCTTAAATTGGGAAAGTGTTACAACCATTTGGTGTCGAATTTGTGATGGTTGATCGTCGAATTTGCGAAATATAGTATGGAATCGTCGTCGGATGTAAGCCATCAGTTGTATGGAATGGTCATCATATGTCAATGCTAGGAGTCAGAATTCCGATGGGTGCTATATGTCAGAAGTGTAGCATTGTCATTGGATTGGAAGGATATCCGACGACAACTGCCACTCCTTATATATCGAAAAACTGAGGATCAACTATAAATTAATAAAAAAATAACCCTTTCCATTTTTATTTGGAAGAGGGGGTCTTATAGACTTGTTTTAATATGAAATGGTGTGATTTGGAAGAGGGGGTCCTATTATTTATATTCCATTCTTAACACTAAAAATCTATGATAGGGCCCCATTTACAAGAAAAATGGAACGAAGGACATTAAAAATCAAGGGAAGCATAAAGATTAAAAATATCACTATCCCTGTGGACTGTGGAAGTAAACACAATTTCGTGGATCCAAGTCTTGCAAAGGTCAATTTCGTGGGAGACATTAATAAGGTCATCAATGTTCAACAAGTCAAAGGAATAAAACGTTCCATGAAGGTTTCCTATAGATATTAAGCTTGAAACTACAACTGGATGTTATGATTTTAAATGGGTTGGTCATGGTATTAGGAGTAGAATGGTTAATGCAATTAGGCACATATGCCTCTAACCTCCAAGAACAATTTATGGAATTCAAATGGAAAAAGAAAAAATACAAGTTATATGGTTCACAAAGCCAAAATCATCTACTAAACAAATTCACAAATCTCACACTTCCATTACAAACAAGCCTCACAAATATTGAAAAACAAATAAAAAATCAACACGACTCTTTGCAATGGAAGATGAAACTGTCCATGCTGTTATAGCTGATTTTACCACACATGGTTGATCACATATTTATGGCCTTTCCTGTCCCTCTGCAGACTCTTTAGATCCCATGGACTTATATTATAATTTTATGTTCCAAGTTCATCACTAAAAACACCTGTTTATTGTTGTACGCTACTTTTAAACCCATACGCGTGTGTACACACGAATTTTGACCTCAAACCTGCGTACATCGGGATGTGTGCATAAGTCCAAATGTTTTTGGAGTTTTCCACATAGGCGTCTGAATATCTTGACTCTTGGCCTTCCATATGCCTTGAGATTGCTCGGATTCGACCCTCCATTACCCTTTTGGAGCGCTATATAAGGAACCCCTTGGATCCATTGAAGAGGAAGAATTGAAGAGCAAAGAAACTATAGTCCATTGTTTCCTCAGTTTGCTTATACTTGAGCCTGCATCCCTTTGTCCCCTTGGAGCAATTAGTGTTCTTCCCAAGCTTGCCTTTGCTTTGTGATCTTGCTATCGAGAGATAGAGGATTTGGGTGGTGGAGGCCCAGGTGGAGGAATCGGTTTCACCAATTCGTAGACGTGCCGACAGAGGTTGTCACTATTGCAATATCTGATATTATTAATAGAAATATCTTTTCCTATCCAATTATGTGCATTTGAATATGAAAATTGAATCCATGGATGTATTTAATTTCTTATACATTATTGAGTATATATGAGAGTAGGTCTAACACACTATTATAGAGCATGCTTGTCTTGTTTGATGTTGTTGAGAGTGAATTGCTAAAGCAAGCATGAATTGGAAAAGCTCAATGGGGGTCTACTTCAACCATCCAGAACAAGGTATGATTCGATATCCCTTAGTGTTAGATGTTTGGTTTCTCTTGCATATTGGGAAATATTGATTTCTAGTGTCAAATCTATTTGTTGTGGTACACCCCAAGCCATAGGAAGTTTCTCTCTATAACAAAATTGGCGACCATACTGGGGATGTTCCTTATTTTTCTTTGGGGTTTTGGGGCACAATGTGCTTGATATTCTTGACTTGCTCTTCGTTTCTCCCTATTTCTGGGTTGCATTTAGTAGTATGTTCATCCATTGACACTCCCCTATATTGGTTTGACCCTTGGCCTGCTTTTTACCACTTTCTTCTCTGTATATGCAGGTTTTTGGCTAAAAGTCGCGTACATACACAGGTTTTTGGGAAAAAGTCGCGTATACATGCAGGTTTTGGCCAAAATCCATGTATACATGCAAGTTTTTGGCTAAAAGTCGCATACATACGCAGTTGTTCTTTAAACAGTCACGTACATCCTCCCTTTTGGTTGAGTTTGATGTTGTGGGAAGTTGTTGGGTGGGTTGTGAGTGTGGTTGGGTCTTCTTGGGTTCCAATGTTGTCTGTTGGTTTCTTCTTTTGTGACCAGAGACCACTTTTTCATTGATTTTTCTTTGAAAGTAGTTCTAGTCATTTATCTTTTTTGTTTTTCCCTTAGTGCATTACTCTTTTTTTCTTAGTGTCTTGTTGGGATTGTGTTTTATACTTGCTACAGAGACTGAGAATTTTAATGAATTTTATTGCATTTTCATTCTTTTATATTGAAAATACAAAATAGTTGCATTCTTACTTGCATTTAACTTATGGATTTAAGGAGGTACTTGCATTGGATTTCTTGGATGAGAGTTGTGTTTAGGCTTTCATATAGGAAGGATTGCATTGACATTGAAGGAAAATTTAAGAATCTCGTGTAATGGCATACCCCATTTTTCATTTCGACAAAATTAAACTTGGCATTGTTTGTTAGGTTTGCATATTTACTTCACTGTTGAGGCATAAATTCAATAGTTGCACGACCATTTCCCTTTGAGTAATCACATCTAATTAAAATCAACGCTTAATAAAATGAATTACACATTTTTATTTTATAGGGTTCATCAACAAGATTAGGTTTTAGGGTCTTGGAATAGTTCATTGTGAGTTAATTCTCCAAGACCACTAAACAAAACAAGTAGGTGTCTATCCAGGTGAGAGTGTGAAATCCTTGGTATAATTAGTGTTTGTCAGGATGCTCCTCTTACACAGGAGTTAAGCACGAGACATCGTGCACGATTATGATTGGGATAGCCCTTGGTCACTTTTGTGAGCATCAAAGATATTTCCAGGATTGTATTCGTATCTGAGGCTCTTTTGAAAGTTTCAAGCTTTGCTACCCTGCCCATACGGTTGACCCCGCCTGCGACTGTCCGCCTGAGCATTGGTTATATTGGGGTGACCTTAGTTGCCTTACCTAGGTATCATAGGGGGTACTTGTAGAGGTTATTTTGTAGGTGTCCTGTCCAAGTAGGGGTCGAACAACATAGTTTCTATATGCGTTGAAGATGAGGGCCACTATAATTGGTTACACACCTATGCTTGTAGTTTATGGGAGTTTCGAGCCTCTCCTTGGCAAGACATACCTGCTACATTCAGGAGCTCACATGTCCTCCCCTTAGTTTGTTTGTATTTTGGCTGTAGATTCTCTTAGGAGTGTGCTCTTTGTGCACTAGTGGGATTTTGGGATCGTGGTTACTTGAGTATATTTATCTTCTCTTGAGTTTGGATCCTTTTATTTTCGGCATGCCTGGTATCCTATCACCCATCCTTGGTCCTAGCATGGACCCTAGTGTCAGACTTGGGGCCATCAAAACCCCTTACCATGCTCATGGATTGGGAATGATCATATTCCATCCTCTACTCCATTTGTGGAGGATTTTTATTCCATTTACTTGGTCTTTACACCAGTGGTCACCCTCATGGGGGTTGTAGTGGATACGTGAACATTGGGCCTACACCTTGCATTCCTTCTTATCTCCCATCGTCCACCGCACTGTTTCTTTTGAATGCAGTTGTCATGATCAATCCTCCCTATATCCTATAGTCTGGACTCTTTATTGACTGTTTCCAGCTATTTTGGACTAATGTTGTTGTCATGTAGGGTCTATGTTTTTTCACACTCTCTCCGAGGTCTTTGACCCATTCGTGCCTATTACAGGTATCATGTATAAACTAGAATATAGGTTAGGATTTCACATCCTCCTCCATTTTGCACAACCTTATGAACGTTTCATCTTAAAATTAGGTACAAACCCATTCCATGATGTCACAGAACCTTCTTATTGCTGTTAGAAGTGGTGTTATGTGAATGGTAGGACTTTCCTATACATGGGTGCCCTAGTTAGATCCTCCTTTACATTTGGTGCCCATGCTGACATTTCTCCTTTAGGCCGTGGGAGCCCTTTTTAGTCCTGCCATGTCTTTGAGCAAGAGATTCATACTCCTCTTGAACTTTATGCTGGTCATTTCCCTGGGACTCCCTTGTATATATTAAGTTGTAACTGCATTTTCATGAGTTTTTCTTTCCTTCTTGAGATTTATGTTGGCTCCCTGACTTTGATTTATCAGCCATATAGCTCGAGCTTGTCTCATGTCTAGACAAGCAGAGCCTTTTTACATATCTTTTGTAGCTTGATCATCCCTTTTACAGGGAGGAGACCTTCCCCTGAGTGTCGTTGTCCTACACATAGATCCTTGGATTGAGCATAGGCATGTTCCACTGCTTGGAACTAGTTTTATTGTACCCCTAACACTCGTCTCGTCCTAGATTTGTACTAGAAATAAATTTTATTCTTTTTCAAGCTTTTCAAAATATCTGAAAAAGTCCAAAAAAATCAAAAAACTAAAAAGTCGGACAGGAAAAGATGTTATCTTTGGCAACAGTCGAGTTGTGTCACCTTCGAACAGAGCACTGTATATCACATCCGTTGGTTGGGTTATTAGTTTGACTGTAGGAGCTGTACTCGTTACTCTGAGTTTATCTCCACCAATTGGTTAAGCTTCCAGTCCCTATGGAACCTATGTTGATGCCTCCTGTGTCACAGAGATGTCCCAGTTTGCATATCGAGTCCATGATTCCTACCTTCAGTCACCATTCACCTTTATTCTCTTTTTTGAAGGAAGTTGAAGCCTAAGTCATCCATTCCTCAGTTATCTTGACTTTTCATGTTGGCCATTCTCGGTACTGTTACTGGTTCATGCACATCTTGTTCTTCCACATTATACAATGTTGCTGAGTACCTCGTGTTGGTTGATGGGGGATTCCTTAATGCCCTCCTTCCAGCATATTCCATTCCATCGACATCAGATCATTTATTTTGGAATAGGAGTCTAGAGTCCTTTGAGTGCCTTGAGACTTACAGTCATCAGTGGTAGGTTCTCTCGCCATTGGAATTTTTTAGAATACATCAATGTCCATTGATCGATGGATTCTTCCAAGTGTTCAACCTCAACACATCTATTAACACTTGTTATATTGCACTATGTACCTTGATTCCCATTTTCATTATCGGTGGGTGATCTCGAGTCTGTTAATGGTATACATCAATGAGCGGTAATCAAACGACGAACTAGTTTGACCTCAACACATCTATTAGCATAGTAGGACATGTACTCGTAGCAGTTCGTGTAGAAGACCTTCCAGCTTGGTGGCATTCCATATATGCTACCTCCTTAATCGTGCCAGTGTTCATGAGATTTCAGCTCTCGTGATTTGATTCCATTGTATATCATATATCTTCATCCACTATGGAGATCTTGATCCATTGTATATCTTCAACTATTATGGAGATCTTGATCTGCTGTATATCTTCATCCACTTTCAAGACGCTGATCTATTGTATATTGTACGTGGAAATGACCACACATGTCATATTTTGTATATCATTCCTATTCATGGCCATTGTGCTCTTATGTACCCAGGGATGCTATATGTATTTGCAGTCATATGTAGAGTTTGATTATTGTATTGTACTTATGAGTGGATGGTTCTTCCACCTGGGTCTTCATTACTCCACTTCTGGGATGGATTTTATAATGTATTACGGCCATCATGTTACCCCTCTGATGTCACACATTAAGGGGGGATCTGTTATAGCTGATTTTACCAACATGGTTGATCACATTTTTATGGCCTTCCCTATCCCTCTGCAGACTCTTTAGACCCCATGGACTTATATTATACTTTGATGTTCCAAGTTCATCCCTAAAAACACCTGTTTATTGTTGTACGCGAATTTTAAACCCATACTCGTGTGTACACGTGACTTTTGACCTCAAACCCGCGTACATCAGGATGTATGCATAAGTACAAATATTTTTGGATTTTTCCTCATAGGAGTCCGAATATTTTGACTCTTGGCCTTCCATATGTCTTGAGATCGCTCAGATTCAACCCTCCATTACCCTTTTGGAGTGCTATATAAGGAACCCCTTTGATACATTGAAGAGGAGGAATTGAAGAGCAAAGAAACTATAGTCCATTGTTTCCTCAGTTTTCTTATACTTAAGTCCGCATCCCTTTGTCCCTCTGGAGCACTTAGTATTCTTCCAAATATTTCCTTTGTTTTGTGAGCTTGCTATTGAGAGATGGAGGATTGAGGTGGTGGAGGCCCAAGTGGAGGACTCGGTTTCTCCGGTTCGTAGACGTGCCGATAGAGGTTGTCACTATTATAATCTATGATTTTATTAATAGAAATATCTTTTCTTATCGAATTATGTGCATTTGAATATGAGAATTCAATCCATGGATGTATTTAATTGATTATACATTATTGAGTATGTATGCTAGAGTAGGTCTAACACACTATTATAGAGCATGCTTGTCTTGTTTTCTGTGGTTGAGAGAAAATTTATAAAGCAAGTGAGAATTGGAAAAGCTCAACGGAGATCTACTTCAACCATCCGGAACAAGGTATGATTCGATATCCCTTAGTGTTAGATGTTTGGTTTCTCTTGCATATTGGGAAATATTGATTTCTAGTGTCAAGGCTGTTTGTTGTGGTACACCCCAAGACATATGAAGTTTCTCTCCATAACAAATGCTTTCTTTTGTAGAAATTCAGGCCTGCAGTAGATTAATTTCACCCACAACAATTAACAATTGATCATGCAAAATTATCAACAATGGAGACTGAATATGGAGCTGTAACAAAAAATTATATTAACTGAGTGTGCAATAGCCAACCCTATAATAAAATAGGCTGCTGAATATATAGAATACATGAGCAAATCGAATGCATAAGGAAGCATCCAAATCTAGCATAAAGCAGGCTTACCCAAAATAGGCAAATCCCCCATAGGTGTAAAAAGCTGATCCCAAATCTATCAAGGACCCCACGAATTAGCAAGGGAACATATGCAAGCTAAAGAGTGGTCAAATGGCAGCTCATACATGCTTTTGCATGGAGGAAAGAGTGGAGGAGGAAGAGACAACAAAGCTGATTCACCTCACCTAGTCTCGCTTTCCTATGTGCCTTAAAACACTGAAAAAGCAGGGTATAAAGAAGAAAAAGCAGATGGGAACCTAGGAGGCCAGGAATAAAGCAGATTTGATTCCTAAGGCTTTCCCAAGTGCTACATGAGTCAATAATGGCAAGTTTGACCTCTATGGATAGGAAATTAGCAACTTGCACATGGTGGGACTCATGGACTAGGCAAATAAGACAAAAATAAATGAATTAATGTCTAAGTGGGTAAATACTATGGGTTGATTATTCTAACACCCCCCCTTAAGCCTGACTTTATGAGTAATAAATAAAAAATATAGGGCCTAGCAACAAGGCTTAGTCACCCTTTTACATACTGCAAGTCCATATGAAACAAGGAAAGAGGCAAAACCAACTTGGGAAAATCCTCCCTTAAACATGGACTGTAAAACAAAATTGTAGAATATTGTCTCCACTCATGCTTTGACAGCATGATCAGTAATCCCCAGCAGTGATTTGAGATTGCTAAAATTCTTCTCACAAAATGATTTTGTGAAGATGTCAGCTACTTGTTCTGAAGATGAACAGAAGAGTAGGTGAATGGTGCCATCATGCACAAGCTCTCTGATGT
>LPNX010579501.1:225425-240722 GCA_001517045.1 Pseudotsuga menziesii
ACTTGTTGATCCTCTGGAGACTGCTTCTTGTCTCTTCCTTTCTCAGGTGGATTTTTAGCTTTCTTTTTTCTTTTTGAATCCACCCTCGAATCTCCAGCAACCAGAGCTTGGCCTTTGGAAGGTTTGATGGTGCCCATCATCACCAGCTTGTCTTGTTCCTGTGTGAGAGATTCCATGAAATCTGCAAGGCTAGGCATCTTCCAGGTTCGAGCTGTGAGTTTTGTGGCATAGAAGGTCGAAACAAAGACTGAGTAGTCAGGTCATAGCTTTGAGAGGATGGCCAATACGAGCTGCTCATCTTTCTTTTCAATACCACACTGTTTCAGCTGCAAAACTAGTGCTTTGAACTTGGAGAAGTATAGCTGCAGTGATTCAAAATTATTGGGACTCAGGGAAATCAATTCATTTTCGATTTGGTGTCCCCTCATCTCATCTATCTTTCCGAAGAGTTCAGAAATTTTCTCCCATACTTGATCCGGTGAAGTTAATCCATCGAGATGGAAAAGGAGGTCTCGGGAAATACTGAGACATAGGAGGCCATAGGCCTCATCTCTCTGATTGTGCCATTTGATCTTCTCTGCAGCAGCATTGGGCTCTGCTTCTATATCCATAGTCACCATATAGAGGCCTTTCGCTCTCAAAAAGATCTCCATCTCTGCTTTCCATTCAAAATAGTTGAAGGGATTGAGGATAGTTTTCTGTGAATCCATAGCTTTAGAAAATATGTCTCGGCTGTCAGTAGAAGGCTCCCAGTCTTGATGTCGAACCTGCAAAACAATTTTTGAAGGAGAGTAACAACCTACAATGGCTCTGATACCATGTAGAAATTCAGGCCTGCAGTAGATTAATTTCACCCACAACAATTAACAATTGACCATGCAAAATTATCAACAATGGAGACTGAATATGGAGCTGTAACACAAAATTATATTAACTGAGTGTACAATAGCCAACCCTGTAATAACATAGGTTGTTGAATATATAGAATACATGAGCAAATCAAATGCATAAGGAAGCATCCAAATCTATCATAAAGCAGGCTTACCCAAAATAGGCAAATCCCCCATAGGTGTAAAAAGCTGATCCCAAATCTATCAAGGACCCCACGAATTAGCAAGGGCACATAGGCAAGCTAAAGAGTGGTAAAATTGCAGCTCATACATGCTTTTGCATGGAGAAAAGAGTGGAGGAGGAAGAGGCAACAAAGCTGATTCACCTCACCTAGTCTTGCTTTCCTATGTGCCTTAAAACACTGAAAAAGCAGGGTATAAAGCAGAAAAAGCAGATGGGCACCTAGGAGGCCAGGAATAAATCAGATTTGATTCCTAAGGCTTTCCCAAGTGCTACATGAGTCAATAATGGCAAGTTTGACCTCTATGGATAGGCAATTAGCAACTTGCACATGGTGGGACTCATGGACTAGGCAAATAAGACAAAAATAAATGAATTAATGTCTAAGTGGGTAAATACTATGGGTTGATTATTCTAACATCTTTGAGGACAAAGAATTAATAAAGGGGAAATCTAAGTTCAACACCATTCTTCTTCAACAAATGAAGAATACCATAATTGATATGCTATGATATCCTTCAACAAACAAAAACTGGTGTATTATGCATCAAGAGAATACAAAGTTCAACATTGGGATTTAATAAGCCCACTGCCAACCTCATTGGAAAATTAGATGATCATGTTCTTTATTTCTTCTTGTTTGGCCGCTTATCCCCTCTATTATTTTCTTTTCTTTTACCATGTCTCGTATCCTCTTTGTCTTTTCCTTTAGAGCTCTCCTTAACTCCTGCTTTTACACTAATTAGACACCACTGTTGGATATATTTCCATCGCCATTTTGTAGTGCCTCCTCAAAATCAGCCTCTCTGCCTAGTATAGCATAATGTTGAAGCTGCTCAGGATTCAACATATATTCAGGGATTTCATTCATTTTTTCCTGCATTACCAACCATAAAACATTAAATTCGTATTAATATTATGTATAAGAGATATGTTCCTGAATCCTAACACTTGTATATCTTTCTGTCCAGGAGGAAGAAAGGGGAAGGATTTTTGAAGCAAAAGGACGAAAAAGTGAGGTATGCAATTGCTAATTATCATTCTTGTTTGTGATGGTATTTCCAGATATTAGATATTTATTGCACACTCAGTCTTTTAGGAAAATCAAGACTAGTATTGATTTTAGTTAGGAACTCTTTAGAATTTGGATGTATAATACATATAAAACATCATATATTGGGTTTCCAGTCTTCTTCTCTACAATGTGAGCGATCAAATTTTTTGACCCAAAGTAATAATCCCTGCAAATCTGAAGAAATATCAAAGCAAAATCACCAATCAAATCAAGTAGGGAAACCTTTATAAGGTCCAAACTCTTATTCCAAATCAAAATAGTAGTTCACACCCAACCTATAATAGTTCAAGAACCTGTCCTAGGTTTGAAACAACTAAAACACCTAACTGTTGTTCACCAATAGAGCAATCCCAATCAACTCAGCTTTAATACCATGTGGAAATTTTGAGAGTTGTTTCTTAATGCAAATTCAAAAGATTCACCTCAAACTTGAGGTTTCCTGAATATATTTGGGGAACAATGTGGCTCATAAAATGTTATCCATAAAAAATACAAAAGTCAAAGAAAATACATGCGGCTCATAAGATGATATACATAAGGCCACTAGGTCATAGAAACTGTCTACTACCAGCCTGCACACAGTTTTGAAAACATTAAGGTATCAAAACTATTCATTTTAATATTAAAAGTTGCACAACATAATTTTGATGCATATATTTACTCTCATTTTTTAACTAATGATACCATGTGTATTTGGTAATTCAGCTTGAAGAAGATGACATATGACCGAACAACATGCATGCATATATGTTGATTCCATGCTACGTTTATGTTTTTTTAATGTCTATTCGGACCAAGTTGCATGTATATTCAAAAGATACACATGGATAGGGTTTGGCTGATTAATAAACACATGGATAGGGTTTAGTTGTTATCCAATCCAAGGATAGGGTTTGTATGATTAATACAAACCTTCCAAAGGTCTTTCCAAGTGTGCATAAAAAAATAGTTAGGCGAATCAAACAACATTCATTGACCTTTTATCACAACTTTTAATATAAATGTAGATTTCACATGAAAATTAGCATGCATGCACACGTCTCAAATGTTACTCTTTGTGATGAAAGAAGCAGAGACCTTGTTACCCATGGAACCAAAGGCTCTGTCCAACCAAAATATTTAAGCATTTCCATCTGAAAGGAAGATTCATTTCTCCAAAGAAAAATTCCCTAATCGAGACAAATGGCTCACTTGAAGGTGTAGGCAAGTGTTAAATGGGTTTTTGAACCTAAAAAAAATTATACTCAAACCTGAAGTTCTCTAAACCTGAATGTTTGTCAAGAAAATCATAAACTATGAAATATTATTTCTAGACTCTAGCATTTCAAATGAATATTAAAATTTTGTACCAAATTTTAATAGAAACTATTCCAGATTGACATAACAAGGCCAATAAAAAATAGATAGACAATTGTCCATCAGTAGAAGCCAATTATTGACCAGTTGTGCTTAGCCCCTGCCATTCAATGGACATAAAAAAGGATTCCCTAAAACTCAAAATGGGATGTCAAAACAATGCCTCTATCATAACCTCGCCTTATAGATACATTATACCCCATAGAAAATATGGAGTTGCTGAAGACTTCACAAAAACTAATAAATACTCAAGATTCCACTAAAAATGACAATTATAATCAAAATCCAAAGGATATATCTGATAAAAAATAAAGTCATTTGCAGCAGTAAAGAGCCAAACATAGGAGAAACTTTGTAGACTCTGTACTACCAAAAACATATTTCGGGAAGGGATGTAACTACCATGGACACCAGAAAAATTATTGGTGAGCTACAAACAAAATCAGTCTTTAGCAACAAATGCCTCTGTGAGAGATATAATTTATTCTTATAGCTATTCTTAGTATTTTCCAACCAGAGGTGATGAATACCATTCTTTTAATTCACCATGCAGTAAATTGTGGACCTCAATGCCATGCAAAAATGTGTTTAATTTGATAAATCAAGCCCTGAATGTGTTTAATTATGAAAAAATGCTATGTTTTGTGCCTTGAATAAAACCACTAACCTACATGCATATACTACTGTTTGTTTTCCTTATAAGTCTTGGAGATCACTCACATATTGCAAATCTGAAAAAGTTGATTTACTCATCCAATTTTCTTGGGTTGAAGATAGATTTCGAGTTTGACTTATTGGGTTGGTAAACCTTGCTATTTTCATCATCATTTGGTGGACTTATTTTCCATTCTTACCTTGTCACCTTGCTTGAAGATCTGAAAATAGACAATAGGATGTCCTCACAAGAGCTCAAATGTCACTATGAATAATCATCAATCCAACCACAAATAGTGTTGATAGTGATTGCCAATTAAAGATTATTCCATTGAGATTCTACACTTATTCATTGCCAATTTGTAGAAATAACTACTTCCATACCAATATGTGTGACAATTAAGACATCAATTCCTACATGGAGAATAAGAATACCTCATATCACCATGATGAGGACTTCAATATAGTTGAGATATGGATGGAAAATATTATATTTCCTATTGATTTATAGTAGCAGAAGAATCAGATGGTGCAAAGTTTCTTCCTAAAAATCAACAGTGATAGAAGAATCATACTAACTCTCATAATGTAGACTCAACAATAAGGAAAACTAAGGCTTCTTGTTGAGATATTTAGTCTTTTTTTGTGGCCATATGTCAGCCCACTATATAGGTAGTTGAGTCCATTTATGGGATGAATTTTGGGTAGTTATGGGTTGTTAAACCCACTATTAGAGTTATTTTTAAGGGTACGGTTGGACTAGTCTCATCCTTGGGACTAACACCTTAAACCCTATTGGACTAGTATAAATACACCACATCCCTCATTTGTAATATCATCTCTTTCAACTTATTTTATTCATTATCATCCCTAAGGACACCTATACTTGGGTTGCGCACTCCCATTAAGTCTTAGGTGTTTATTATTAATATGTTATATTTCAACTTGTTTATTTTATTGAATTAGGGTTTGTTGGAGGATTGTCCATAGATCCTCTAACTCATGGTTTATAACATGGAATTAGAGCTAGTGTGGATTTTTTTTCCTCTATCCAACACTCTTTAATGCTTTTTAATATTTAAAATTATGGTTTTCAACATGTTATTTTTGTGTAGAAACCAAGTTTTAGGGTTTTTACCCTTATCTTCACCATCACACCCACTACTTGGTAGTTTTTTCTTGGGTGTTTGGAAAATATAAGGAAGAAGTTGTGATTTTCCCCTCTATAAGGTTAGAACACTCTTTTTTATCTTTATTTAAGACACAAGTTTCTACATATATGCACTAGTATTGTGGCATCTATGGACTGGTATTGTGACATCTCTCTTTCTAAGCTTGACATGTAAGCCATGATCATCACAAAGTAAATTAAAAATATTTTCATTGCTTGTGAAGACCTAAAATTGTGTGAGATAATTAAATATTATTGTCATCAAACAAAAAAATAATGATCTTAATATCAAAGATAAAGAAACCATGTCACTGAATACCTTCTACGAGAAGTATTCTAATTCTTTAATGTAAAGTATACAATGGTGTGTAATATTGGACTCATTGTTTCTCCATGGTATTGTTTGTGTTATAATTTTTTCTCTTGTTAGTGTGAACCCGACCAATAATTTTCACATACATAATCATCATTAAGGAAACCACTAAGTCAAGTAAGTGCAACCATTGAGCCTATCCAACAACAAGTGTCTTGGAGTTGTATCAAAGTATGCACAGAATTATGTAAAACAATAATGAACCTTATGTTTGTTGGCCTTTGCTTCCTCGAGAACGAATGCAAGAGTATATGTGATCACTCTAGAAATTTTGAGAAAATGTTTCTTAATGCATATTCAAAAAATTTTCCTCAACCTTGAGGTTCCATGGGATCTATTTCCATTGGACTTTCATCCTTAGCATCAAAATTTGAAGTATAAATAACAACAATATACATTTCACTTATGTACAACCAAATATATAAGTCAACCCCCAAAAATAAACAATGATAAATTGTACTTTAGGGGAACTATGTTTCTAGAGTCCAACCCTTAGGGCTCAAACCCTAACATATTACATATATGAAATTTCTTATTAACATAAAAATTCTTACAACCACAAATATTCCCTCTAAACTTTTGTATACTTGTCAAATTACTCAACAAAATTAGCTAACTAATTATGATAAATAAACATACCAAACAACCCTAGAAACTACTCATTCACCATGACAATATACTTTGAAAATAAGCTCTTCAATTACACAAAGTTTGTACAAGAAAGTACACTTGAGATATACATAAAAATGAAGTTACAAGTTCACACCTACAACTTATCACAAGTTGGTACAAAATAGTCCTTCAAGATTACCCACAAGCTAAGAGTCCCCAATGCATCCAAACCCTAGATAGGGTATCTACCATCAATAGAAAACCCTAATGAGAAATACAAATTCCTATAAATTAATCCCACCAAACTATATCTAGCCACACCAAAATATTTAAAACAAGTTACCACCAACACCAACAAGTCCATTCTTAATATTTCACCAAGATTACATCACACAAAATTTCCAAGCAAAGTCCTCCAAGAATCCTCTATGGTTTATTTCCCACAACCATAATCCCTTCTCATCTGGACTCAATCCCTAGCACTTCAAGTATCCTCTATGTTTTGTCTTTCACAAACCCCATCCCTTGAAGTATCTTCTAGGTTCTGTCTTTCAAAAAACCTAGCACCTTTCTTCCTTTTATAAATACACGAGGAAATTTTTTCTTCAAGATACAATTGACCCAATCAACTCTCACATGATTCTATATTACTACTAAAACTAAATACTCTCTCCTCACTTCATATATAATAGGTAATAGAGGCCAACAATAGTAAAGTGCACTAAATCCATAAGAAACCTAATCTATTGTCAAGATAGGGTCTCCACTTGAAGTGCTCTATGTTCAAGGTGTGCACATGATATTACAAGGATCCTCAAGGGGTGTGATCTCCAAACATGGGAGGAAGTTTTCAAGAGCCCACCATCACAAGGTTGCTTTCTCTCCAAAACAATCATCCAAAGCTCCTCAACAATGTGTATTGGATCAAGATATAACCCCAAGCATTGGATCAAGATAAATTATGTGAGAGATATAATTTATTTTTTTAGTTGTTCTTAGTATTTTTCAACCAAAGGTGATGAATACCATTCTTTTTAATTCACCATGCAGTAAATTGTGGACCTCAATGCCATACAAAAATGTGTTTATTTTGAGAAACCAATACCTCAATGTGTTTAATTATGAAAAAATGCTATGTTTTGTTCCTTGAATAAAACCACGAACCTACAGGTCTATAATACTGTTTGTTTTCCTTATAATTCTTGGAGATCACTAACATATTGCAAATCTGAAAAAGTTGATTTACTCGTCCAATTTTCTTGGGTTGAATCTAGATTTCGAGTTTGACTTATTGGGTTGATAAACCTTTCTATTTTGATCATCATTTGGTGGACTTATTTTTCATTCTTACCTTGTCACATTGCTTGAATATCTGAAACTTAAAACATCACTTGCAACTCATTCAAGTCATATAAGGAAGACTAGCTACAACTTAAGTATTTTGCTTCTCATTATAAACCATTGGATACTATGAATCCTTTTTCCAATAGTGAATACTGACCCCAAAGAGGCTAAGTTAATTGATATAAATTGACATCTTTACCATGCATTACATGACTTGATTCAAAGAGGAATGGATTGATTTCAAAAAACAAATAAGCAGTTTACTCCAATAAAGCCAAAATATAACCATTGGGGATTATTTTCCTTTATCACGACCTAAAAAAATCAATTTTAATACTTGTGTGAGTACTCTGCTAACGTTATACTTATATCATCCTACTTATAGTTATGAATGCATACCTATAATGAGATGCAACACAACTGAGCATACAAAGTATGAGATATGTAGGTGATGACAAGGTTTTTAAGGTTATAGTGGGCCATGCAGATGAAAAATCATATTTGGATAACCACTTGGAAAACATATCGCACACACACATGGTCACAATGCAACAAGGAACTGTAACATATCACACAGATACAGGGCCACACTGAAACAAGGAACTAAAACATATCACACACACACAGGGTCACACTACAACATATCACACACACACACATTGGCTTAGAACTAGTCGGTTTGGTTTGAAATGGCTAGCTCTAAACCTATAGTAGTTGCTATAACAACCTACTCCATAGGGTCACACTGCAACAAGGAGGTCCATTGTCAAGGACTGAGTGAAAAGTATAACATAATTTTTTTTCAAAACAATACCCAAATTACCTCAACCACAAAGAAAATTATGCTATATCCCTATAAGAACAAAATTGTTTGTGTTTCCCCTCAACCCAAGGATATGTAGGTGTGAACCCTTATGCACAGGTGCATGAATAACACATAGTTAGTTTGGTTCTTCAGTAGGTAGGACATTTACAATTTTTATTCTTCTCACCACTGTAATCAAACAACATGTTCCACTCATATTTTACACTCTTACTTTATAATATAGTTTTCTTCACCTTCTCCCAACACACACTATTATGTCCTAGGGTGTATTGTCAACATAAATTGAGGATAATTTCCTTGTTAGCGGGGAGGAAATAATTGGACTTAATCGTCGATCCCAGTGGACAAAGTCCAAATGGAAAACTTGTGTTATATTTCTAATGTTTTATTTTACATTTCACATATATCATTGTAAAGGGGATTTGGTTAAAGATGAGAACTCACCGAACAATTTATCTACCCGCACCTAACTCTCCATCTGCCTCAACCCACCACAATTTTGTACTCCTATATATATCTAATGGATCATAGAGCTTATAGCAGTGTCATAGGGATTGAGAGTCAAACTCACCTAATCCCAAGTTCGACTTGGATTGGCCCCCATAAGAGTTTTTGTGGATTGTTTGAGTCAAAATTGTAGTTAACAGAGCTTGAATCAGGAAACATGAGTCAAACTTTCGATCCCCTATTTAAATAGTGGCTTGAACTTGTACTCACCCTAGATAAATATCCTTTAAAAGTTTTAAACAATGATTTTTTTCATTTTTGCAGTCAATTTGAGTGAATATCCTTGATGCTGGAGTAATTGCAAGTGACAAACAGACCTAAAGGAGGACAACGTATCCATCTAGCATCCACTGACACTTGTGTTTATCTTTATATTTTTATACTTTCCAAATGAATTTTCTAACACCTCCTTTGTTTGATATACGTGAAGTAGAAAAGGTGTTGGATGTCCCTTATTACAAGACCCTTAATCATACATAAAAAAATTCCTAGGTTGCTTATAGTTCAAAATATGTCCAGGGGATTAAATCTACTATCACATCATTCCCAAAAAGACCCTGATGGTGTTGTTTCTTCATCCATTGATACAAATCTAAACCTTACAAACCAAAATTTCTTCATAAAATCCATGGCTCAACAAAAAATGATTGATTGTTCTCTATATATAGGGTTAGGAATGCAGTTTTCATAAATTGTACACAGTAAAGTCCCTAAATCTACCCATTAATCATGCTTTAGGGTTGTTAAAGTGATGTATTTCTGGTCCACAAACAATATATATCTATGAAGCAAAGGCCAGAAAAAGATAAATTTCTAAATACATTGATGCCTCAAAATGGGAAAGCTTCCAAGGGCTTCATAGTAAATTGGTGGAATGGCCAGTATCCAGCATAAACAATTGACTCCAAACCCCATTGTGAGTCAATCTAAGAGTCCAGGAAAGGTTCATATTGTGTATAAGGAGGTGATGCTTACCTGTTGATCCATGTGAAATCATTTTCCTTTCTTCAATATTACCACTTGGATGCAAATCCATCACCTGTCAAGTTGATTCATGTTCAAGTAATGGCATGAGTGAGCTCCAAATTAAAATGAGAACCCTGAGCTCCAAATCAAAATGAGAACCCTGGATATTTTCTCTAATTTTAACCATGGTAAAGTAATGGCATGTGTGAGCTCCAAATAAAAATGAGAACCCTGAGCTGCAAATCGAAATGATATGAATGACATGGAAAAATTGTGACATGAATGTTGTGACATGGAAAAAATGTAGGGTGTCATCACCTATTAACGTATGACATATGATCAAATTCCAGATTCATCACATCAATGTACCCACTTTCATGAGATTGAGGTGCATTCCCCTATGTCTAATGTGTACATTTTGTTCCTATGTCAATCACAACCATCATGTTGACTTAACTTGCATGAGCTCTTGTCCATAAAAACACCATTCTATGACATCATCTTGACACAATTATAAATTTTACTGACTTTCCCATGGGACAAACATTATGACCTACATATGCTTAATTAAGTACCATCCTTTAAGAATATAGGTCACAAGATGAAATCCTTACTTCACTTCTCCCTTCCCAAACACCAAAATTTGAATCTCATTAGCAAACACTCATATTTGCATTACTAATATAGTTGAGAATTTAAACCAAGTATTCAAAATTTAACTTAACTAGAATTGAGTCTATTAATTTTACTTAACTAGACTGTCAATGCATGTGTCTAGTCTAACCATGCCAAATTTCACACCATCTCGGCACATACATAAAAAATTCATCGTTGGCCCCACGTAGCACATTAATTAATCTATAGGTATGGTTTTTTTTGCCCGATTCATTAGTGACGGACATGTTTGACAATGAAGATGACAATGAATTAGTTCACATATATTATGATGATGAGGATGATGGCAATGATGAGGAGGATGATGACGATGATAATGATGATGATGATGATGATGATGTTGATGATGTTGATGATGATGTTGATGATGACATTGATGATGTTGATGTTGATGATGATGATGACAATGACGATGATGATGATGATGATGATGATGATGATGAATATGGTGATCACCATGTTGATCTCATATGAAATGATGATGATGACGATGCTGATGATGTTGTTGATGACGACGACGAGGAGGATGATGATGATGATCAATGATGTTTGAGTCTGGAAACCCTCCCACACCATCAATGCATGTGTCTAGTCTAACCATGCCAAATTTCACACCATCCTGACACATACATAAAAAATGCATCGTTGGCCCCACGTAGCACATTAATTAATCTATAGGTATAGTTTTTGTTGCTCGATTTGTTAGTGACGGAAATGTTTGACAATGAAGATGATGATGAATTAGTTCACTAATATTATGGTGATGAGGAGGAGGATGATGATGACGACGATGATGATGGTGATGATGATGGTGATGATGGTGATGATGATGATGTTGATGACGATGATGTTAAGGATGATGTCGATGATGTTGATGATGATGTTGATGACGTTGATGTTGATGGTGATGATGACGACGACGACGATGTTGATGATGAAGAAGATGGTGATGACCATGTTGATATCATATGAAATGATGAAGATGATGACAATGACGATGACGATGATTATGATGATGATGATGATGATGATGACGACGACGTTGATGATGCTGTTGATGACGACGATGATGATGATGTTGATGATGATGTTGATGATGATGATGTTGATGATGGTGATGATGATGTTGATGATGATGATGATTATGTTGATGTTGATGAGGATGATGATGACGACGATGATGATGCTGTTGATGATGATGCATAAGACGACGAAGACGACAACGACGACGACGATGATGATGATGATGTTGATGACGATGATGTTGATGATAATGTTGATGATTCTGATGATGATCTTGATGATGTTGATGTTGATGATGACAACGACGACAACGATGATGATGATGATGAATATGGTGATAAAATTACGTATATAATAATTTATGGCGAAATTACGTATATAACAACAAAATCCCTCTTGTACTAGGTAAACCAGGAGTCCAATGGAGAAATTGGTGATTTGATCATATCCAATCTACTATCTCCTTTAGGATAAATAACTACATACACACAAGTAAGGAAAAAATTATATAATTTCATGTATAGCTAATACAAATTTTTTGGATACCTAATACAAATCTTTTTGCATTTTGATCTAATCACCACAAACCAACCTTCATTTGCAAGGCGACCTAAATTCCCAAGACTTGTGAATTATGACATTTCCAAGTTTCAATATTTTAGATAGTGAGCCAAATTTTTGAAGGTCAATGGTTCGTGTAGGCTCATAAGGCGTTTTTTATTTGTGTCAGAGGATTTTAATGGTATCAAGAAATTTTATAGCTTATGAATTTAAATACACTATGAAATTTATATTAATGGGCAATTTAAAATCTTACCCTTCTTTTGAAATGTTGTTATAAATTGTGTCCTTCTTAATTGGAAGGGTAAAAATAAGATTTTGAATTTCGCTTAAGGGCAATTTTAACTTTGCACTTCTAGGAAGGGCTCTGTAGGTCACACTTCCTTTTTTTGTTGATGTCATATTGGATACTTAAGCTTTTTAAAATATATACTTAAAGTTTTTAATATATTTTATAAATATAGGATTTAATTAAATTTTAGCTAATTTTAAGTATCATATAAAGATTTTTATAATATATTATAAATATGTGCCCCTTCTTCAAATATATACTTAAAATTTTTAAAATATATTATAAATATATGGTTTAATTAAAGTTTAGTTAATTTTAAATATCATATAAAGGTTTTTAAAATATATTATAAATATGCGCCCCTTGTTTAAAATATATTATAAATATGTGTCCCTTGTTTAAAATATATTATAAATATGCGCCCCTTGTTTAAAATATATTATAAATATGTGTCCCTTGTTTAAAATATATTATAAATATGTGCCCCTTCTTTAAAATATATTATAAATATGTTCCCTTCTTCATTATTAGTTTGAAGTTTAGGTAAAACAAAATAATTTTTAAGTATCTTTATAAGTTTTATAAAGGTTTTGTAAAATTCAAATATTAAATTAAATATTTAAAAATTTAAAAATATTTCAATCCATACCTTCATCTAGTCAAGATTGTTTGCGATGTATAAATGAATTGCATCCCACTCTCGACCAACTACTTGATGACAATAAACATTAAAATTCAAGACAGATGTAAATTTTATGAACAAAGTATATGCTCTTAATTGATGCAATAAATTGAAAATGCAATTAGAATATGTACGATGTATATACATAAAATTCAATATTCAAATGTATTATATTAATTAACATCCACTATCTAATAATTACCTTTCACCTTCCTCGGTCTACCTTTCCCCTTCAGGTAATCCCTTTCAAAATTGGTATTGGAGTCCATATCACAAATGAGACGTAAATTGAGCTTTGACACTAAATTAGGAAGATATTCACTAACATACAACATGTAATGGTATACCATATATCCTTCCATCATAGAATCATCAACACGTGCTTGTTGTCTCACCAAACCCTTCATAAATTTCAAGTGCCTCTCAACCATCCACATGGACCTTGAGTGCATAGGTCCACACAATTCAATCTCCTCAACTTGGTGTATGNAGAATACCGAAGGTAGATGATTCTTCATTTCACACATGAGACAGAGAATTTATCTCCTCCAATACTTTATATCTTCTTTATGGATTTATTTAGATGACAACTATCTACAAGTGACACAAACCAATAACGATATTTAGCAAAAAAAACATTAAATTACATAGCATGAATTAGTGCACAAAAAAAAATTATAAATTATACGAAGAATTAAAGAAACACTAAAAATCACATGCAAATAATCACTAGTTACCTCATGTATTTCCCAAGATTATATATAACTTGTTTGACATTGTTGTCGAAGTTTTTCGGGAGAGAGAGAGAGGTAGAACATACTATATCAATATACAAACCACGTCATTTTTAAACAAAGAGTAGACAAACAAAAAAAAAATTTATGCAATAAAATAAAATAAAAAATTATCTCAACATAACAATAATAATTACCTTCATGAAGGCGTGCCAATCATGCATTTTGACCCCCAAAAAATCACCTTTCTTTGTTATGATATTCTTGAGTTCACACAAAATCCAGTGGGAAATTTAATTTTTCACATTACTTATTTTACAACATTACTTTTTTGCTCTGTAAACATCCATGGAATTGAGTTTATATTAATTTGGTCTTCGTTGCTATGAAATTGAATGATGTCTTTCATTGCATGGTTTCCTTCTTGAATGTCTTTGCAAAATTTCACAATGTTATCTTTCTCACTCTTTATCTCCAATATTCGCCATAATTATTCAGTCACATTCTTTCCAATATGCATTGTATCAAACAGATGAGCAATTTGTAGGTGCTCATAGTAGGGAAACCTGCTGAATTGTATAGGGTAAATTTTCATTCCTCATGGAAGCCCATTAAATCCTTCATGTTCACGATGTACATCATGAATATTAGTTTATAAATAAATTACAAAAATCAATTATGGCCACTACAGTAAACAACACACAATAAATAAAAAATACATAACAATTCATATGCGATGATCCATACGTACCAGCTTGATTATTTCTATTATATTGCATCTTCCAAAGGTGAGGTGTAATTCTCCATGGTATTAATGAAATCTCTTTCTTCCCATTGAAAATAATTTTTTCGGTTGTTCTATACCTATGATTCTTAGAGAGGAAGTGCCTATACTCATCAAACACCTCCTTTCTTAAGCTTTTTGGGTGATGAGATTTGATCTTAGGACCACAAAATGGACATGCAAATTTTCCCTTTGTATAAAGACCTACAATATATGTATATGGAATATATATGTCAATTATAATTGTATGTAAAGTATATTAACTACTTCATATAATTAAATGCAATTAAAGTGGAACTTAAAAATACAAACCACAAAAAAGTGTTAACCCTGGGGCATCATGTATTGTCCATACAACCATTGCATGGAATTGAAATTTCTTTTGTCGTATTAGTCTAGATATGTCATACATATTGATGGCATTCCATAACTTCAGTAGCTCGTCTATAAGAGTTTCGATATCTACATTCATATCTTTGACTTGGAACTTACCTGATCAATTTGAAATACATATAAAATATATAATTACAAGAACCATTAAGATATATAAAACATGCACAAGAGTAAAATATAATATATATATATATATAT
>LPNX010579501.1:241154-253778 GCA_001517045.1 Pseudotsuga menziesii
ACATTATGTGCTCCCTCTTAATTAACAACCATGTAGGAATGTTATTGTTGACAACAAAAATATGTCACATCGTGTAAATGGATCTCATCTATGCAAATGGATTAACACCATCTACTTCCAAAGAAATCCTAAGATTACGGGGTTCTTCTTTAAAGTGAGGCCACTTTCCTCCATATCTCTAAATGCATAACCATCTGCAGGCATTCGAATAACATCATCTTGACTTCTGTTCATGGCATGGTAATCCATAAATTTCTATATGTTATTGCACCCGAACAGTCGTTGCAAACGTGGAATGATGGGAATATAACGAAGAACCTTGTGAGGCACCTTTTTTGTTACTTGATCTGTTTTATATCTACTTATATGACATTCCAGACATTCTATTGAAAATTCATGCTGATTATAATATATAACATGGTCATCGAGACATGCATGAATTCCTTCATAATGCATTCCAATCTCTTTCATGATGGAAGATAAATATCAATACGTGCGAGGTAAAATATTTGATGGTGGTAACAAAAATTTAGCTATCAAGCTACATCAAATAAAAATAAAAATAGAGTTAATATAATATATAAATAATATTAACGAAACACACTTCATCCGTATTAATTTGAATTATGAATTAACAATACAATTATTAGAGGAATAAAGATAAACTTTATCACAATCGTATATATGTGATGGATTATTTTATATAACTTAACATCCATGTGATTGATATGTTTGAAAGACCATTCATAACCTTCAAGTTCATTATCAACAATATAACAGAGAGAAGATTTGTTTTGGATCCTTCATAAAGGGGTTTGTATGCCTTCTCAAGACGAGGTATATCATGAACATCATCAAAGTCATCAATATTTTCATTATCATCGTCATCATAATCATCCATTATAACATTAAATGAATCATGGATCAATGTATTTGTACCATCATCTTCAACTACATTATCAGTATGATCATCTTCCTCAATATGATCATTCACTTGATCTCCATTAAGCATAGGCGCTCCATGTTCCTCCGATACTTATTCTGAAATCACTTCCTCTGGATGATATCTCGTAGGATGTCTTTCCTTTATAAATACATGAATACATCAATATATATAAGTTAGTATAGGAAATATTAAAATAATACATACATTTACCAAAGCAAAAATATATAAAAAACTTTATAATGCTAAAATTACAAATGGACGATATTCGTTCCCCCCTCAGCGTGTCCATGTTCCCTACAATGTTTTGTGGCTGTTGCGATCAATATTATTCTCCTCTTAAATCCCCTGCATTGACTACATGGACGATAACATTTCTCATCACCCCTTATTTTCGCTGCATCCCATAGTCTAGCAAGAAATTGTCGATTTTGTTCATTTGGATCAAGAATATTGCTATTTGACATTTTTTCACAAACTTCGTCAATGAAGACTATCGACAATGTTAAAAAATCAAGGTCCACACAGCACTATTTTCGCAAATGGTGGTTTTTCGAAGAATAAAAAAAAATCTGCAAACTATCTGTCGAAGAAAAAAATAATTATGCAAACCAGTCATCGAAGAATAAAACAATTTCTCAAACCGTTTGTTGAGGAATAAATAATTTCCACAAACCGCCCGTCACTTCTATAACAAACATGTCAAAAAAAAAAATTAATTTATATGTTTTCAAATTTCAGTGTCGTCAAATATCTGACGATATGAACCTACTTACCATTGCAAATAAGCATTTATACTATTGTAAAAAAATAGCCTAACCTCATCGCAAATCCGACGACCACCTCATCACAAATCTGATGACCTTTTGTCACAAATCCGACGACCGTGTCATCGCTTAACCTACAACAATGAAGGTCAAAAAACTGACGACCGTGAAGGTCGAAAAACCAATGATGCTTCAAGATGATAAAAACAAATCAAACAAAACAGTACTTTTCATCATTGCAATCTGACAAAAAAGTACTTTTCATCGGATTTTGGATACTTGTCCTGGATTATTTTAGCCTTTTCATTTCTCCTATCTGTAAATATATGATCTCATTAATGTTAGTAACTCTTTTTAAAACAAATAAGATAAAATAATATTTCTAATTAAAGTTACCCTTCAATAGATTTCATCATCTTCTTCATCCAAGTCATCATCTGTATCATCATATCCAGAGTCAACATTGTAAGGATTGGCCATATCATCATCATCATCTAAGTCAGTTACGATCATCATGTCATCGTCAATATAATCTTCATGGGCATTGTATACTACATCATCTGATTCAACTAATTCTTGGACATATTATTCTAGATCGTCATGATCATCTAACTCATGTTGATCATGCTCTTCATCATCATCTTCTTCTTCTAGAGTACCCCCTTCGTTACCTTCCTCTGGGTTATACTTTGTCGGCCTTCCCCTTGGATCATGTCTCACAACAAATGACCAACCCGCTTTACCTGGAACCTCTAAGTAAAATACCTATTCACATTGGCTTGGAAGAACATAGGGCTCCATTCCTGGCTCAAACAACCTTGTATTTACCATGGTAAATCCATTATCATGTTCAAGAATAGTTCTATTGGGATCACGTTGATTCAATCATAACCTTTACTGTTTGACAATGAACAGAACTACCTTGAAGGATTTAAATTCACATTGAATAATATCTTCCAAATACCCATAGTATCAATTTTCTGAGAGTTCTGGATGTCTTCCACTTTTAGATGAAACATTGGTCACCTCAAAGACTGCATATATCCCACAATTTGATGTTTTCTTTATTTCATCCAATTTTTTGATGCGATATCTACAACCATTGCAGACCATATCCTTATGGTGTTTTACCTACAACAAACAATACACGAAAAATATTACATAATGATTCAATATTTATGATTAAGTGCATGTTATTGCAGCCATACATGGAAAAGAACAACATGTACATCAAAATGTAATTTGCAAAAAAAAAAAAATTAGAGTGATTGATTAATATGATTGCCTTCTTATCTTTTAAACCATATGCTAAATCGATTTCCCTTTGTTTAAGATTTGTATCTCCATTGCGATGTGTTGCTTTTACCAATGAAGCCACACCTTCCCATGATATTCCATGACCCAATTGTTCACATCATTCAATCCATACCTTCAGCCAGTCAATATTTTTTGCGATGTATAAATTAATTGCATCCCACTCTCGACCAACTACTTAATGACAATAAACATTAAAATTCAAGACATATGTAAACTTTATGAACAAAGTATATGATGTTAATTGATGCAATAAATTGAATATGCAATTAGAATATGTATGATATATATACATAAAATTCAACAATCAAATGTATTATATTAACTAACATCCACTAGCTAATAATTACCTTTCACCTTTCGTGATCTACCTTTCCCCTTCAAGTACTCCCCTTCAAAATTGTTATTGGAGTTTGGATCCCAAATGCGACGTAAATTGATCTTTGACGCTAAATTAGGAAGATATTCACTAACATACAACATGTTTTGGTATACCATATATCCTTCCATCATAGAACCCTCAACACGTGCTCGTTGTCTCACCAAACCCTTCATAAATTTAAAGTGCCTCTCAACCATCCACATGGACCTTGAGTGCACAGGTCTACAAAATTAAATCTCCTCAACTTGGTGTATGAGGTAGTGTTCCTATGCATTGAAAAATGCCGAAGGTAGATGCTTCTGCATTTCACACATGAGACGAGGAATTTATATCCTCCAATACTTTATATCTTATTTCAGTGGATTTATTTAGATGACAACCATCTACATGTGACGCAAACCAATAACGATATTTAGCAAAAAAAACATTAAATTACATAACATGAATTAGTGCACAAAATACAATTATAAATTATACGAAGAATTATTTAAACACTAAGAACATGCAAATAATCGCTAGTTACCTCATGTATTTCCTAAGATTATATATAACTTGTTTGACATTGTTGTCGAATTTTTTAGGGAGAGAGAGAGGTAGAACATACTGTATCAATATACAAACCACGTCATTTTTTAAACAAAGAGTAGACAAACAAAATAACAAATTTATGCAATAATATTTTTTTTTAATTATATGGACATAAAAATAATAAATACCTTCATGAAGATGTGCCAATCATGCGTTTTGACCCCCACAAAATCATCTTTCATTGTTATGATATTCTTCAAGTTCGCACAAAATCCAATGGGAAATTTAATTTCCCACTGGAGCGAGAAAGATAAAATTGTGAAAGTTTGCAAAGACATTCAAGAAGGAAATCATGCAATGAAAGACATCATTCAATTTCATAGAAACAAAGACCAAATTAATATAAACTCAAATCCATGGATGTTTACAGAGCAACAAAGTAATGTTGTAAAATAAGTAATGCGTAAAATTAAATTTTAGTAAACTGGGACCATGGGAAGGAAGAACTAGAAAAATTTATTGATCATCTAAACAGGCAAACTGAATCCATCAAATTCATGAAAGAGTTTGAGGGAAAAAATTTACTTCCCTTTCTTGATACATTAGTTATCAGAAAATAGGATGGAAGCATAGCCCACAAGTTTTAGAGGAAGAAAACCCATACAGAGCAATACCTTCACGCCCTTTTTCATCATCACCTAAACCAGAAGATGGGTGTTCTTAACACTCTGTTCACTAGGGCCCTAAGGGTTTCTGATAAAGACCACATAGACTCCAAGAAAGAACACCTATGTAAAGTCTTCCTTAGAAATGGTTATAACCTAGCTCAAATCAACAAAGCCCTCAAAATAACAAAAACTCATGAGAATAGACCAAAGGTTTCATCCAAAGAGAGGAAGGTGGGGGATCATAAGGAATTTCTCCCTTACATACAAGGGATCACAGTAAAAATAGCTAAACACCTGAAAAAGAAGAACATTGATTCTGTATTCTCACCCCCAAACAACATAAAAAAGCTCCTTAGGTCAGTAAAATATCCAATTGACCTGAGTTTTAAAAAGGGGTTTTACCTGATTCCTTATGAATGTGGGAAAACCTACATAGGAAAAACAAGACGGTCCATTCGAGCTAGGGTTAAAGAACACTATGCTGACATCCGTCACAATAGAAACCAAAAGTCAGCTTTAATAGAGCACTCTCATTATACAAAGCACACAATTAAAATCGAGGATATGCACGTGCTAGCGTAGGTTGATAATTGGTCAAGAAGAAGAATTAGAGAGGCAATCGAGATAGTCAAGAACCCTAATTGCCTAAATAGAGATGACGGTATTTCCATTAGTCGATCACGGTTCCTTAACCTAACCAAACTAAATAAGAATTAAAATTGAAAATAACCTTACTAAACTAAAAATTAACTTAATAATTAAACTTAAAATAAAATAAAATAAAAAACTAAACTAACGTTAATATTAAAATTAAATTAATAATTTAATCTAAAATTAAAATTAAAATAACCTTACTAAACTAAAAATTAACTTAAGAATTAAACTTAAAATAAAATAAAATAAAAACTAAACTAAGTTTAAAATTAAAATTAAAATAATACAATCTAAAATTAAAATTAAAAAAATAATCCTAATTATAATCATATTTAGAATTGATTAATTTGAAGTTAAATAGAATTAATTAAATTAAAATCAAATTACTAAATCTTTTTATTTCAAATTAATATTAATCCTTTACATTCAAATTAATATTAAACATTCAATTTATATTTCAAACTAAAATAAATTATTAAATTAAGTAAGTACTCCTTGACTTATAAAATCTAAACTAATCAACAAAAAAAATTTAAACAAATATAATCAACTAATAAATAATTAATATAGTCTATTTAATGGTTATTGGGGATAATATTACAACTAAAGCTTAGGGATTATAAATTAAAAATTATAATTAAAAATTAAAACCCTAAAAACTACCGACAAACCAAACCTAGTTGGCGCCTCCCAAGTGGGTTGTTTCTGTATTAATACACCTATGAAAGATGAACGATCTCCCTAGGCATCGCTATGTCCTAAAGATGAGCCACGCCTGGCTTGAAACGTCGACATCAACTCTTCTCACCACAGACTCTCCATTAGATGCCATGAATCTTTACTGCATAATATCAGCTAACCTAATTACTAACTCTTCTTTTAATGTTTTAATTTCTTCATCTTTGACTAGAGTATTAGCCTGCAACATTGCAACTTCGATTTCCAATCTATAAATTCAACTTCTAAAAGCCTACTTAAGCAGCCTTTGAAGACTTTTATCACTCCTAACCAGTGAAGAATTTATCGGAGAGGATGGGTTAGAGTCTGATAAATCATGAGAATGTTTACCTAAACATTCATTAACCATATCATCATTCTCTTCAACCTTATTTTCATCTGGTTTATCATTTTCAATACTATTATGATCTAGAAATGTAATTTCATCTTCACCGTCGATTTCTACTAAAATAGTTTCTTTTTGTTCTTGGAAATTTGTAGGGGTTTCAATGGTTTCCATACTTCGGATAAACTTACGAACAGAATTAGACACTGAATCTCTCTGTATAAATTTACGTTTATTTGCCATTACCAAGTCTACAAATTTACTATTACAAATTACATCAGGATTTTGAACGAGTTTTTCATTACAGATATCAACGACGTTTTCATTAATTATCACAAGATTTCCTTTTTCCACACTAATGTTTACACTTTTCAATAGAGTCTGTTGACTATATTCATTTTGCACAATGTTAGCATCAAGATTTGACACAGAGGGTTCATCATCAACAAATTTCCTTCTTTTTAAATGAGATTTGGACAAGGCGAGAGACCAATGTTCAGTCGAACCTAAATAATTATCAATTAAAAACCGCTCCCAAGTCCTATCTATTAATGATAACTGATACTGAACTAGTATTTTGATTAACCCATGGTGAAATAAGCTATGCTCACAATTTCTTACCACATTCTTCATAGCACATGACATTTTCTCAATACTATTAAGAAAATAACAAGGAAGATTTAACTTTGAACCTGTGAATGACATTAATAATATAATATGATAGAATTGTACTGATGAATAACGCCCATCACAAGTGATATACCTTATAATCAGTTGAAGTAATGATTGTCATTGTGGTTTTAAAAACTTCAATGAATACCCAATTTGTCATCTTAATCCGTAGGCATAGGCAACAAGAACTGTTTGCATTTGGCCATATTCACTTCACCTCTCTTAAACCATTTTTCCCCATTTTGGAGAAGCTGGGTCGCCCTAGCTATGAAACCCTCCGACAAAACCAAATTTACATCCCCTATCTGTGCAATATTATCTTTCAAAGATAATGCAAATCTAAGAGTTACTTCAGAATTATAAACGTCGAAGCTAACAAAGAACTTCCTCCAACCAATTTTTTCAATTAATCGGAAAGCTTCAGGTTTGATGTCTAGGAATTTATCTCTAGATGGTTCTATTATGCACAATGGACCCATAATGATGATTTTAGGAACATAACCATAGTTTCTGTTAACGGGATCTCTATACCAGCCTTTCCTTCGCTCGGACTGAAAAAAACCCAAATGGAATACTGTGCATACGAATAACTCCATCCTTATGGTTTCGTTAAACTAGTGATATCGCAAATAACAAGGACCATCATGAAACAAACCATGAAATAATATCCTTTGTACTATGATCCATAAATGATATTGATTTCGAAAATAAATTTCGCAGAATCTGAGTGACGCAGTGAGTATGTAGGATGTACAAATGTCTAATTGCAAATATCGTGTCAAATTCAATGTAAAACATTCACCAAATTTGGATTTTGTAAAGCTTGTCATAAGCTAAGGTTTAAATTTGACATCAATTCATTTATCATTTTGATCATATCATAAAATATTTTATCAATAATTCAAATGATGTTTGAATCAGGCATTAGTTACCTTAGGTTTATGTGTATAATGTTTAGGTATATGCTTAGATTATTTCATGTTTTGTTAATTTATATAAAAATTAACATTTGAGACATGAAATATATTACAAATATTAACCTAGCCATTATAAATCAAATGAATATATTGTAATGAAATTAAAAGAAACAAAAGATGGGAAGACTAAAAACTAAATGCAAAACAAATTTTAATCCTGAAATGAAAGAAAAACTAATCTTATGAGAACTTGATTTAGCAGCTGCTAAATGAGTGTTTCAACATAAAGTCTGGCAAATTATCTTTTCGTATGAAATAGATGTCTATAGGTTTAGAGTACTCTTTATAAATTTTCCAAGAATTTATAAAGATAAATGCTGCTCTAAAACAAAAATAAAAAGGATGAGAGGGTTGTTTCCTTCCAACACTATCCTATACACTGTAACCATAACCTATGTCTTAGATTTAATTGTACTCTTAAATCCCAATAACAACTTGAAAAGAAAATTGCCACCCGAATACTAAAAGAAAATATGGGGAGAGGTGAAGTGACAAACCATATCAAAGAGACATAAATCATGAAATAAAATGAGAAATGGTTTAAGATATGGTTTGTCATGGTTTTCAAGCCATGTATAAGTTTAACCTAATTATAAAAGGTGGTGAGAATTAGAAATAAAATCTACTATAGTTTGATCATGCACTCCATAAATCAAATTTTTACAAAAAATATTGTCCTTCTATATATTCATTCAAAAAAAGCATGCATTAACACATTCAAAGTTCAAACATATATCCACTTATTTCTTCCATCGCTTCAACATATTGCTCAACTAATTTACCAATTCTCTCACCCAAATCAACAGTTAGCTTATGTACCTAAGCACATAGGGCATCTGGGACAACATACCCATAACCTCCCTCTCTTTCAACTTTAACACTCCCAAAGGTCCATGTGTTAAAGTTGAAAAGCATACAAAGACAATAAATAACAACAGTATTAATTCTAACTCAAAGTACAAAGAAAAAAAATAAGATAACCCACTAGGAGAGTTGAAACCTTCCTTATACTCAGGAATATTTTTTAGATTAGATCTTGTCTATTCAGAGACAAGTCACTATAGGAACAAAGGACATACCTAAGAGAGAGAGAGAGAATAAATTCAATTATTGTAGGTTTAGTCAACTATAGAAGCATTCAAGGTAACCTAGTTGACAATTAAGGAAACCCCAATTAATGGAGCAACAAACCAAGAAACAACACTCCATAAAATATCTGGTAATGATGACATTTTGCACACAAACCAAAGCTTTGTTTGTATCCCATACAAATCCCATGGATTTCTTGAGCAAGCTATGAGTTGTTTGGGGATGCTAGAATAAACCATAACCCTATTTGAGTGGACTAAGATCTATGATGCATTGTTTTAGTGTTTGGGTCTGCTTGAAGTGAACTATAAAGAAACCCCAATTAATTGGGCAACATACCAAGAAACAACAATCCATAAAATATCAGGTAATTATGACATTTCAGACATAAACCAGAGCTCAGTTTGTATCCCATACAAATCCCATGGCTTTCATACAACTTAGCACACTCAAATAGTGCAGCAAAGATATTAGTCCACTCAAGTCAGAACTGTGACCTCCTAAGCTGGGTTGTGACCTTCTTGGTGCTTCCTTAAATGAAAAGTGACCTTCTTCGATCTGCTTGAACTGATTTGTGACCGTCTTGGGGATGGATGGAATAAACCGTGACCTATATGAACTTGCTTGAGAAGGCTATGAGTTGTTTTTTCTTGCTATAAAGTCACACCCATAACAAACATAACAAAAGGGTTAAGGTACCACACTATGAGGGGGTGCTAGCATAAGGACCAATCAAGGGTCAACATAAGATCACAAGTCAACAAGATGGGTCATGACAAAGTGGGAGAGATGGATCCAAAAACCTAACAAATAGGCATCAATGCAACTGCAAATTTTGGAAACTTCCGACCAGATTTTGATATTTAAACTTAGAAGCGGATGTATGATAAGAAAAAAGACATAAACCATGACAAACCATATCAAACAGACATAAATCATGACAAAACAACACTAGAAACAAAATAGTATGGTTGTAACTAGACAAGATAAGTTTAAAGCATATTTTCATCTCTTTCAAATTTAACACTCCCAAAGGTCCCCGAGTTAAAGTTGAAAAGCATAAAAAGACAATAAATAACAACATTTGTAAATCTAACTCAAATTACAAAGAAAACAAATAAGATAACCCACTAGGATAGTTTAAACCTTCCTTATACTCAGGAATATTTTTTTAGATCAGAATTTGTCCATTAAGAAACAAGTCACTACATGAACAAATGATATACCTGAGAGAGAGAATAAATTCGATTATTGTAGGTTTAGTCAACTATAGTAGCACTCAAGGTAACCTAGACTGTTGAAATATTGTAACTTCGAAGAATATTCTATATGTATCTTTTGTGGTCCCCGATGGTCCTACCGGGAGAACAGCTTGTATTATCTTGTACCCCGATGCTTCTAATCGGAAGAACTAATAAGAGTCATGAGGTTGTCCCCTCTATTTGTAAAGGTGGGTCATTAGCACCCCAGTGTGCTTACTTGAGCCTACATGTGTAACTCGAGCCTACATGATTAAGTCGAGCCTACATGTCAGATGAGTTAATTCAAGTGAAGGGATGAATATAAATAGAGGTGTGGTGCTCCTCATTTGAGACACACACTCTCTCACTTGTGTATCGCATTAGTGGAGAAGAGAAGTAGCTGGAGAAGGAGGAGCATCAGGCTTTGATCTCCTTGTTGGTTTTATCATTTATCTTTTGGGGCATCTATATTGAGGAAGCTTTTGCTGGGTTTTTCCCTTTAGGGTTTTCCCAGGATAAATCTTTGTGTTCTCCTTTTGTATGGTTGTGCTTGTCTATCTTTCAGTGATCCTGTTTATATGCTTTTGTTATGAAATCGAAATGAAATACTAATGATCTAGCTTAGCATATGAAAATTTAACATGGTATCAGAGCCACCCTGAAAGAAGGCATTGTGCAGCTATAGAATCTAGGGCTTATCACTTTTTGGTTCTCTCACCACAATCGATCAGCAAAAGAAGGCTAGGCTGACTCTCCATTGAAGGGCGCATCTTTCTGTCGAAGCGGAATTCGATTACGAGCATTTTCAGTTTTCGGTGTGGGAAATTAGGGCTTCTTGCAGAAGAAGAATTTTTTAGTGAGCCCAACATAGGATTTCTCTCCTCATCAAAATCGAATTTTAGAGACCTGGATCAAAAAATTTGGTTGGGTAAAACTCCGGGAAATTCAAACCCTAGTTTGACCTCGATCTGGAAAAACCCTAAATACTAAAATTGCTAATTTTTGGTACATTCGCTATATCCTGAGATTGGCGAAGGATCGGGAGTTTAAAATTTCAAATAACGAATATAAAATCTCTATTTACACTGTGTCCAAACTTCAGCCTCAGATTCGCTATATTCTGGGAGATATGATCCCTCCAAGTTAGGGTTCCAGCCTCTTCCAAAATTCATCCCTAAACAGGACACCTGGAGAGAAGTGCTGTAGCGTGGGCTACAGAGGTCCAAATGGAATTCCTGAAGCTGTTCCAGAAATAGAATGGACTGTACTTTCTGTGTTCTAAATTTACAAACCTGAAGATGAATCTGTGACATGTGGCATGTCGTACAACTTCACTGTACTGAACAGTCCTGTAACAGGTCACCATGGAAAAATGATCATAAATCCCAATTGGTGAAACCAATTATGATGAAACCTATGGTGTTGGATCAAGGAAATTCTAGGTTACCTCAGTGCGAAATTTTAGACATAGTAGAGCATTAATTTTGGAGATATCAAAGAAACAGTAACAGGAATTCCTGCAAAAGAAATTGGAAAACTAGGGCTTCGTGTTCCGGGAGCTTCCCTCCACTGTTTTCAGAAAAGGAGTGCATTGGACAGCTCCAATTAAAGAGATATGTCTTTATATCCAATCATATCTGAAAGATTCCAAGTTTTTAAAATTAGTGTTTCTCTGACAAACCCTAGATCAGCCAGCTCCGGAAGCAGGACGGACACCTCAAATCGGTAAGATCTAATCTTTTGCTATTTACATTTGAGGTTCTCATTTCAAAGTGATCTATCACATCAGCTTGATGATAAGCTTGGTGAAATTGAAAACTTCCAAGCATGGAAGTATTTGATCTCTCTGAAGAAAATGAAGTGGACACCTACATGAGTAGAGAGGTTCCAGTTCTAGAGGGAGATGAGCCTCAAAGCCTTACACAAGAAGAACTCGATTAAGGCCAAGAATATCATTGTTGATTCAATCACGGATCAACTTGTACCACAAGTGTCTTCCCTAAAGACATCGAAGATGTTTGATTCCTTGATCAAGCTATTTGAAGATAAGAACATAATTCAAAAGATGGATTTGAGAAAACAGTTGAAGAATGTGAAGATCCCGAATGCAGAACAACTTGAAGCGGTAGAAGAAGAAGTATGCAGAAGTGGTGATATCCACCTTGAATGGCCTCCCAGGATCATGGGATTCATTCATGTGAAGAATGTATACCATAAGTAAGTGATTACTTTCAGCTCGACTAATAAGAAGAGAAGAAGAAGATGGGAGCTATTGAAGATCAAGCTCTCACCATTCAAAGAAGATCCCTCAAGCGATGAGGAATAT
>LPNX010579501.1:253988-373092 GCA_001517045.1 Pseudotsuga menziesii
GAATATACTATGACATGACATACTCTATTGACCAGTATATATCAAGCATAGAATCACCTATACAGAATGAAGAAGGAAGATAATACTCCACTTCAAGGGGAGTGACTACAGAGGATATTTGAGTTTGACACGGTACGACATGATGGACAGCTTCCTGATGGATCGAGACTTTACCAAGAGTAAAGTGGGTTCCAACCTTCAAAGTTGAATGTAGAAGACTAGGATATGTTGATGATCTGACAAGACGAACTCATGGAAGATGTTATGATGATGTTTGGGATATAGTACTCAAACCAGAAAGCAAGCATGTGGTATATTACAAATGGATTTTCAAGATAAAATATGTCGCTGATAGAAGTAAGGAAAGACTTGTGGCTAGAGGTTTCTATAAGAAAGAGGGAATTAATTTTGAAGAGACACTTACTCCAGAAAGCAAGGTACACTTCCTTCAGAACTATGATGGTAGTTGCTTCCATGATGAAGTAAAGACAATCCTTCCTTAATGGTATGATTGGGGAAGAGTTTTACATCGGAAGGATTTGAAGTTGAAGACAGATGGACTCATATATGTAAGTTGAAGAAGGGCCTCTATGGCATGAAGCAAGCTCCCAAAGCTTGGTATGGAAGTTTCCTGTCAATTATGGGCTTTACCAAGAGTAAAGCTGATCCTAACCTTTATCTCAAGGTTGTAGAAGATGAACCTGTCATCCTATTATTATATGTGGATGACTTATTCTTGATAGGGAAGGAGAAACAGATCATGGAAAGCAAGAAGAAACTAGCAGAAGAATTTGAGATGAAATATCTTGGGTTAATGCAATATTTCCTAGGTCTGGAAATATGACAAAGTTCAGAAGAAATATTTATCAACCAAGGAAAGTATGCGGTAGAGATATTGAAGAGATTAAATATGGTGGAATGAAAAGCCACGGCCACACCCATGGACACCAACCTGAATTTGTTAGATGATGACTCATCAGAGTTAGTAGATGCAACTCATTACAGGTAGATCATTGGGTCATTGATGTACTTAACAAATACCAGACCAGACATTTGTTTTGCTGTGAACACCTTAAGTCAATATCTTGTTCAACCAAGATGGGTTCACCTAGTAGCTGCAAAACATGTGATGAGATATCTGAAAGGGACTATAGACCTTGGTCTATACTATGATGGTAGCCATGACTACAGATTGTATGGCTATACAGATGCAGATTGGGTTGGAAGTATCTCAGACAGGAAAAGCACATCAGGTAGATGCTTTTGTTTGGGGTCTGCTATGAGTTCATGGTTTAGTAGGAAACAGTCCAGTGTTTCTCTTAGAACAACAAAAGTAGAATACATAGCAGATTGTTCTGCTAAGTTGTGAAGCCATATGGATTCGGAAGCTGATATCACATCTCCTTGACCTGAATATGGATACTACATTGATTCTATGTGATAACGAGAGTTGTGATAACAGAGAACCCTGTGTTCTGTCGTAACACATAGAAATCCGATATTTCTACATACAAGATAAAGATGCAGATAATGATGTTTTAGTATTCCCATACTAAAGATATAGATGATGCTTTCAATATTCACATACTGGAGATACATATGGTGATAGTTCAGTATTCACATACTGAAGATGTAGATGATGATGGTTTAGATGGTGATGTGCTGACGAAGCCTCTGTCCCGAGTAAAGTTCGAACACTTTCGAGACAAGCTTGGTGTGGTTTGGAAAGACCTTCCTTGAAAGGGGGAGTAGTGATGTTGTAATGGGATTGTATCATCCTGGGACATATGTCCAGAAGTGATACGGAGGCCTCGGTCTTCAAGAATGAAGAGGGATTGTATCATCCTAGGACATATGTCCAAAAGTGATCTGGTGACCTCGGTCATCGAGAATGTAGCAGGATTGTATCATCCTTGAACTTTGGTTCAGAACGGATCCGGTGAACTTCGGTCATCGAGAAGGTGGAAGGATTGTATCATCCTTGGAATTTGGTTTAGAACGGATCCGGTGAACTTCGGTCATCGAGAAGTTGGCAGGATTGTATCATCCTTGAACTTTGGTTCAGAATGGATCCGGTGAACTTCGGTCATCGAGAAGGTAGTAGGATTGTATCATCCTTGAACCTCGGTTCAGAATAGATCCGGTGACTTCGGTACTCAGGAACGTGTGTTGATCCCGTAATTCCAATAGGAAGGATTGTCTGAGTTCCACAACTGTGTTGATCACGTAATTATGAAAGGAATGATTGTTAGTAACTCTGTAAAGACCTAAATCCCGTAATTCCGAAAGGAAGGATCATTGAATTGATCCCGTAATTCCAATAGGAAGGATTGTCTTAGTTCCATAGATGTGTTGATCCCGTAATTCCGAAAGGAAGGATCGTTAGTAACTCTGTAAAGACCTAAATCCTGTAATTCTGAAAGGAAGGATCGTTGGTAGCTCCGTAAAGAATTGATCCCATAATTCCAATATGAAGGATTGTCTGAGTTCCACAGATGTGTTGATCCCGTAATTCCAATAGGAAGGATTGTCTGAGTTCCACAAATGTGTTGATCCCATAATTCTGAAAGGAAGGATCGTTAGCAACTCCGTAAAGACCTAAATCCCGTAATTCCGAAAGGAAGGATCATTAGTAGCTCCATAAAATTCCAAAAGGAAGGATCGTCTAAGCTCCACAAATGTGTGGATCCCATAATTCCAAAAGGAAGGATCGTTAGTAACTCCGTAAAGACCTAAATCCCATAATTCCGATAGGAAGGATGGTCTGAGTACCACAGACATGTTGATCCCGTAATTCCGAAAGGAAGGATCATGTTGATGTTTTGATGATGATGATGTTGATGTTTTGATGATAATGATTTTATGATGATGATGATGTACTGATTGAAAGATCAGAGTGTGATGATGATGATATTTTGATGTTTTGATGATGTTGAATGTTTTGATCATAATGATGTTTTGATGATGTTTATGTTTTCATGATGATGATGTTTTTATGATGATGATGATGTACTGATCAAAATATCAGAGTATGATGATGATGTACTGATCGAACGATCAAGAGTATGATGATGATGATGTACTCATCGAAATATCAGAGTGTGACAATGATGATGATCAGTATGTGATGATGACGACATACTAATCAAAAGATCAGAATATGATGATGATGATTCTGTTCGAGAGTTGAAGTATGATGATGGTGCTGATCACGATGTTACTAATCAGAATGTGATGATGTTGCTGATCGAAAGGTCAAAATGCTGAAGATGTCTTTGTTGATCGAAAGATCAAAGTGCTGAAGATATTGCTAATCAAAATGCTGAATATATTGGTGATGATCGAAAGGTCAAAGTGCTAAAGATGTTGGTGCTGATCAAAAGGTCAAAGTGTTGAAGATGTTGCTGAAAATGTTGCTGATCGGAAGGTCAAAGTGCTGAAGATGTTTCTGATCGAAAGGTCAAAGTGCTGAAGATGTTGCTACTGATCGAAAGGTCTAAGTGCTGAAGATGTTGTTGAAGATGTCGCTGATCGAAAGATCAAAGTGTTGAAGATGTTGCTGATCAAAAGGTCAAAAGATGCTGATGTTGATTAAAGAGTTGCTGTCATCAAATATTGAAGACAAACACTATATGATGTTGAAAAGCTTCCAATGATTTATAGATGTGTTACCCTGATGATGTTGATGATGTCCTCTCCTACTATTGTTGTTGTTGATGTTGTTGTAGAATACCCTTCTCTTTAAGGGGGAGTGTTGAAATATTGTAACTTCGAAGAATATTCTATATGTATCTTTTGTGGTCCCCAATGGTCCTACCGGGAGAACCACTTGTATTATCTTGTACCCCTATGCTTCTAATCAGAAGAACTAATAAGAGTCATGAGGTTTTCCCCTCTATTTGTAAAGGTGGGTCATTAGCACCCTAGTGTGGTTACTTGAGCCTACATGTGTAACTCGAGCCTACATGGTTAACTCGAGCCTACATGTCGGATGAGTTAATTCAAGTGAACGGATGAATATAAATAGAGGTGTGGTGCTCCTCATTTGAGACACACACACTCTCACTTGTGTAGCGCATTAGTGGAGAAGAGAAGTAGCTGGAGAAGGAGGAGGATCAGGCTTTGATCTCCTTATTGGTTTTATCTTTTATCTTTTGGGGCATCTATATTGAGGAAGCTTTTTCTAGGTTTTTCCCTTTAGGGTTTTCCCAGGATAAATATTTGTGTTCTCCTTTTGTATGGTTGTGCTTGTCTATATTTCATTGATCCTGTTTATATGCTTTTGTTATGAAATCGAAATGAAATACTAATGATCTAGCTTAGCATATGAAAATTTAACATAGACGACAAGTAAGGAAACCCCAATTACTGGAGCAGCAAACCAAGAAATAACAGTCCATAAACATTTTTACGTAATGATGACATTCCACACATAAACCAGAGCTCAATTTGTATCCCATACAAATCCCATGGCTTTCTTGAGCAGGTTGTGAGTTGTTAGGGGCTGGTAGAAGAAACCATAACCTTGTTTGAGTGGACTATGATCTTTGTTGCATTGTTTGAGTGTTTGGGTATGCTTGAAGTGAACTATAAGGAAACCCTAATTACTGGAGCAACATACAAAGAAACAACAATCCATTAGATATCAGGCAATGATTACATTCTACACACAAACCATAGCTCAATTTGTAGCCCATACAAAACCCATGAATTTCTTGAGAAGGTTGTGAGTTGTTTGTGTCTAATTAAGAGATATGGTGATGAGTATATAATATAAACTAATTAAGGGATATCCCTTTTCAGTCTTGTGACAGATTCTTTCTTTCAAAATATTTGTTATGTGTAAGTGGAATACGCTTAACATGGAAAAAATACTTTGGATTAATTCAACATGGAGCATATTTACAAAAAAAAACTCTTGGAAAGCCGTATTTTCCACCATCAATGATGCAGACAGAGGAGCTTCAGAATTCGTTGCCACTCAGATGATGAGGATGGATCTTGATACCATCGATCCCACCAAAAATTATATGGATAGAGTGGAGTTTATATTATTCACATTAACTGATCGCTATTCAATACCAGTGGAGTTTATACATTACCAGGGTTTTTGTTTTGATCATAAAACCATTAATTGGCACCAATTTTTTTTCTTTAGAGGGAGGGGAGGGGGTTTCTTTAGGTATGAGAGGCCAATACGTTGGTTGAATGGGGGTGTGAACTCAAGTTCTAGGACATTTAATAACTCACACAAATGGAAATGCATTTAGGGGTTTGGAAAGTTTAGAGCTATATATTTGGACTTGCAGAAATGGAGAAAAACACAACAATTGATAGAACTTGGAGTCTCTTGAAGAGGCGGGCGAGGGATTCTACAATAGCAGTGTACAAATCTACCTCTCCTTCTTAGGATAGTACAAATATAGCTTTTGGAACTGCCTAGACTAAACTATGACCTTCTTGGGTCTGCTTGAAGTGAACCGTGACCTTCTTGGGGCTGCCTGGACTAAATTGTGACCTGTCTGAACTTGCTTGAGCAGGCTGTGAGTTGTTTGGGGATACTCAAATGTCACAACCATAAAAAACATAACAAAAGGGTTAAGTTACCACAATATGAGGGGGCACTAGCATAAAGACCAAGCTAAATTCAACATAATATCACAAGTCAAAAATATGGGTCAAAACAAAGTGGGAAAACAATCCCTACACCAACAACCCAAGGTGTGTCAATCAAGGTGGGAGAATAATCCTTTTACCCATAGGACCAAGGTGTACCATCAAGGTGGGGAAATAACCCTTTTACACAAAATACCAAGGTGTCAAACTATTATATTCTCTCTCAAGGTATATAGTCCATAAGTGTTCCATACCACAACTATGCGTTTTATCATTGCCGTATAAGGAACGTCCATACCACATCAAACTTACAAGAAACCAGATCAAGAAAAAAACCTTAAACTTACAAGAAACTAGATCATCTATGAAACTTAGTAAAACTAAGTTATTGTATTAAAATTCAAACTTAAAATATACATGAAATTTATATTCCTACCAAAATTAAATTTTGCACCAAAAGACTTGACAATACCTCGAAGTGGGACCTAAAAATACCTCGAAGAAGGTTTTGCAATAAGAAAATTTCTAAGTGAAACTATGAGTGCATATCCTTCCATAAATGCATCCCAAGGAGATACTTGAACTGAATTTGACTGAGGTAAAAGGTTTACTATTTCTCCTACATAGCCTGGCCAAAACTATGTTGATGAATAGACCAATATTATAGCAATGCAAGCTTCAATGTTCAGGTGCCAAATGTTTCTACCTGAAATAAAGATGAAAGTTATCTAACATTTTTGAAACTTTTTCCCTTGTTGTCTATGAAATGAGCACATTAGATACGGTAATAAATTATACCAAGCAAACCATTTGGAGAGAAGGAAAGAAGAATCTATAAAACCAAAAAGATGTATAGATTTTAAAGTCAACAATTACATTATAAGGAAAAACATGAATTGTATATAAGATAATACACTAATAATTTATAAAAACAGTGAAGAATGTCCAAATAACATCAAATTTATGCTTGAATTATTTGTGTTGCCTAGACCATCAAAGTTTACATTCCCACCCTTCAAGCAAGAAACAATTGTTTCTTCTTCGGCAGCATCCTAACTTCAAATCTCCGTACACATCCAAATATGGTATCCCTCTTTCCTGTGCCAACTGCAGTAGAGTGCCAAAGGCCATAACTGTGCATTTTCATGTTCAACAAAACATATGGAGAACATAACACAACATGTCATGAACAAAATATCACATTATAAAAGAAATTGAATACATCATCTAAACTTGTGGAAGTAATGATTTGCATATTCAAAGTCTGCATGCTCAAGCTACAAAGGTGCTCAACCATAAATCCTATAGGATAGCATTTATATACTATGAATTTTCCATCAACATAAATAAGTCTTTGAATTACAATGGATATGACTTAATAGTATGTGAGAGAATATTTCAACATGTTACTAATAAGAACCACAAGAGGAAGGAATTCCCTACCTTTGTTATGTTCTTGATGAAAACGAGTATAATGTTAAACGTGGTTCCATAAAGAGGTTGTTGAAATTTGTGTTAGGTTAGGGTTAGAAGCAAAAAAAATAAAGAGATTATATTTTAATGCATTAAAACAGTACTAGAAACAAAATAGTACAACTATAAATAGACAAGATAAGTTTAAACTTTAAAGCATGATTTTCATCTCTTTCAACTTTAACACTCCCAAAGTTCCCTATGTTAAAGTTGAAAGAATACAAAGACAATAAATAATAGTAGTAGTAAATGTAACTCAAAGTACAAGGAAAACAAATAAGATAACCTACTAGGAGAGTTGAAACCTTCCTTATACTCAGAAATATTTTTTCAGATAGGTCACGATTTAGTCCAGGTAGCCCCAAAAAGGTCACAGTTCAGTTCAAATAGAGCCAAGAAGGTCACGGTTCATTTCAGGAAGCACCAATAAGGACATAGCCTAGCTTAGGAGTTCACGATTCAGACTTGAGTGGACTAAGATCTAAGTTGCATTGTTTCAGTGTGCTAAGTTGTAAGAAATCCATGGGCTTTGTATATGATACAAGCTGAGCTCTGGCTTCTATGTTAAATGTCATCATTACCTGATATTTTATGGATTGATGTTTTTTGGTCAGTTGCTCCAGTAATTGGGGTTTCCTTACTTGTCTATTGGGTTACCTTGGGTGCTACTGTAGTTTACTAAACCTAAAACAATTTAATTTATTCTGTCTCTCAGGTATGTCCTTTGTTCCTATAGTGACTTGTCATAGTTCAATTTAGGAAGAACCAAGAAGGTCACATCCCAGCTTATGAGGTAATAGTTCAGACTTATCAGCACTCAAATAGGTCATACCTATCCTAACAGTCTAACAAGACGTCACGGATCAGCTCCAGGAACAGGACAGAAGTCACAACCCATCCCAAAAGGAAACACATGGGTTACAACTTATTCCAGGAAGCCCTAACAGGTCAAGGCTTAAGTCCAAGAGAATCACCCATGTCACGACTCATCCCAATAGGCATCACAAAAGTCATGGATAGGTTCTACAACACTATAGCAGACATATGAAGGGTCACAACCCACTTCAAATAGAAGCACCAAATATGACAAGAAAGAGACATGCCTATCGGGATGAGCGAGAGATGTTAGTCCACTCAAACAAGGTGATGGTTTCTTGTATAATCCCCAAACAACTCACATCTTGCTCAAACAAGTTTAGACAGGTCACACTTTACTCCAAGCAACCCCAAGAAGTTCACAGATGACTTCAAGCAGATCCAAACACTCAAAAAGTGCAGCGGAGATCTTAGTCCATTCAAACAGGTTTATGGTTTCTTCTAGCAGCCCCAAACAACTCACAACCAACTCAATCAAGTTCAGACAATTCATGGCTTAGTCCATCCATCCCCAAGAAAGTCATGGTTGACTTCAAGAAAACCCAAACACTTAAATAGTGCAATAGAGATATTAGTCCACTCAAATAGGGTTACAATTTATTCTAGCATCCCCAAACAACTCACATCCTGCTCAAGCAAGTACAAGCAAGTCACAGTTTAGTCCAACCATCACAAAGAATGTCATGGCTCACTTCAAGAAGAACCAAACACTAAAACAATGCAGCAGAGATATTAGTCCACTCAAACAGGGTTATGGTTTCGTCTAGCATTCTCAAACAACTCACATCCTACTCAAGCAAGTTCAGGCAAGTCATGATTTAGTCCAACCATCTCCAAGAAGGTCATGGTAGACTTCAAGTAGACCCAAACACTCAAATAGTGCAATAGAGATATTAGTCCACTCAAATGGAGTTATGATTTCTTATAGTAGTCCCAAACAACTCACATCCTTATCAAGCAAGTTTAGGCAAGTCACAGTTTATTCCATCCATCCCTAAGAAGGTCACATATGAATTCAAGTAGACCCAAACACTCAAAAAGTGCATCAAAGATATAGTCCACTAAAATAGGGTTATGGTTTCTTCTAGCAGCCCCAAACAACTCACATCCTACTCAAGCAAATTCAGGAAAGTCATGGTTTAGTCCATCCATCCTCGAGAAGGTCACAGTTCAGTTCAAGAATCACCAAGAAGGTCACATCCCAGCTTATGATTTCATGGTTCAGATGTATCATCCCTCAAAGAGGTCACACCTATGCTAATAGTCCAACAGGAGGTCAAGGATCAGCTCCAGGAACAACACATAGCCACAGCCCAACCCAAAAGGCAACACACAAGTCACGGTTTATTCTAGTTATCCCTAACAGGTCAAGGCTCAATTCAAGAGAGTCACACAGGTCACAGCTCAACCCAATCATAAGCACATAGGTCGCAACTAGGTTCTACGACACCCTAGAAAGAAGATGGAGGGTCACATCCCACTTCAAATATCAGCAACAACCAAGACAAGAAAGAAGAAACCCTAGCAGGCTGAGGGAGAAGTGGTGCAGCTCAAGAGCAACAACAAAGCCTTATACATCAAACAAAACTCTTTAGTCCATAAGTGTTCCATACCACAACCAAAAGTTTTATCATTGCCATAAAAGGAAGGTCCAATTGTAATATTTCATAAACCTCTAGATAGATAAAAAATTGAAAACATCCAATCAAAAAAACTTTTTAATATGTTACAATGCACTGCTAGATATATGGGCATAAAAAATACATCATTGCACTCTCAATACTACAACTATCTTCTGTAAAAAAATGAGAAGAAATACATTGTAAATAGTATGGTCTATTCTAAAGTTTATTCCATGAGAATAGTATCCTAAGTCACATGCCCTTAAAACAAAAAATTCTAAAGACTCTGTAAAGTAAGTTTAAATGGTTTGAAGTCTATGTAAAGAAAAAAATGTGTTTTCAACTAATGCATAAAATGTGATCATCTAGATCGATGATTTTCCCAAAAACTTCTTCAACCACCAATTGAAACTCATTTCTGTCTCCTTCAAACGTTTATGTCCATCAATTGTATCTTCATAGGAAAGGGGTATGTTACTTATCACATGAATGACATTCACATTGACATATTCAGGACCAAGTGGATTTCCATGGATCATAGCAAGTGATTGAAGTCGTCTATTGCCGGTAATATCACCATAATATGGATCTAGGATGTTAACTTTATCACCTACCTGGAATACTTCAGGATCTGCTAGAGTTAATGGGAACTGCCAAAAAGAAAACAAAAAATACATAAATATAAGAAGAATAAAAATACAGTTAAATTCCAAAAACATGCATAGTTATTGATATACAAACTTCAATCTGCTCACTTAGTCAATATTCGAAATATGTCCAGCAGGAGTTGGCACTGATAAAAAATGATGAGGTTCATCAATGTTGGGATATTTTTTACTATCTGAGACTACAATTTTTCCTTTAATTATATTATGCATGTCATTACATCATGCACTAATCAAATATAAAATTATAAGGACACAATAATATAGTAGAAAAATAATAAATATAACAATAAAAAATTAAAAATCATACCTAAACAATTTAATCAGATTGTGAAATAAAGTGAAGAAATGTTTGTGTAGGAATGATTATTATATTACCTCATCTAAATCACTATGAAATTCCTTATTTTCCATGAAGAAACAATAGGTTGAATGGAGGAGGTTATGGTTGACACGGTATTTTCCAACCAATTTATGCATTCCATTGCATGTTTATAATTATCACTATTGTATTGAACAATAGATGTGTTTTGGCTATTTGCAACTTCATTAGCTTGCATTGATCTTCTTATTTCATTTTTTAAATATATTCTCATGTTTAGAACTGTCTAAATATGTGATTATTATATGGTCAACATTTTCACTCACATCCAATTCTGATTTATTAGCTCCATGAACATACAAATCATTATGAACACATAATTAGTTGGACATATATACAAAATAAAATGCAATATAACTTTGTATACTTACAAAGATTCCATACATAATGTATTCATCAAAAAATCCATATACTTACAAACATGTTTTCATTGGATCGCCACCCACCACAACCCAAATTAAATCAATCCTTCACTCTATCTCTTGATATCTTCGCTTTTTTACTCTTTTGAAAATACTCTTCAATATGCATAGTTTCCTTCAAATATTCCCACTGTCTGGGATTCAATCAGTTGTCCCTATATTTTCCATCCAAGTTTAGTTTTCTTTGTTTATGCCTAAAATTATTAATAACTTTTCGCATCCTGCTCTTGTAATATTTGGTGGAAATCCTTCCACCAACAGTCTTAAAGACATTTTCCAGTTATTGAATCACTTGATCCACATTTCTTTAGTCTTGATATGAAAAAATGGCTTTAGTGACATCCAAGTGAGACCGTACTCTCGTGCCCAACTCTAAGGCCCACCTTGAAGCATTTGGTCTAACATGTTCACCATCTTTTACCTCAACCAAATAAACCTTCTTCCCTTCTGATTTCCTTTCTTTGGCTTCACTTTCTGTGGAACTATACATGCTTTGACTAAATCTTCATATGTTTATGAAAGTTGATATATCTTCAGCCGAGTCAAGATTGGGTGATGGCGAATGATCAATCATATTTGTGGAAAAAACAAGTGTTTTTTCTTTGGCAGTTGAAATCCTAATTGGTTGAGTCAAATAAAAATTGGGTGATTTCGATTGGGAAGTCATATTTGTAAGCATAATAGGTGTTTTTTCCATGGCAGCTGAAGGCCTAATTGATTCAGTCAAATCAAGATTGGGTGATGTCAATTGAGAACTCATATTTGTGGACACAATAGGTATGTTTTGTTTGGAAGAAGAAGGCCTACTTGGTTCCTTAATGGCCAAATTAGGTGTGGCACTAGCTATCTCACCAATTTGCAAATATGTGCCTTCAATTCTTTGTTTTAATTTTAAATAAAGGTCTCACAAACCTGATTTTGATCTAGAATATACCAAGTATTCATCAATAGAAGCTGGGAAATTATCATCATCATGTGACATATCAAGAAGTTGATCGTTAGTATTGTCAGCATTTTCTCCTTGTATTGATCCACCAAACACGTAGGCTTTTGTGAACTAGCGAAAAATTGCCTTTTCTTACCTTTTGTTTTTTTATCATTTTGTGTAGAATCGACCTTTTCCCCATAAAATAAAAAAATTATTAAATTAGAGTCAAATGCATATATGGACTACATAATCAAATAGAGTATATACAACTATCATAAAATATGCATAGAAGTTAAAAAGTACGAGGAATAACTACTTACTGATTTTCCAAACCATGAGATGGAAACAATGTCCCTTTCCTTTCCTTTTGGTTCTGCTCCTTTTCTCTAAAAGCCAACTTTTCCCTGTAAAACACGAAAACTTATCAAATGAGAATTAAAAGAATATATAGGTTACGTCATGAAATAGATTATCAAAAACTTCCATGAAAAATGCACAAAAGTGTAAACGTACAAGGAATAACTACTTACTTATTTCCCAAACCAAGAGATGACATATATTCTTCATTTCTTGTGATATGTTCTTTACGAACATGCTCATATTCTACAACAATTTAATCATTGGTTTGGCCACTTTTACGTTTCAACCCATTGTTCTTCATAGCCTTTTATTTCCAACATTTCTCATAAAAAACATCATTAGTAGATGGGCAAACAAAAGGTTGACATCACAATGTAATACTTGGACCACTATTTAGACTACCAACTAGTCTTGAATTGGTGATGGTTTGTGAACAGATCAAATTTGATGCAATTTGGTAAGGAAACTAAATCTTGACTTCTAACTCCTTGCCATGACCATAATGATGGCAGACAGTCAAAGAATAATTCGTCCATCTTTTGTTAACATTGAAACTCAAAAACATCCATTCATAGCATTTCTAAAACAAAATTTGATCTTAAAGAATAAAAGGCATTCATATTTGAAACATTGCACAGTACCAAAAACAAATCTTTGGCTATTCCCATTGGCAAAACTATAAAATCCATACAAATCTTAATACAGAGTTTAGTACAAACATTGGCTAATCCCATGGCCAAAACAATACAATCCAATTTGCATAGTGAAAATTTATTCCATAAATTTAAGGTGGCAAATCATCATCATCATGATTTTCATTGCCATCAAGATCACAATCCTGATCACTCATGTATGCCTGTGCTTCATTTTCTCCATCGTCCTCATACAACAGATTTTCCTGACCATGCATTAGATTCTCTATCTCAACCTCTTCACTGAGAATGAAATTTTCTTCTTCAAATACATCTATATTGTCATCTTCATCTTCTTTTTCCATTATTTCTTGTAAACTAATACATTGATCATCGACCATTATATCAACATATTCCATGAATTTCCTTTTGGAATGAGACTCTACTTGAATGACATAGGACCATCCTAGATTTGTTAGATCATCAATTAGAAATGACTGGGTAATTTGAAGAGGGGAAACATGTGGCTCATCAGTCTTTAATAAAATTTGACGTGTATTCGCACGTACAAATACATAATAATCACATTGTATTGCACATGGTTTGATCCATTTACATTTCAATAATATGGGGCTAGTCTCACGATAATCAACTTGAATAATTTATTGTATGAAACCAACATAAAATTTATTTTCAATGTCGTGATGAAATTCGACACTAACAATACAATCACAATTTTTCTTTCTTGTGTCCTTTTCTTCCATGCTTAAATGCTACTATAGGCCCACATCCCACTGAAATAAGTAGCTATTATATTTGGAGGTCTTGAAAGCTCAATTTCCTCGATCGTCAAATCCTGACCTTCTTGTTGTGCTTCACTAATTGCATCAACAATCGAATCATCAAATTTTAGAAAAGAACCAACTCCAATATTCAAATGCTGGAGAGTACGCTTTCGAGATGGCTGCATCCCTGTTCGAATCTCTTCTTAGTATTTTATACATAAAATATGTACATACAAGATAGTAAGAATGATAATAATTTAAATATTATATGAAATTAAATAAATAAAATATCATGTAAATAATATTTCACCTACACCATTGATAAAATCAGGATGTGTTTTGAATAACATAGGCATGTATCACAACTCTTTCCTCAATTGATAGCTTCATGCAGCGTCCATTTCCTTCTAATCATTTTCCTACAACTCTCTCGTCTTTGTCATCATCCCATACACATCAATTGACATTACTTAAATCCTTAATATATTTGGTGCAAAATCCTATGGCCTCCTATATTGAATATCCCTCACACATGCTACCTTATGGTTTTTCCTTATTATGAACAAACTTTTTTAGAACCTTCATATATCGGTCTATAGGATACATCCATATCGATCTTATCGGGCCACAATGCTCTAGTTCATGTTCTAGATGTATAAGAAGATGCATAAAAATAGTGAATATTGTTGGTGCAAATTCTCGTTCCAATAAGAAAATGACTTAAACCGCCTCTCCCCTCAAATTATCAAAGTTTGAAGGATCTAACACATGCATACTCATTCTCTTCAATACTAGGCCCAACCTTATAATTTCCACAAACCACAAAAATGGGCTAACACTAGTGCATCGTGTATTTTCCATACAAGCATTGCATGGAATTGAAATTTCCTTTGTCCTATTAGTGTAGATACTTCATACATAATAATGCCATTCCATAACTTCAGTAGCTCGTCTATAAGAGGTTCGATATATACATTTATATCTTTTACTTGGAACTTACCTGATTGATTTGAAGTACATATAAAATATATAATTATGAGAACCATTAAGATATATAAACCATGCACAAGAGTAAAATCAAATATATATGTGTGTGTGTGTGTGTGTGTGTGACATTAGGAAACAAAATACTACAAATGAGATCCCACACCTACATTAAAAATAAAGTAGTTGTAGACACAATATACCTAGACTAATCATCGACAACATTATGTGCTCCCTCTTTATTGACAACCATGGAGGAATGTTATTGTTGATAACAAAAATAGGCCACACTGTGTAAATGGATCTCATATTTGCAAATGGATTAACACCATCTGTTACCAAATAAATCCTAAGATTATGGGTTTCTTCTTTAAAGTGAGGCCAATTTTCCTCCATATCTCTAAATGCATAACCATCTGCAGGAATTCGAATAACATCATCTTGACTTATGTTCCTTGCATGGTAATCCATAAAGTACGCTATGTTTTTGCACCTGAACAGTCGTTGCAAATGTGGAATGATGGGAATATAACAAAGAACCTTGGGAGACACATTTTTTGTTGCTTGATCTATTCGATGTTTATTTATATGAAATTCCAAACATTATGTTGCAAATTCATGCTGATTATAATATATAACATGGTCATTAAGGCATGCATGAATTTCTTCATAATGCATTCCAATCTCTTTCATGATGGGAGATAAATCTCGATATGTGTGAGGTAAAATATTTGATGGTTGTAACAAAAATTCAGCTATCAAGCTACCTCAAATAAAAATAAAAATAGAGGTATTATAATATATAAATAATATTAACGAAACACATTTCATTCGTATTAATTTGAATTATGAATTAACAATACAATTATTAGAGGAACAAATATAACATTTATCGCGATCATATATATGTGATGGATTATTTTACATACCTTAACATCCGTGTGATTGATATGTTTGAAAGACCATTCATAACCTTCAATTTCATTATCAACAATATAGCAGAGAAAATATTTTTTTTGGAGCCTTCATTAAGGGGTTTTTCTGTCTTCTCAAGAAGAGGTATATTGTGAACATTATCAAAGTCATCAAGATTTTCATGATCATCGTCATCATCATCATCCATTCTAACATTAAATGAATCATGGATCAATGTATTTGTTCCATCATCTTCCACTATGCTATCAGTATGATCATCTTCTTCAATAGGATCATTAACTTGTTCTCCATTAAGCATAGCTCCATGTTCCTCCGTTACTTATTCTGAAAGAAATTCCTCTGGACGATATGTCGTAGGATGTATTTCCTTTATAATTACATGAATACATCAATAGATATAATTTAATATAGGAAATATTAAAATAATACATACATTTACCGAAGAAAAAAATATAAAAAAACTTTATAATGCTAAATTTACAAATGGACGATATTCATTCCCCCCCTCATCGTGTCCATGTTCCCTACAATGTTTTTTGGTTTTTGTGATCAATATTATTCTCCTCTTAAATCCCCCGCATTGACTACATGGACAATAACATTTTCCATCACCCCTTCTTTTCACTGCATCTCACAATCTAGCAAGCAATTGTCGATTTTGTTCGTTTGGATCAGGAATATTTCTATTTGACATCTTGTCAAAAAACGATTGAATGAAGAATATTGACAATCTTAAAAAATCAAGGGCCACACATCACTATTTTCGCAAACGGTGTTTTGTCGAAGAATAAAGTAATTTTCGTAAACCGTCTGTCGAAGAATAAAATAATTTCCGTAAACTGTCCGTCGAAGAATAAAATGATGTATTCAAACAATCCATCGAGAAATAAAATAATTCTGCAAACCATCTGTCAAAGAATAAAATAATTCCTCAAACCGTCTGTCGAAGAATAAAACAATTCCTCAAACCATCCATCGAGGAATAAAATAATTTCCGCAAACCGTCCATCTCTTCTATAGAAAACATGTCAGAATGTTTCTGAATTTATATATTTTCAAATTCAACCATCATTGAATATCCGACAATTTAACCTAGTTACCGTTGCAAAAAGTAAGCCAAACTCGTTGGATTTCTGATCATATTAACCTAGTTACCGTTGCAATAAAGTAAGTCAAACTCGTCGAAAATTCGACCACTAATTGTCGCAAATTCGACGACTGTATCGTTAAAACACCGACGAAACAGGTGTCATAAATATGATGACACTTGGTTTGGAAATTCGACACTAAATTCTATCATTAAAATTAAAATTAAGCAGAATTCGTAATTTCAAATTCAAATCCGACAAAACAATACTCTTTGTCGAATGTCGTCGGATTTTGGGTTCAAATCTTGTTGTGTAACTCATATGACACTTGTCTTCCTCTTCATGCTCCAATTCGAATAGCTTCCTATTACTCCAAAATTCACCCTCTTGGTGGCTATTTTTATCCCTGTCATGTCACATTTTTAATATTTTTGCAATCAGGTCTAAATTTGTCATACTTGTCATAGAATCTTTCATCATTTGTTGTCATAGAGGGCGGGGAATATCGTTCAAAGTGGCACACATTTTCTTCATAGTATCTTCCGCTTCCATGTGAGTTACTTCCCTTTACCAATTATAATTACTTGGCTCATGATATTCTAATTAACACCCCTTCACCTCCAAATAACTTTTCATTCCCCATACATTCGAATTTGGATGAAGGTTATGCCAAGTGTAGGGGGGGATCTAGCCACCCAAGGACTCCATGAGCCTCCAAGTGTCTCCATGAACCAATTACACCTTATTTTATTCTTGTTTATTATTTATTTGACCCAATTTAATGTGGATATGGTAAAATAAGGTCCTTTTGGGTCTCATACCTCCCTTATTACAAAATTGTATGCTTATGCCTCAACCTAGGGAACTAGTAGGTTGGTGAAACATTGTTTTCTAGTAGAATTTATTTGGATGGGGACATGAAATAGGCTCTCCTATAATATATGATAAATCCATAACTTGAATGGTTCCATGTATTGAAAACAAGGATATGCTACTGTAATTTCTACATTTTCTATCTAAATCGTTTGATTAAAACATGATCGTTGTAGTTTGATGTTAACTATGGGAACAAACAAATAGATTTTTTTCATATCTATATTCAGATAGAAATGGATTTCCTGAACAAATTAGAAAAGGGGAAGCCTCAATTATTACATCAACATCAACTAGAGGTAGCAATGTCAGAAGAACATTTGAAAAATGTATTGATTTATTTCTAACAGAAGGAGGGTCATTCTCTTATAGCAATGAGTAATCCCAAGACAAGGAAGTTCCATTAATGTACATACATTATTTAAAGAATTGGGAACCAAAACAACTTCCTAAAATAAACATTGATTTATATATTGATAGAAGAACATATTGAATTTCTACATTTAGTTTACATGGTCTAGGTCTCTTTACAATGGATGGTGTGAACATTCCATATAACAGTGAAGTGGTACTAATAAATTATGTTGGCCCAATGCACGATTATGCACATTGGGTAGGCTAACAAGATATCTAACGAGTATGTTCATATACAAGGTTTGTGCAAATTATAATAAAATGAAAGAAAACAATCTAAATAAAGGATATTCCATATATATTGATGGAAAGACCAAAGCTTGCAGAAATGTTGCTAGGTTTATAAATAATAGTCATCCTGGAAGCACAAAAAAACTACCCAATAGTGAATTTGTTGAGTCTGAGGATAACAAAGTTATGGCCACTACAATAAAATCAATATCCACACGGAAGTAGTTGTCGGTCAATTATCATTTCGCTAGTATATAAGAATCAAGTAAGTATGGTTTAGCACTCATGCTTATCATTTACTAAAAATCATGTATAGTGTATATTCATTATTTTTCGTTACATATACTTTATGTCATAATGTTGATGAAGGAAATTTAGAACTTTCACCCATATTTGGATATATGGTTAACAAATCATCGTTTGTGTTATAGGTTGATAAGGGGAAAGGAATCGAACATGGGCAGATGATTATATATATATATATATATATATAGTCATTTATATTTTCATTATTATCTTCCATATTGTTCTCTTTTATCCTAGCACAAAGATTATTGTTACTTGTTTATCAAACTTACGTGATATGTTTATTTGTAGGCTCCCATGTTAATACCTCATCATTATCAGAATGGCGTAGACATCTCATGAGATCATGACCTACTTACATCTATTAGAAAAAAAGTTAGTAAATTAGCTACGAACTAGTGGAATTGGTGAGCACTAAAGATACTCTTGAAACTGAAAGAAGAAGCCAATTCTTGATGGAACATGTCTCCAAGTATTAAATATTTTTTTTAATTATATTTCATTAATTCTTTTAAAGAATATGGAATATTGTCTTTAAGGAATATAAGATCTAAACTCCTTGAATTCTATTTTTGCAGGAATTCTTTGGACAGGAAGAACCTAGTGTTGGGATTAGCATACATGCATCTATGCTTGCACCATATTCTCCTATTACACATGTTACCAGTACCTCTAATTATAGTACTGCCACATATACTCTTGATTTTACACCTAGTGTTGGTGGGGGAAGTCCACGACCCCGACTATACCTAAGACCCTCAGTTATGGAACAATTGTGCCTCGGTCATCAGAGGATGATACGAGTTCCATGACACAAGGCTTATTCATCAAGAGAACCAGGAAATTATCAATTTATTTACTGATGGAACATGTTTTTATGCAATTAAAATGATTACAACCCCATGGTAATTACTTCCAATCCATTGGAATACTTTGATCTTGTACAAAGAAGAATAATTTTATATTCATTCTATCTATCTGGTCCAAATTATTTATTACAATGTAGGAAATAACGTGTTCTACTAACAATTTCATGAAAATGAATTTTCTCTATTTGTACCTACAATTAGAACAAGTTCTAAATATTAAATCAATGTCTTGATGAACGAGTTTATGAAACACATGACCACATTGTTTGGTCATGTATTCAACCAAAAGTCGTCATAAACCATGGTGAGGAAGTACATGAAATTAGTGAAGAGCAATTACCTCACTAATATTGGTCAATACACTAGTTAGGAGCATCCTAGTCCTAATTCCTGAATGAGAGTGGGTTGCACTACTAAAGGATTCCAAGGATAAGAAGATGAGAAAAGAGGGATCCTCACCTCCAGGTGTGGTGGAAACACCAATGTAGATAAAACAATGTACTGGACAATGAAATTACAATTTGTATATTGCATTTTGCCACGATATTTAAATCACATACACATGTACTTGATCATTTTCTTAGTATCAAAGACACCTCAAAGGATACACATGATACATTTGACAAGGTTATCCAACACAAACTTGGCCCAAGGTGCTACGTTAAAGTGAAGGGAAGATATGTAAGTATTAATATTTAAAAGTTGTTGATGTTGCATTTTCATTGTCTTTCAAATGTTTTTCTTACTAAAATGTGTTATTTTAGGGGATGTGTAATCCATGAACTTTGGCATCATTCCCATATATGAATATGTTGATGCCTGGAAAATTTCCAGGTACCGACAGTAGTGATTCTCCTTGGTAATCGATCCCAACTAGATCATCCACCGTTTGGTATGGGGAACCCGTCTGGTTAATGGTCTGGATACCGTGGATCTAAAGTTGTTTAAATATTTACCGGTTACGGTCCCATCCACCGTTTATGTAATTTTATTTAAATGAAAGAAAGATATGCAAATGATTAAACTAAATGCATGTAATTGATTAACAGGAACCTCACAAGTCATGCATAGGTTCTTACCTCACGTCTTATCATTCATGTTCCTCAATCACCTCTTTAAATCTAAATATAAACAAATCTATTATATCTTAATTGGTTCTAGTCTAATCTATTATATCCCCACAGGGAGAAAATTTGAATTTAAAAGAAGTAGAGCAATGTACTACAATTATTCATAATACATCTTGCATATAGTTGTTTCAATTCCATATGCATAGTTACAGCAGAAATATTATCAAAGATAGCTTTGAAATAATAAAACATTCATTACTCAATTCATGCACAGAAATATAGAAATAAAAACCATTCATCATCAAAGAAATAATTCATAAGAAGTCAGAACGATCTCATAGTTGTACGGAAATTAAATATAAGTAATTCCACACATTCCATGCAAAATCCCATGCAGTGCTTTCCCAGCAAGTAGGTCCTTCTTTATTAGCAGAAAAAATGAGTTCTCCTTGCAAAATAATCTAGCCTCCTTGTGCTAGCGAAAATTCACTTCTACTCTACTCTCTACCTCTTTGTATTACAATTTACAATTTGTCCTCTAGTGTCTCATCGACTTCCCTAACCCTAGGATTTTCAAAAATTCATCTTTTAGTGCTTTACACTAGAAGATGACAAAATACACAAAAAGACAAAAGTTCTCAAGTGGGCCCTGCCAATATTGAAATATATTATCCACATGTGTTAGCTTCTTGTGCAATAGTCTTGTAATTTATTGGTTCCAACATTTGCACGGTCATCTCGTGCATGGCCAACTGGGTCTCCACACATGTCACCTTTTCTGGGGCATATTTATACACGTTTTCCAAAATGTGATTGTTGATGGAAGCTTCTGCAACCCAAGTTTTAACATCTTCTTCATTAACAACTTCCATTTTCTGAATATACTGCATATCCTCTTGCAATATATCTTGCATATACGCCATATGTTGGTCTTTATTTGGAAGATCGGTGATCTTTGCAGCCAAAGAAAGATGGCATTTATCGTGGACTTAGCTTATCTTTTTATAGAACTCAATACATTTTTCCATAGTTTTGTCGATTTCATTCTTTAACTTGACAGAATATTTTTTGCAAAAATCCAAGAGCGCCATTTATATTTTTATGCCTCCAGTTGTTTTCTGCATCATGTGTTCTAGAAATGTCGAGTTATCCTCTACCCAGGTGAGCTGGCTTTGAACTTTTACTCTTCCTTCTATTAGTCTTTTTCTGAAATTTAGTGACTCTACCGCAATTTTTGTTAATCTGGTCACTATCAGCGTTACTTTGTAAATTTCATCCGAGAGATTGAATTGAACTTGGTGCATATTCCTTCGGATGTTGCAGGCCTAGTCACGGAATGGAGTGGTGTCCTACTTTATTTCATTAGATATCTTAAGCTGATTCTCTAAGGATCCCTTTTGTGACACCAACTCTTCTATTTGGGTTTTTAATTATCCCACATGTTGACTTGCTACAAATACTTTTTATTCTAGCTTTGAAATCATGGCTTCAAAATCCTTCTTCTCTCCCTCCATAATCATTACTTGTACCTCCAATGCATCCTTTTCTCTCTCCAATACTTGGCATTCTCTTTGGAGTCTTTCCTTTTCCAAGAGGGTGGCATCATGCTTTCTTTTTAATTCTATGCAGTCTCCTCTTGTCTTGACCAAAGTATCTTTCAAATTGAGCATATTTTCTTTATGGTGCTCTACATCTTCCATAAACCGGTTGACGTTATCAATGCTAGCCTGTGCAGCTGCTATATTCACGGAGGCCATGAACTTAGGGTCTTTATGAGTACCCTCCATGACGGTATTTTCGGTCACCATAACCACATCAGCCTGTGATCCCATTTTTAACCTTTTTTCAGACCTTCTCGTGATGGTATTTCTCACCTTATCAAAAACCATGGTATCTAAGAACGCCATTGTGTTATTCTTAGACAGAGTGAAAGGAATAAGCCCAAGTTTTGCAAAAGGAATGTATCCACCTATGATTGTGCTACCTGATGAAGTAGGAGGATCTACCGAGTTATTCTAAGTTGCTTCTTGGTCCAATTCTTCCCTAATTTTTTCTTCCTCCTCCTTTTTCCTTAGTTCTTCAGCTGCATCCTCGGATTCCTTTTGTTTTTATCTCTGCCTCTTCTTTCCTTAATCTTTCTTCTTCTTCTTTCTGCCTCTAATCGTCTTCTACTTGATTCTACTTCTAAGCTTCTTCTGCTTGTTTCTTTTCAGCTTCTTCCTTTTGTTTTCTCTCTGCCTTGGCCTGTTGTAACTTTAAGGCCTCTTATTTTTGTTTCTATAGCTTCTTCTCTGCTGTTGGTGCCACCTTCTTCTTGAACTGCTTGCTCAACTCAGTTAGGTTTCTGGAATTTCTATAAACATTTTCATCCTTATCGAAGTGATCCAAGTATTTATAGCATATCCCAACGGTCACGCAATGTTCTGTGACTCTTCCATTACTGTCATTTCTATGAAAACTCTTCTCACCAAAGTGAAACATTTCCAACTCTTTTACAAAATCAGAGGCACCTATGCAGAAGGGTAGTGGCGGGAAGGTTTCCTTTTTCATTTCATGGAGGAAGTTACCTACTCCATTTATGAACACTTGCATGACTACTTCTTTATGGACTACATAGTCCGTGGCATATTTGGGAAGCGAGGATGGAGATTTGGAGACTCCATACATCCTCAGGTATGTCCCTTCTTGTGAGAAATAGTAGTCCCCATATTTTCAAATAACGTCCATGAAGTTATCAGACAAGCTATTTGGCTATTTGAGGAAAATGAGCTCATGAAAGGGCATTAAAAACTCCTCGCCAATAAGTTTGTAGAAACCTCCATACCTATGCGCCCAAAGGATCTAATAGGAAACATACAGAGGAGTCTCATTTCGTGTCCAAATGCACCCAAGCTTAGCAAAAGGATTCCTACACAAGATACAATCGATCAGGTAGGACGACATATAAAACTAAGACCTCTTTTCAGTTATATATCCTTGTGCGGCAGCTACCTATGATGACAAGCTATTCGATATCTTGTCTTCCCAATTCAAAATCCTGCCTTCAAAGGCCACATAATATATTAGCAGAATCCAACTTAATTTATACTGTGTTCCATCGACTTGGCCAAAAATCTTGTTAAGCATCAAAGCTATGATCCTAAACGAGGTCCGTAATATTGAGGAATCATATTCGCCAGTTTCCTTATGACGTAATTGTTTTCCTGTTACCATCATTTTCTTCGCACACTCTAGAATATCCATATATACCTTTTTTACCCACTCATCAGTCATCATAACCTATGCAAGGGCCAGCTTGCAATCCAATGCTATGTAGGTTGGGGTGAATGGAGCAAAAGCTTCCATGTTTACATTAGAGATAATCATTGTTGAAGGTTTCATTTGGGGAAAAATCCATTCGATTACTTCGGAGCAAGGAAAAAATTTTGGGCGTGTCGCGGCCTAAGTGAGGCCTGAGTCCTTTATGTTCTGATATAGGGGCATTTCTTCGAGACCAGCATCGAGGACATTCTAATCTCTAATCATCTGGTACATCTCTCCCCGTTTAAATTTTTGGGAAACTCCTATGAAGGCCTTAGTGTCCTCAAATTTGATCTCGGTCCTGGAGATGATCTCCACAACTGAATAGAACTCACTTGCCTTAGATTTCTTCTTTCCACCCTTTTTAGGCATTGTGTAAATTTATCGTTTTCAAGTTGTCCATTGAGAGGTAATCCTTCTCAGTGAGAGTAGAACCTGTGACATGAGTATGGTAAGAGGTTTCTTAGTGATATCGTGGTTGTTTTGAGTAATGAAATCATGCATTATTTCACTGAAGCATTCTATGCTAAAAAAAACAACTATTATTTTTTATGTGACAAAGGTGTGTATTTACAGAATTCAAATAAAATTTATTAGAACATGTGTATACGCTGCAAAAAACTGGCAAAACCAAGTAGAAATTTAGCATTCTATTTTTTGTTTCGTTACGCATTCAGGTTTGTTGATTTTATCCAAGTTAAGGAGTTAACCATCTTATTTTCCAACCTTTTGTTGATTAATCCAAAATGTTAGAAGCAAAGAAACTTACTCACGGTATTATTCAAGTTCGGGGTGGGAAAAAAAAGGAGGAAGGTGAAAACACCATAATGTCGGATTGAGTCATTCCATAATGATGGGAGGTAGACACTCGTACCCTAGCAACCTTGTGATCCTGTTATTTTGTTAAGCGAAATTTTTTATTTAACACCCATAATAGCCCTTTTATTCTACCGTGATTATGATGTGTTGGGTATCCTTCTCCCAAGATAGACACGGTAGAGTAGAGCATGGGTATGCATAATCCCTAATGAGAGGAACGAAGATGAGTCAGAACCGTGGATTGGGAGGGCGTCCTCACCCTATCCTGGGAATAATGTGAAGTAAGGCACAAGAAAACGTTCATAAGAAAAGGATCTGTCTGGATTGGGGAGGATCTTTTCTGTAAGAGTTCTGAACGTATAACCAGGTCCCCTACGAGATAGTTGCGCGAAAAAAGAACAATATGAAGAAAAAAATTCATGACTAGGCGGGAAGACAACCATAAGGCCCAAAAATACTCAAACCCCAACCTTGGAGGATTCTAATCATGGAAACTGGAACAAAAGAAATCCTAGAGGTCACGGACAAGAGTTTTACCAGGAAAGGGTTGTGGAACAAAGATGGAAAACCTATCGCATGTTGAAAAGATTCTACAACGTGTTTAACCCATAAAGGTTTTAAACTTTTAAAAGGAAGACAAGAGTATGAGGTTAAAACACCTACCTGTCAACTGTAGAGATGGATACGGTGTTGGGCTGAGATGTGAAAGCTCCAATTGTCTCTTAGCAGTTGGATGCTCTTCAAAATGACATTCGCGATAGAAAACAACTAACATAGCACTCGTATTTGTATAAAAATAAAAATAAAGTCATAAATGTGGCCTTTGGAGAATTTAATGCGATAGTTGTCGCAATTAATATGGTGGGGTCAAAATGTCATTTGGTGCTAAAAATCGATAACTCGCCATGTAACACCAATACATGTCGGCAACTTTCTCCAAGGACTCCGATACCATCGACGATGGAATGCGAGTTCTTGTGATAGTGTCGGTGGAAAACAATGAGTTCCTATGACCGCGTCGGTGAAAACTATTTGAAATATTTCGATGGATTTACCATTTCATTGACCATAACATTGTCGATGGGAAGATTGAAAATCCCTGAATACTGGGCCAAAATTCACCTTCGGCAACATTTGTTAATCAATCTGACGGTATAGGAGGTAATTCGTGAGTTTCTTCGACCGTTTCGACGAGTTTTGGTGAGTTCTGCCGAAACAACACCTCACAAAAAACCTCTTTGTATCTATTCGAACGTGTTGGAGCAATAGGCTGAGTGCCTCCAAAACGTCAGAGAAACTTGCCAGGTTACTCTGATATGTTGGTGGAAAAACTTTAGCTTTTAACTTAACCAAAAAAAGCTTCTTTGGTCAACCCTTGGAAAAACTAAGTGTTTAAGATGGATTATGTAGGACTGAAAAACTAGTCTAAGTAAGCTTTCAATCAAAAAGTAAGGAGGGGCCCTAAAATGTAAAAGAAAAAATTGGGGAAGTAGTTGCAGCAACAACAATTGGTGACTGGCTGGAAAACACAGATCTCTAAAAAAACTATCTTTGGAAAAAAATACTTCTACATGGTACTTGATTATGGATATATAGCAATTTCTTCCATGCATTCTTCGAGATCATTTAAGAAGCTATACTTATCCGGGGATGTAAAATTTTGTGCATCACATCGATTGTAGCCTTTTGGGAGTAGGGTAACCAAGATTAGGAGTCTTGATAACTCTCTTGGGGCCAAAATATGAGATTCATCTTGCCTCTGTCTCTTGGTCACCACAAGATATGACTCCACAGGATTGTAACAAGGTTAGATAGATGTATTCGTTTGTTCCTCATTCCCATCCTTATTAGTATTATTTTGATGCTTTCTATTTTAATGACATTTGTATTTTGAAGATTACTTGATTCCTTCTACTACTTTGAGAATTTGGTTTGGGTTATTCTATCCATAATGCCCTTTTGTGTGAGTGATAAACTTGTTTAAACTCACGGACGAAGAAGAACCTCTCTAATCAATCCTTTTGATCTAAGACTGGTTTGTTCCTTCAGCATATTTTCTTTGATGTAGATTATTTGTCTTGGGAATTTGAATCTTTACTATAAGCCTTTTGTCTTTTAATTTGTAGCATGGGATTATTTTGAATGTCATACATCTGTCAGATCTGCTTCCTTTCTATGGGTCTATCATAGTAACCTTTCTAGGACATAAATTAGTGTGAGGATGGATGGATCCCCAAGATAGTATTCTAAACCTCATGAGCCTTAGTTATTTTACAGGATTTAAAATAAATTCAATGTGGACTTGAAATCAACTTCCCTTTCTACAGTCTATCAATAATTAGAGAATCTCAACTTCGATCAAATTTACCACACATGTTTTCCCATAAGCGTCTCCTGACTTTCAAAGACCTTTGAGATTATTCAGATTCCTATATTTCCAAGCGTCAAATATTGAGCTGGTTTATTCTAAGCAAATAACAAGTAAAAATGAATAAAAGTAAATTGGAAAAATGAAAGCTAACTAAATGAAAACAATGAAAGAAAGGAAAGGTTTTATTTATGTACAAAGGTGTTCTCAAATTCTAGGTGAAGTATTGTTTGAGAACAAGGCCATTTACAGGAAGGTTCTCTTTCTTCCCTTGTAAATCTTGCAACTTGTAAGTTGAAGGGCCAAGTTTCTCATCAATCTGATAGGAGCCAACCCATAGGTGTTGAAATTTTGTTTTTTCACCCTTCTTTTCATGCGGGTGATCCCACTTTAAAACCAAGTCTCCTATCTCAAAGTTCCCCTTCCCGGATTTTTCATTTATCAAACCATCTCTTGACAATTTCCTAATGTTGGTTAAACCTATCTTTGGACTTTTGTGTGTATTCTTCAAGTTTCAATAGAGTGTTAATGTGTTCTTGTAGGATTTCTCTATTGGATCCCCATGAGGCTTGAGCTAATTGTGAGGATGGAAGCAGAATGTTTGAGGGTAAGATAACTTCCTTCTCGTATACCAGAGTGTAGGGAGACACTCCTAAGGAATTCTTTGGGGTGACCCTATTTTCCCATAGCGTATTTGGAAGGGATGTGTGCCAATTTCTTTGATTTTCAATCACAATTTTCTTTAAAATACGAATGAGATTCTTGTTTGTTGATTCCGCTAACCCATTTCCCTGAGGATAATAATTTGTTGAATAATTTAATTTAATTCCTTTTTCATAAGCAAACTCAAAAGATGAGAAATAAGACGCATTATCAAAAACAACGAAAATTAGAACCCCGAACCTAGTCATAATGTTCTCTTGTAGAAAGTTGATGACCGCATCCTCGTTCACTTTGCACAACAGAACTGCTTCAACCCATCTTGTGAAATAATCTATAGCCGTAAGGATATATCGATGTTGTAATGAAGAGTTCGGATTTATTTCCCTAATGATATCTATGCCCCACTACTCAAATGGTTCTGAAATAATGACGGGTTGTAATGGACCAGATGCTTTTGACAATATGCCACCACTCCTTTGAAGCACATCACATTTTCTTGCATAAGCATGAGTGTCTTTTAATAGAGTGGGACGATAGTATCTGGATCTAAGAATCTTATGAGCGGTGGTATCTCCAGAGAAATTTCCTCTAGCAGGACCATCATGTAATTCTTTAACTACTTTGAATGCATCTTCTTGCTCGAGACATCTACGAAAGAATCCATCATAATTCCTCTTGAAAAGTACTCCATAAATTATCTAGTAAGAGGCTGACTTAAATCAACTTTCCCTTATCATCTTGGAATTCCAATGCTCCGGTAGATGTCCTTGCTGAAGATAATGCACTAAGTCGTTGTACCATGATTTGGGAGTAGTGAAAATGGAACATACATCAATAAAGCTTAATTAAACCTCATTCTCCCAATCATAATCCTCATTAGCATGACCTTCCACAAGAAATTTGCATAGACCTTGTCCTTTAATGATGGTAGCTGACTTGAATTCCAAATCATATTCTTGTACTTCCGTCACCCAGTTTCCTCTTTGCTCGCCCAATTCTCTCTGTACAAAGAGGGACCCGACAACCTGATGAGGAACAATGAATTTTGTTCTATTTTTTAAAATAGAAGGCTTGAATTGTTTTACCACTTTGAAAACTATGTATGCATGTTTATCTACAGCTGGGAAATTCAATTCATCCCCTTGTAATCCAGTGCTCATAAATGATATTGGGTATTCATCTCCCAATTCTCTTTTCTGAGTGAGCACCATTGCGAGAGAATTTTATGAAGCAAAGGTATATATAATGAAATCCTTTTCAAAGTCCGGACTCCTTAAATAAGGTGCATACACTATTTTTGTTTTGATGTCTTTAAAAGCAACCTGCTCGATATCATTCCACTTGAACTGTATGCTTTGATTCACCATTTGCTGCAAAGGTTTTACAATTTGTGCAAAATATGGTACAAACCTTCGAACAAAATTTATAGTGCCCATGAATGACTCCATATATTTTTTGTTATGGGGAAAGGGAATCTGAGATATAACTTCAAACCTCTCTGGGTAAATTGAGATCCCCTTGTTTGAGATGATATGTCCTAACCGTTTTCTTTCCAGAACCGTGAAAATGCTCTTCTTTGGATTTAAAGATATGTCGTATTTTCTACATAAATAAAAAATATGTTTCAAATGAAAAGCGTGGTCTTCTCTTTTCTTGGAGAAAACAGTCACATCATCCAAGTATACCATTGCACAGTGGTCGATTAATACCCAAAATGTGATGTCCATGGCCTTCTGAAATGTAGCTCTAAAATTTATGAGGCCAAATGGATCTCTCTTATAAGCAAACATTCCCCACTTCATGTGAAATGTAGTTTTCAGTCTATCTTGTTTGACCACTAATACTTGATTATAGCTCGAAAACCTATCTAACAAGGAGAACAATTATGAGCCCGGTACCATTTGAAGAATTTTCTCCATCTGTGGAACTAGATAATTGTCTTTATCTGATGCTCTATTCAGATTTCGGAAGTCAACACACAACCTTATCTCTCCTGAATTCTTCCTTACTGGAACTAAATTAGCCACCCATTCAGAATGTCGAACTCTAAAGATAATCTTAGCATCTAGTAACTTCTTCACTTCGCTTTGGATTAAAGGCTCTAACCTAGGATGCATTTTTCAGAGTTGTTGCTGAAATGGTTTTACGCCTGTCCTAATAGGAATTATATTTTGAATGATGTGTGTATCATATGTTTTTATATATTCATATGTCCATATTAAGATATCTTTATATCACTGAAACAATTTGATGAACCGACTCCTTTCTCCAGGCGAGCAACAATTTCCTAAATTTACATACTTGGCCTCAGCGTCCGTCCCTAAATTTATCAGCTCATATTACATAGATGAACTATTGGTTTTTAAGTTGGCTGGTTTTCTGAATTTGTTGTGTAGATCAAACATTCCCTCAAGCGTCCTTACTCCTTTGGGCATGAAATTTCCTTTGGTCACCTCTCCATTTTGTAAATCTGCTTGATGTTCTTCAACATCAATTACAGATTCCTTGAAAACTTCTTCAATGGTCAGAAAATTGATAATATGTTCATTGTCACAAAACACCCTCAGATTGCTGATATTATCAACTACTTATGGCCTAAAAATAAGTTCAATGGAACATTTATTATTAGTTGGTACTAACCTGGAAGCAGAAGTAGCTAATAAATCTACTGCAACATTTTGTAATCTAGGAATTGAATTTATATTAAAAGCATTAAAATGTGCTATCAAATTCCATACTTCAGCTTGATATCCTTTTAAGTGTGGATATAAACAATGAATTGTGTCTCTAACTTTCCTAACAACTATCTCAGAATCACCGAAAAAATTTAAATTTTTTACATTTAGTTCAATGGATTTCTTCAAGCCTTGGACTAGAGCTTTGTATTCAGCAGTATTGTTTTTCCATTCAAAATCTAGCCTACAAGAGAGAAATTGTTTATTCTTTTCAGGATCAATCACAACACAACCCGCTCCTGATCCCTCTTTTGTTTTAGAACCATCGAAATATAAAAATGAAAATCTATCTTCTAACACTACTTGGTTAGTATCACTTCCTACGTTAGTGACTAAATTTACTATGTTACAGTCAATATCATCAGTCGGTGAAAAATGAAGGAGATTGGACTGCGCATCTGATTCACAGCTGACTTCTTCAGCTTGGTAATTCCTTGGTTCCAGCTCTATGAAGTAGTTTCCCAAAACTGAAGACTAGAAATTTATCGGCCCGTTCTTTTCTTCTAACCGATTTATATTGTGTTTCATATGTGGTTCCCTCGATATCTTAATCTGATTTTGACTATTTTGATATGACAACCACATGTGAGACCAATCGGTTGCAAAGTAACCATTATTTTACGTTGACCAGACCCTGCTCAATATTAATCCATAGGCCTCAAGTATATCTACAACCATAATATCAATGAAATGACACACTCTAGGATCTGCAGAAAATCGTATTAGCACATATTTCATCTCCCCTATAACCTTAACAAAATATCTATCCAGTTGAATGATATGAGAGGGGGATGGTGTTTGTTGGCCATTAATATTCTTACAAACAGAAAGCGGCATAACATTGGATGAGGCTCCATAATCCACCAAACAGTTATGTACATTATGATTGAAATTTTCAAATGATAAAAGGAAAGGTAAATTCCGTGATTTAGATTTTCCACCAATGCTTGCTTCGTTAATTTCGGTGTCAGATTCGATAGCTTCTGAAGTACTGTAGGGTTGTGGATCAAAGGCTTCCAAAAAAAAAATTCTTTGTTGAGGTAGATTACATAATTCGAATAAAGTTTGCTTTAGTTTTCAAAAAGTATTCCACAATATCATACCCCATGCCATGCTCTACCAAACCTTTCTTAGTGCCTTCTGTTTTATTGCCAAGGTATTTCCAGGTTTGTTAACTAATGGATTTGTCTCTTTTTTGTTTACCAGATTAGACTTGAGTGATGTTTGAGTAGTGCTAATAATTTTCTTCATGGTCTCTTTTATCTTTTTTTTTGGTAGCACTAAACTTTGATCCATAACCTATCCCTTACTTCTAGTTGTAACATTTACTAATGACACCTGAATTTCTTCAGTATGCTATTCCTTGCTCAAACCTAATGTGGGTGCACAATCCCATAATACCATCATGGTATCTTCATTTGTTTCTTCCGGCTCATTGGTTTGGTCTTCCTCTACCTCAGGCTCTGTCAATTGGGCATCTAATAGTTGATTCATGACCAAATTCATCGATTTTATTCACTGCAGGAAAATTCTTTCAGAATGATGCTCCTGATGAAAAGTACAGAAATTGTCCATTCCTACTTCATTAAAATTTAAAACAACAGAATTAATTAAAGGTGATTGAGGCTGTCCACTTTCTACCCTTTTGTTATAATAAGGTTTGAAGGGATTTCTAGATGAACTAGTTCCTTTGTCCTTTTCTAAGTCTACTATATTATTTAATAACTTCGGTACCATCTTGACTACATTCTCTAACTCATTATAGTGTTCTTCCTTGGGCCTAGTTAACAGAAAAGGTTTTTTACTAGTTGTTGATTTTACTTCTAGTTCTGAAGTGTGCTTTGCTATACTATCAAGATTATCTTTCACCCTGCTATCTTCATCATAATTTTATACCAATGTGGGCTTGGCTACCCTTTTCACAAACATTCCTATAGGTGGGTATAGTGTTGTAGTATAATATTCTACCAAATATTCTTCAGTTGGTTTTGTTGCAGCTCTAAAACGGATTAAAAGAGTAGTAAACCTTTGATTGAAATATTGAACTTTTTTCTTTATTTTCCATCTTCATAGATAGTAACTCTTTCATAAGGGTAGCTACAGTTTTTTTATTATCGAAATTTCTTTTAAATATCCTTTGGAAAGTATCCCAGTTTGCTATTGAATTGGCCTGTAGACTAAAAAACCAAGAAGATGCTTTAGGCTCAAAAGCATATGGAAACAGACTGCATACTACATCTTCATGTTCAACATTTAAAATATCCAAAGCAAGATAAAAACTTTTCAAATGGTCTTCTGCAGAAATGCCTTTTCCGAGATCAAAATTTCATAACACTCATTCTAGGTTCTTAGGAAAATCATGCAAAGGCGCAACCAGATAAACTGGTGTTATTTCCCTCCAGGTCGGTTTATTAATAGCTACAGCCATAACTCGAGGTGGAGACTGTGGTGGAGAATGTAGGAAAAATTGAACTTTTGGGGACTCTAGTCCCAAGTGATCAAGAGGTTGAGTGATTTCTTGGATAGATAGATCCACCAATTATTCCAAGCTTTCTACAAGGATCGAATATTGAGTATCAAAGATTGCTTTCTTGGAAGAATTCCTTCTTGGTAACGCAGGGATTACTTTTAATCCCCCAAGTTTCTTGATGTAGGATCTTGTATGCCTATGAAAGCGGTCAACTTCTTCGAATGGGACAACTTACAATCATTTTGAATCTTCTTCTTTAGAACTTACCTTATGTTGCTCTTCAGATTCAAGAATGAAGTCTTATGGTAAAAACATTTCGAACGTAGTTCCAGTTGAATTTTTTCTTACAAATGGATTTCTTCTATCAGCCATGCACTAGCGGCCCTCCTTCTCGCACCAAATCTATTGATTCCTGGAAAAGTTCTAGGTACTAACAGTAGGTATTCTCCTCGGTAATCGATCCCAACTAGATCGTCCACCATTTGGTATGGGGAACCCGTCTAATTAATGGTCCCACTACCATGGAACTAAAGTTGTTTAAATCTTTATTGGTTATGACCTGATCCACCATTTATGTATTTTTATTTAAATGAATGAAATAGATGAAAATGCCTAAACTAAATGCATGTAATTCATGAACATTAATCTCACAAGTGATGTGTAGGTTCTTACCTCTCGTCTTATCATTCTCGTTCCTCAATCACTTCCTTAAATATGAATATAAATAAATCTATTATATCCTAATTGATTCTAGTCTAATCTATTCTAACCAGGAGGAGGCAAATTTGAATTTAAAAGAAGTAGAGCAATGTACTTTAATTATTCATAATAAATCTTGCAGATAGTTGTTCCAATTCCCTATGCATAGTTACAATAGAAAGATTATTAAAGATAACTTTGAAATAATAAAACATTCAATACTCGATTCATGCATAGAATTTTATATAGAAATCAAAACCATTCATCATCAAAGAAATAATTCATAAGAATTTAGAACAATCTCACAGTTGTACGGAAACTAAATAGAAGTAATTCCACCTTTGAGATTCACACATTCCATGCAAAAGCCTGTGCAGTATTTTCCCAGCAACTAGGTCCTTCTTTATTAGAAGAAAAAATGAGTTCTCCTTACAAAATAATCCATCCTCCTTGTATTAGCGAAAATTCCCTTCTACTCTACTCTCTACCTCTTTATACATCACTTTACAATTTGTCCTCTAGTGACACATCGACTTCCCTAACCCTAGGAATTCCAAAAATTCGTCTTTTAGTGCTTTACACTAGAAAATGACAAAATACACAAAAAGAAAAAAGTTCTCAAGTGGGACCTTCCAAGCTTGAAATATATTCCCCCCATGCATTAGCTTCTTGTGCAATATTCTTGTAATTTGTTGGTTCCAACATTTGCACAGTCACCTCATGCATGGTCGGCTAGGTCTCCACACATGTCACCTTTTCTGGGGAGGATTTATACACGTTTTCCAAAATGTGATTGCTGTCGGAAGCTTGCACAACCCAAGTTTTAACATATTCTTCATTAGCAACTTCCATTTTATGAATGTATTGCACATCCTCTTGCAATCTGTCTTGTAGATACGCCATATGCTGGTCTTTATTTAGAAGATCAATGATCTTTGCATCCAAATACGGCTGCCATTTATCATGGACTTGCATTATCTTTTTATAGAACTCGGTATATTTTCCCATAGTTTTTTCGATCTCACTATTTAACCTAACAGAAGTTTTTCTTTAAAACTCCAAGAGCTCCATTTCTATTTTTATGCCTCCGGCTATTTTCTGTGGCATGTGTTCTGGAAATGTTGAGTTAGCCTCTACCCAAGTCAGCTGGATTTGAATTTTTCCTCTGACTTCTATTAGTTTTTTTTTCTGAAATTTAGTGACGTTGCCGCAATTTCCATTAATCTGGTCGCTATCAGCTTTACTTTGTAAATTTCATCCGAGATATTGACTTGAACTTGGTGCATCTTCCTTCGGATGTTGCAGGCCTGGTCATAGAACAAAGTGATGTCCTGCTTGAGTTCATTATATGTCTTGAGATGATTCTCTAGGGATCCCTTTTTTGCTACCAACTCTTCTATTTCGGTTTTTAAGTCCCCCACTTGTTGGATTACTGCAGGTTCTTTTGATTCCATCTCTGAAATCCTGGATTCAAAATCCTTTGTCTCTCCCTCCATAACCATTACCTATACCTCCAATGCACCCTTTTATGTCTCCAAGACTTGGTATTCTCTTTGGAGTCTTTCCTTTTCCGATAGGGTAGCATCATGCTTTCTTTTTAATTATATGCCTTCTCATCTTGTCTTAACCAAAGTATCTTTCATCTTGAGCATATTTTCTTTATGATTCTCTACATCTTCCATCAACCGGTCAATGTTATCAAAGCTGGCATGTGCAGCTACTATATTCATGGAGGACATGAACTTAGGTTCTTTATGAATACCCTCCATGACGGTATTTTCGGTCACCGTAACCACATCATCTTGTGATCCCATTTTTAACCTTTTTTCAGACCTTCTGGTGATGGTATTTCTCTCCTTATAAAAAAATATGGTATCTAAGAACGCCATCGTGTGTTGCTTAGACAAAGTGAAAGGAGTAAGCCCAAGTTCTGCAAAAGAAATTTCGCCACCTATGATTGTGCCACCTGATGAATCAGGAGGATCTACTGGGTTATTCTGAGTTGTTTCTCGGTCCAATTCTTCCCTAATTTTGTCTTCATCCTCCTTTTTCCTTAGTTCGTCACCCCCATCCTTGGATTCCTTTTGTTTTCTCTCTTCCTCTTCCTTCCTTAATATTTCTTCTTCTTATTTCTTCCTCTGAGCCTCTTCTACGTGTTTTCGCTTCTGATCCTCTTATGCTTGTTTATTTTCAGCTTCTTCCTTTTGGTTTCTCTATGCCTCAGCATGTTGTAACTTTAAGGCCTCTTCTTTTTGTTTCTACAGCTTCTTATATGTTGCACTGTTACTGGTCCCACATTCTTCTTGAACCGCTTACTCAATTCAGTTAGGTTTCTGGAATTTTTGTATACATGTTCATCCTTATCGAATTGATTGGAGTATTCATAGTGTATCCCAATGGACGCGCAATGTTCTATGACTCTTTCATTACTGTCATTTCTATGAAAACTCTTCTCCCCAAAGTGCAACATTTCCAACTCTTTTACAAACTCAGAGGCGCCTTTGACTTTGGTGAATTTGCAACCCCCTATGCAGAATGGTAGTTGCGGCAAGGTTTCCTTTTTCATGTCATGGAGGAAGTTACCCACTCCATTTATGAACACTTATCTGATCGCTTATTTATGGACTAGATATTCCATGGCATATTTGGGAAGCAGGGATGGAGCTTTGTAGCCTCCATACATCCTCAGGTATGTTCCTTCTTGTGAGAAATAGTAGTACCCATATTTGCAAATAACGTCCATGGAGTTATCATACAAGAAATTTGGCTCTTTGAGGAAAATGAGCTCATGAAGGGGCATCAAAAACTCCTCACAAATAAGTTTGTAGAAACCTGGATACCTATGTGCCCAAAGGATCTAATAGGAAGCATACATAGGAGTCTCATTTGTTGATGTATTTGTTACTTCGGAATGTATTCATCTATGTATCTTATGTATTGTAACCCGATGTTTATTCCAGGATGTTTCTATTATGTATTTGAGTCATGTTGTCATGCCCCGATGTTCCGATCGGGAGGATCAATAATGTAAACAAGTCAGGTCAAGTCATTGTTAAAGTCCCCACAATTTCGGGGCACTAGGGTTATTATACACTCATAGAGATGTAGGCTCTAGTAAGTAATTATTAAGTTGGGCCGACATGATTGAGTGCACTTCAAGTGAACGGAAGAATATAAATAGAGAGTGAGAGCCTCTCTATTTATCACTTGTAACACATATCATTCACTCACTCAAGTGTGGCGCATTAGTGAGGAAGGAAATACACTGGGACTAGACAGAAGAAGAAGACTACTGCTTTGGGGCTTTTACTGTTTTGGTGCTGATTCTATCTCTGAGGAAGTTGCGGGGTTTTCTCCTTTATGGTTTCCCCGAGGAAAACTCTTTGTGTCTCTTGTCTCTTGTGATGTGCTTGTGTTTTATTGTTGTACTTGTTATTCTCTCAGTAAAGATCCTAACATAATTCTAGCTTAATGTTGAAAAACTAACATGGTATCAGAGCTAACCTGAGAAGAAGACACTATGCAGCTGTGGGAACTAGGGCTTCCTAGTTTGTGGACCTTCCTCCACATATTTTAAGCAAAATTAAGGTGGAACAACTCTCCTCCTTAGGGCGCATCTTTCTGTCGAAACAGAATCCAATTCTGAGGTTTTTCAGTTTTGGACCTGTCACTGGGGTCGGAAATTACGGCTTTTTATTGAAGAGGAATTTTTCAGTGAGCCTAGGCCTAGATTGATATCCTCCCCAAAATCGAAGTTAGGAACAAATTTCAAGGCATTTGGGTGGATAGAACTCCGGAAAAGCAAAACCCTAGTTTGCTCCTGAACCAGCTCTACAGGATTTCAGCTCAAGTTTCAGATCCGACATCTTGAACCTAGTAAGATCTAAAATCTTTTGTATTTCCATTTGAGGATCTCATTTAAGATGTCTCGTCATACCAATCTTGATGAAAATCTTGAGGGAGCTGATAACTTCCGAGCTTGGAAGTATAGGATCTCCCTGGTCCTGGAAGAGAATGAATTAGACTCCTACATTCATGAGGAGGTTCCAGTTCCAGAGGGAGATGAGGAAAAGGCCTTACATAAGAAGAATATGGTTATGTCAAAGAGGATCATTGCTGATTCTATCAAGGATCACCTTATTCCATAGGTGTCCTCTCTCAAGACACCTAAAGCTATGTTTGATGCCCTAACCAAATTGTTTGAAGGAAAGAACATCAATCGGAAGATGACACTGAGGAACCAACTGAAGAATGTGAAGATTCAGAATGCAAAAACTATCCAGTCATACTTCACAAGGGTTTCTCATATCAAGGAACAACTAGAAGCTGTTGATGAAGAAGTGGAAAATGCAGAGATTGTGATGACTACTTTGAATGGCCTTCCTAGGTCATGGGATGCTTTCATCCAAGGAATCTGTGCTAGGAAGAAGTTAGTCAAATTCAGCAAACTATGGGAAGAATGCTCTCAAGAAGAAGCTCGGATAGCAGCTCGAGAAGAAAAGATGGGTAGTGAAGATCAAGCCCTCACATTTCACTCCAAGAAGGAAAGAAGAAAACATCATTACTCCAAAGGTAAGAGCTCTCATCCTAAAAGGGATCTATCTAGATTAAGATGTTATACATGTGATGAGATAGGACACTTTGCAAAAGATTGTCCTAAGAGCAAGAACCAATCTCATAAGAAGAAGAGCAACAAAAGAAGACACCATGCTCATGCTACAGAGGATCATGAACCATACAAGAAGAGATCCAGATATGAAAGTGAAGATTCTTCAAGCGAGGATGAATATGTTCTAATCTCCGCTATCATAGGTAACATTACTCATGGTAGTGATGATTGGCTTATAGACAGCGGGGCTTTCAAACATATGACGGGATTCAAGGAATCTTTTGTAAGACTGTCAGAACATGAATCACCTCACAAGGTGAAACTAGGAGATGACTACCAATATCCAATAAAAGGTAGTGGGGAATCTTCATACAAGCTAGACTCTGGTAAGTCTCTAACAATGAAAGAAGTATTGTTTGTTCCAGGGCTCAAGAAGAACCTTCTATCCATTTCAGCATTGGATGCAAAAGGAATGCAGGTTGCATTCATAGATGGTCAAGTCATCATGTGGCCAAAAGGAAAGACCATCGATGATGCGGTAGTAATTGGAGAACAAGAAGGAGGCTTGTACAAATTGAAGGGTCATCCAGAACAAGCCTTGATCCATGATACAGTAGAACCAAATGAGCTTTGGCATAGAAGGCTTGCACATGTGCATTACAGAGCACTACCTATTGCAAGTAAAGTTGTTGAAGGTCTTCCAGAATTTCAAGCCAAACATGATGGTGTCTGCAAAGTTTGTGCGAAAGGAAAGAATACAAAGAAGACATTTCCCAGCAGTGAAAGAAAAGCCAAAAGCATTCTAGAAATCATCCACTCTAATGTATGCGGTCCTATGTCATCAAACTCACTAAGCGGGTATGCATACTATGTTTCTTTTATTGATGATTTTTCTAGAAAGACATGGATTTACTTTATGAAGAACAAAGATGAAGTATTCAACAAGTTCAAGGAATTCAAAGCCTTGATCGAAAACCATACTGAAAAGAAGATCAAGACCATTCAATCAGATAATGGTGGAGAATTCACTTCGAATGAATTCAAAGAGCTATGTAAAGAATCAGGGATTAAGAGGGAGTTGTCCACTCCTTATAATCCACAACAGAATGGGATTGCAGAATGGAAGAACAGAACTATCATGGAAGCTGCAACAGTAATGCTTCATGATCAAGACCTTCCTATTCATCTTTGGGCTGAAGCTACCAGAACAGCGGTGTATGTACAAAACCGTACTCCACATCGAGTACTCGAGAACAAGACTCCTGAAGAAGTCTTCTCTGGCAAGAAACCAAAAGTCAGCCATCTCAGAATATTCGGCTGTCCCGTGTACATACACATTCCAAAAGAGAAGAGAACAAAATTAGATCCTTCAGGAAAGAAGGGCATATTTGTGGGATACTCTGAAAGCTCGAAGGCTTACAGAATCTATTTTCCAGGATACAAGAAGATTGACATCACCAGGAATGTGACATTTGATGAAGGTACAGCTTACAACAAATCCAGAAAGAAACCTGCTGAAGAACCTGAAGAAGCAGAAGCAGAAGTACCCAGGATTCATGATACAATCATGAACGAAGAAGCTCAAGAAGAAGATCGAGAGTTCGAGGAACCACAAAGACCTGTAGATCCACCTCTGGAGAAGAATCCTCATAAGAGGAAACCTGCTTGGGTACGTGAACTTATCCAAGGTGTGGAAAGATATGGGGATCTAGAAGAGAATCACAGAGAAAGAAAGAGGACCAGATCTAATTCCGGGTATGTAGCTTTACTATGTGATTTTATTGATAAAGAACCTTCCAGTTATGTAGAAGCGGAAGAACAGAAAGAATGGAAGGATGCTATGATGGAAGAATATCAATCGATCATGAAGAATGATGTTTGGGATGTTGTCCCAAGACCAGAAGGGAAGTCAGTTGTAACTTCCAAATGGATCTACAAGATTAAGCATGCTGCAAACGGTAGCATTGAAAAGTATAAGGCAAGATTTGTAGCTCGAGTATTCTCTCAGAAAGAGGGAGTAGACTATGAAGATACCTTTGTACCTGTAGCCAGATACACTTCCATCAGATCAGTACTCGCTCTGGCTACAGTAATGAAATGGAAGATACACCAAATGGATGTCAAGATTTCCTTCTTGAATGGTGTAGTAGAAGAGGAAGTGTATGTAGAACAGCCACTCGGTTTTGAGACACATGACAGAGAGTCTCATGTATGCAGCTTGAAGAAAGCCCTGTATGGTTTGAAACACGCACCCAGGACCTGGTACGGCAGAATTGATGGCTTTCTATCCAGTTTGGGCTTTACCAAGAGTAAAGCAGATTCCAACCTCTACTACAAGGTTGAAGATGGCAACCTAGTGATGCTCCTACTGTATGTAGATTATCCATTTGTGACAGGTACAGATGGGTTGATTGATGATACGAAGAGAAAGCTTGCTGCTGAGTTTGAAATGAAGGACTTGGGGATTATGCATTACTTTCTAGGTATGGAGGTGTGGCAGAGTACAGATGGAATCTTCCTTGGACAAGGGAAGTATGCAGTAGATATCCTAAAGAGATTTGGAATGATGGACTGCAAAGCTATGGCCACACCTATGGCATCAAACCTGAAGCTATTGAGTGATGCTTCATCAGAGTCGGTTGATGCCACAATGTATCGTCAAATGATTGGGTCATTGATGTACCTGACGAACACGAGACTAGACATTTGCTTTGTTGTGAACACCTTGAGCCAGTACTTGACAGATCCGAGAAGTGTTCACTTGACTGCTGCAAATCATATTCTGAGGTACCTGAAGGGTACAGTTGATTATGGGCTCAAGTACAATGCGAATCAAAAGATTAACCTAGAGGGTTATGTTGATTCAGATTGGGCAGGCAATGCCATCAACAGGAAGAGTACGTCAGGATGTTGCTTCAGTATGGGATCAGGTGTGATCTCTTGGTTTAGCAGGAAGCAATCCTGTGTGGCACTGAGTACAGCTGAAGCAGAGTATGTCGTAACTTGTTCAGCTAGTTGTGAGGTAGTATGGCTGCGGAAGCTACTGTCTAATATATTTGATCTCCAGTTGGATGCTACTTGTATACATTGTGACAACCAGAGTTGCGTGAAGTTGTCAGAGAATCCAGTGTTCCATGATAAGTCAAAGCATATCGAGATCAAGTATCACTATATCAGGGATATGGTGCAGAGAGGAGCAGTGAAGCTCCAGTATATTGCTACGGAGGAACAGATAGCTAATGTATTGATGAAGCCATTGGCTAGGCTGAATTTCAAGTACTTCAGGGAGAATCTTGGTGTTCTCCAGATCGAGGTTTCCTCCAAGAGAAAGTGATGAGACCCATAGCCATTCTGACATGGTGAGAGGATTGGTTCCTTCCATGGTCAAATGTAAGGGCTGAGCCATTCTGTCATGGTGAGAGGATTGGTTCCTTCCATGGTCAAATGTAAGGGCTGAGCCATTCTGTCATGGTGAGAGGATTGGTTCCTTCCATGTCAGATATGAGTGATGTCCATTCTGACGAGTACTACAGATGTAAGGGCAATTTCCATTCTAGGAATGGAGGCACCTGGTCAGTTACCAGGATCACTCAGTGTAGGACTGAGTAGCCATTCTGATGTGATAGAGGGATGTGTTCCCACTTGATCAGATGTAAGGGCTGAACCATTTTGTCATGGCTAAAGGATTAAGTTCCTTCAATGTCAGATGTGAGTGTTGGCCATTTCGACGAGCAAGTCGGATGTAAGGGAAACTACCATTCTCTAGGAGAATGGAGGCGCCTGGTCAGTTACCAGGTAGCTCAGTCAAGGACTGGGGGCCATTCTGATATGACTGCTGGGATGTGTTCTCATAGGATCAAATGTGAGTGCAATCCCTTCCATCACTGTGATAGGATGTGTTCCTGTCTGGATGGATGTAAGTGCAGAGCCTTTCTGGAGCGACTGAGGGATGTGTTCCCATGTGCTCAGATGTAAGTGCTGAAATCTTCCATCACTATGATAGGATGTGTTCCTGTCTAGAAGGGAGTCTTCCATCACTGTGATAGGATGTGTTCCTGTCTGGATGGATGTGCCCTTCTGACGAGTAGGTCAGATGTAAGTGCTGAAATCTTCCATCACTGTGATAGGATGTGTTCCTGTCTGGATGGATGTGCCCTTCTGACGAGTAGGTCAGATGTAAGTGCTGAAATCTTCCATCACTGTGATAGGATGTGTTCCTATCTAGATGGGAGTCTTCCATCACTATGATAGGGTGTGTTCCTGTCTGGATGGATGTGCCCTTCTGACGAGTAGGTCAGATGTAAGTGCTGAAATATTCCATCACTGTGATAGGATGTGTTCCTGTCTAGATGGGAGTCTTCCATCACTGTGATAGGATGTGTTCCTGTCTAGATGGATGTGCCTTTCTGACGAGTAGGTCAGATGTAAGTGTTGGGCGAAGACCTACATGATGGGTAGGCCTACAACTAGCATGAAAAAGGGCTGGCTCTGTAGAACTTCCTGTGATGAGAAGAATCATGAGATAGCACCAATGATGATCCAAATCCAGTGATGATAGTAGTGATGATCCAGATCGAGTGATGATCCAGATCCAGTCCAGTGATGTTGATCCAGATCGATAGATGATCCAGATCCAGGTGATGATGTTCCATGATGATCCAGATCGAGAGATGATCCAGAGCCAGTGAAGTTGACTTGAAGATGAAGATGACTTGAAGACTCAGAAGACTCAAGATGCAAATGACGAGATGATCCAATTGATACAGAGAAGAAGACCAGTGCTGAAAATTGTGTCGAAAGAATACCTTCCTAGTTAAGAGGGAGTGTTGATGTATTTGTAACTTCAGAATGTATTCATCTATGTATCTTATGTATTGTAACCCGATGTTTATTCCGGGATGTTTCTATTATGTATTTGAGTCATGTTGTCATGCCCCAATGTTCCAATCAGGAGGATCAATAATGTAAACAAGTCATGCCAAGTCATTGTTAAAGTCCCCACAGTTTCGGGGCACTAGGGTTATTATACACTCATAGAGATGTAGGCTCTAGTAAGTAATTGTTAAGTTGGGCCGACATGATTGAGTGCACTTCAAGTGAACGGAAGAATATAAATAGAGAGTGAGAACCTCTCTATTTATCACTTGTAACACATATCATTCACTCACTCAAGTGTGGCGCATTAGTGAGGAAGGAAATACACTGGGACTAGACAGAAGAAGAAGACTACTGCTTTGGGGCTTTTACTGTTTTGGTGCTGATTCTATCTCTGAGGAAGTTGCGGGGTTTTCTCCTTTATGTTTTCCCCGAGGAAAACTATTTGTGTCTCTTGTCTCTTGTGATGTGCTTGTGTTTGTTTGTTGTACTTTTTATTCTCTCAGTAAAGATCCTAACATAATGCTAGCTTAATGTTGAAAAGCTAACATCATTTCGTGTCCAAGTGCACCCAAGCTTGACAAAAGGGTTCCTGCACAAGATACAACCAATCAGGTAGGTCAACATATAAAACTCAAACCTCTTCTTATTTATACCTCCTCGTGCGGCAGCTACACAGGATGACAAGCTATTTGATATGATGTCTTACCAGTTGAAAATCGTGCCTTCAAAGGCCACATAATATATTAGCGGAATCCAACTTAATTTATACACTATTCTTTCAGCTTGGCCAAAAATATTGTTAAGCATCAAACCTATGATCCTAAATGGGTTCTGTAAGCTTGAGGACTCATATTTTCCAGTTTCCTTCTGATGCAGTTGTTTTCCTGTCACCGTCATTTTCTTTGCACACAACATAATATCCATATCTACCCTTTTGACCCACTCATCGGTCATCATAACCTGTGGAGGAGGAATCTTGAAATTCAATGCTATGTAGGCTGGGGTAAATGAAGCAAAAGATTCCTCGTTTACATTAGAGATAATTAGTGTGGAAGGATACATCTGGGGAAAAATCCACCCGATGACTTCGAAGCAAGGAAAATGTTATGGGTGTGTCGCGGCCTTAGTGAGGCCTGAGTCCTTTATGTTCTGATATAGGGGAATTTCTTCGAGACCAACATCAGGGACATTCTGATCTCTAATCATCTATTATAGTTCTCCCCATTTAAATTCTAGGGAAACTCCCGCGAAGGCCTTAGTGTCCACAAATTTGATCTCGATGTTGGAGATGATCTCCACATCTAAATCAACCTCACTTTCCTTAGCTTTCTTCTTTCCCCCCTTTTTAGGCATGTGTAAATTTACCATTTTCAAGTTGTCCTTTGGGAGGTAATCCTTCTCAGTGAGAGTAGAACCTATGACATGAGTATGGTAAGAGGTGTCTTAGTGATACAACGGTTGTTTTGAGTAATGAAATCATGCATTATTTCACTCAAGCATTCTATGCTGAAAAGAGAAACTGTTATTTGTGATGTGACAAAGGTGTGTATTTACGGAATTTGAATAAAATTTATTAGCATGTGTATAGGCTGCAAAAAAACTGTCAAAACCAAGTAGAAATCGAGCATTCTATTGTTTGTTCTGTTACACATTCACGTTTGTTGATTTTATCCAAATTAAGGAGTTAACCAACTTATTTTATAACCTTTTATTCATTAATCCAAAACATTATAAGTAGAGAAACTTACGTGCATTCTTATTCAAGTTAGGGGTGGAAAAAAAAAGGAGGAAGGTGAAAACACCATACTGTCACATTGACTGATTCCATAGTGACGGGATGTAGACTCTCATACCCTAGAAACCTTGTGATACCATTATTTCGTTAAACGAAAAGTTTCATGTAACACCAATAATATCCCTTTTATTCTATCGTGATTACGAGGTGTTAGGTATAGCATGGGTATGCGCAATCCTTAATGAGAGGAACGAAGATGAGCCAGAAATGTGGATTGGGTGGGCTTCCTCACTGTTATCTCTGAGAATGTTTCTCCTATTTATTTTTAAATTTTTTATTATCATTGGTTTTTATTGTTTTAATTTTGCTTTGTTTTATATTTTATGTTTGATTGATCTCCATTAGGGTTTCTTTCATTACCTAAAATCGTTAAAAGCGTCATTCGTAAGCCATGAGCCCATTTATGTGTAAGAAAGTATATGTTATATGATGAATTCTTACAACTGGCAGAGCTTATCCAAACTGGCAGCATTTTAATTTCTGATGACAGAATGTCCAAATGGCAAAAGCTAAAGCAGATGGAAAATTTTGAGGTTTCCAGTTATGGTGATATTGGAGGGGAGGCCTATGGAAAAGTAGGTCAATATACTGCAGAGACAATGGTAATCATATGTCAGTGCGAAGGATGTGTGGCATACATGGTCTTCATAGCTCAAAACTTATCTTCCATATTCACAGGATCAATTGATAAATGCCCTTTAATTATATATCTTCTGATTCCCATAGAAATTGCATTGTCATGGATCCGTTCCTTGTCATCACTTGCCCCTCTCAGCATTTTGGCTAATGCCTGCACTGTTTTGGCCATGGCCATGGTCATCAAGGTTGATTTTAAGAAGCTTTAGAGGATGGAATGAAGTCTCGACTTTCACTGATTGGGCGGTTTGACTGAAAGTATACAAATTAATACGGCGTCCATCAATCCCGTAAGGTTAAAACCCAGCGGCCATTTAAAGACATTTTAGTGGGATTTTTGAGTTTTATCTCGAGAATTTAAACCTCATGTAATCTGAGGTTCGAATCCCTCTGCTAAAGCTCAGCAACGTAGTGAATTTATATTGAGAAAGTTTGAAATCTAGCCAGCAATGTGTTTAGAATGATACCCTCGGCCATTGAGTTGTATGTCCGCATGGACACCACTTGCAGCTCCTTGCTACGAGAACTTCAGCATATTTGGGATGAGATTGGAGAAAGTGATGTCGAGAGGGACAAGATGCTTTTAGAACTGGAGAACGAGTGTTTGGAGGTTTACTGTAGGAAGGTGCACCAAGCTAGCCATGCAAGGGCACGACTTCATCAGTCACTTGCAGACAAGGAAGCAGAGCTTGCCTTTCTGATAGCTTCCATATGAGACAGGAATCTTAAAATACCAGGAACCTTGAAAGAGCAGCTTGAAATAATCACCCCACAATTAGAGGATTTGTGATTAAGGAAGGAGGAACGCATTAAGCAGTTTGCAGAAGTGAAAGCACAAATTCAGAAAATATCTGGAGAAATTTCAGGGTATTCTCATCGAAGTGATGTTGTAGTAAAGTCAATCAATGGGGAATAAGATGACTTGTCACTTAGAAAGTTAGATGAGTATCATGCACATCTTCAAGCACTCCAGAAAGAGAAGAGCGACCGCCTTCACAAGGTACCGGAATATATAAATGAGGTACATCATTTTAAAAGTCTAGTGGCAAGACTACCGTCTCGAGCACATTTGGTTTATTACCGAGATGAAATTGGGAAAATTTCTACCTCACATTTGATAGCACTTGCAATGATTCCTGATTTCAAGGAGTTGAGTTAGCAATTTGATCTCATCATCTGCAAACTATTAGGGATTTGGTCAATATCTTCCAGCAGTGTTTAAGCATTCAATGATACAGATGGCAGACACCTAAAAACAAAGAATTTTTTTTATATTAGTTGGCTGTTAAATTTCAATGGTTTCCAGATTTCCAGGCATCGAATCATCATTTCAGTAACTAACTTGATAGGTGGCAAACCTCATCGAAGAGCCAGAGGACCAAATAATTTCAGATTTCTTGTAACTAGTTAGTTGATGTAATGGATATAAATTCTAGAATTGTTCAATGTAAGGGATGTCTCAAGAAGGGGACTGTAGGTTGGCAGTTTTGGGAGTAATGCATGTCAATTGTAAACACATCTATGTAGCATGAGCATTTTTCCAGCTTCAGTAGCAGGTTCTATTTCTGAATGAACATGATGATGATTTGCCCTTGTGTTATATAAATTGTCTTTCTGATAATTTTGTTATGTATATGGTCATTCATATTCCATTACACTAATTCTTATCTTGAAGAGACAGTTATCTTTTTATTTTATAAACATTGGCAGTTTCACTTCTTGATTTATGATCATAGTAGCCTGGGTAGTGAACTTTGTGATTGTCCATGTTATACAGTATCTGTTGGATTCTCCTGCAACTCTTATTCATACCAGCCTATCACTTCAATTCTTTGATCTTCTTATAAATACCTGTATTTACCAATCTGTGACATATACCAGCTTTGCTTATTGTATATTGTGTGATGCATTTAAAGCTTTTGATTTCATACCAGAATTGTGTAATCTGTACAAACAGTTATACTAGCCTAGTTCCTTCTAGTGCTGTGAAGTTCCATTAGCGTTGTTTGATACTAGTTTGTGTTTTTAGTTTGATTTCATTTAATTTATACATTTTTGAACAAATATTTCCTTAACCTTGAATCCCGTAGTCTAGGTTCAACTTTATGGATAACACTCACCCTATCCTGGACATAATGTGAAGTAAGGCACAAGAAAACGTTCATAAGGAAAGGATCTTTTTGGCCTCTATCACCTTCTTGTCTCAACCCGTGGTTCAACAACACCACAATACCAACAATAAACCACAAGACATTGGCCTGACAAATCAAGCTTAGCCAGAAACACCTACAAGGCAAGCGCAGTCTCACCCAAGATATCTAATGGGTAACTGCCAGAACCACATTTCTGTAGTTGGCGAGGGAATTATATTCCCTTGGCGCACAGCCAAGGCACTCGACAAAGGAAATCAGGATGATGGAGTCTATTCCTGCGAGACTAGGCACAATTGTATGTCAGCGCGCGACACAACACTGTCCTTAACATCCACAACTGGCACAGCTGCTATGATGTAGCTGGTTCCTTATACCGACAGATAGTTGTGACTCGTTCTTTAATTTAGGAAGTTAACCATGAACTTATACACGACATTCCTGCAATGCTTTTAATATTCATCCATTCACTGATTAACAAGATAGTGCATACATTCAACTATAACTAATCAATATACAGTAAGAAAATACTTCAACATTCACATAAACATTCATCATCAATCAAACATTCAACACAGGAATTAACGTGGAAACCCATCTAGGAAAAACCACCAAGGTAATCTTCATCTAGCATGAGAAATTGTGTATAACACCTTGCAGTCTGTGATCTACAGACTATTCTTATGATATGTCTTTTTGACTCAATCTTCTGCTCTCATTCTCTCTGGTTTATTCTTCTATCTACTCCTACTGAACCGCACACAGCCTGGATCGACTCTTCTACTTACTATCTGCGCACTCAGCTATATATTCCTTCTATTACTAGTGCTATGTGCACACAGCTACAAGATCTGTGGCTCAACAGCCTTCTACTTCTATTAGACTCTTCTCTAAGTCTTCTCTTCTACTTACCCTAAATTCCTTAACAGGTTAAAAAAACAACAAAACATGGACCTTAACGAATGTCCTCCAACAACAATGACGGATTTCCAACCCTTAAACAGAACGGGTTCTTCCTATTTATATCTTCTATTAGACCCCACAGGGTCGACTGCATACTGCTCATCAGTTACAGGTCATGATCAGCCATAAAAAATGGTCACAGGCTGTTAGGGACTGACATAAGGCACTCTCGACCTGAATTACAAATATTCCTTCATGCATGTGTTGTCCGCAGGCTTACACCGTCTTCGGCAGCCACGATATTCACATGTTGCTTTCTTACCATTATCCGCTTGCATGCCTACAAGCTTGCCTTTCCTATTTCTCGTGTATGCTCTATTATTTCGTGTCAGTTTCTTTACTTCCTTTGCGACCTGCTTTCCTCTTTGTCGCACGCGTTTTCCTTCCTCGCTTGCGTGCCATCTTCTTCCTTTTCTAATTTTCCTGGCCCAACAGATCTATTTTTCTTGGGGAGGAGCTTTGTCCTAGGATGTCTGAATGCATAACCAAGTCCTCGACAAGCTAGTCAAGTGAAAAAAGGAACAATACGAAGAAAAAAAATCATGACTAGGAGGAAAGACGGTCGCGAGGCCCAAAACTACTCAAACCTCAACCTTGGAGGATTCTAACGATGGAAACTGGAACAAAAGAAAACCTAGAGGACGAAGTCAAGAGTTTTACCAGGATAGGGCTGGGAACAAAGATGAAAAATCTATCTCATGTTGAAAATATTCTTCAACGTGTTTAACCCAACCCCATACCATGTATATAAAGGTTTTAAACTTTTAAAATGATGACAAGAGTATGGGGTTAAAACACCTACTTGCCAACTGTAGAGATGGAAACAGTGTTAGGCTGAAATGCGAAAGCTCTAGTTTTCTCTTGGCGGTTGGCTTCTCTTCAAAACGGCATTCGCAGTAGAAAACAACTAGCATCGCACCCATATTTATTTAAAAAATCAGGAAAAAAAATCATAAATGTGGCCTTTGGAGCATAATGTGGTAGTTGTCGCACACTAAAACTCAATAACTCGCTGCGTAACGTCGATACATGTCGACAACTTTCTCCAAGGCCTCCGATACCATTTACGATGGAATGCAATTTCTTGCGATAGTGTCGGTGGAAAACAATGAGTTCCTCCAACCGCTTTGGCAAAAACTCATCGAAATCTTTCGATAGATTTACCATTTCATCTACCATAACTGCGTCGGTGGGAAGAATGAAAATCCCTGAATACTGGGTTGCGATTCACCTTCAGCAACATTCATTAATTAATCAAACACTATTGGAGGTAATTCATGAGTTTCTTTAACTGTGTTGGTGAGTTTTGTCGAGTTCTATCGAAACAACACCTCACGGAAAACTTCTTTGGATCTAGCTGAATGTGTCGTAGCAATTGGCTAGTGCCTCTAACACAAGAAGGTTGCCAAGTTATTATGATATGTCGGCTGAAAAACTTGATATTTTAAATTATCCAAAAAAACTTCTTTGCTCAACCCTTGGAAAAACTAAGTGTTTAAGATGGATTCTTTAGGACTGAAAAACTAGTCTAAGTAAGCTTTCAATCAAAAAGTAAGAAGGGGCCCTAAAATGTAAAAAAAATAATTAGAAAAGCAATTGCAGCAGCACCAGAATATACCTTTCCTTCAAAGGAGGATACAATGTTGTGGTCAAAAGGAGAAAAGACAATTATACTAGCACTTCTACTGTCAACTAGGAGGTATACCAACTCAATGCACTCTGATTGACTACTTAATTATAATGTACAAAGTGACATTGTGCAGTTCTACAACAACTACAAATAATAATACAAGCAATACAAGAAGATTTAGGTGTTTCTCATATGTTAATTTTATATATCGAATCCGGTACTGCTCAACCAGAGGATCCTAATACTGCACCTACCAATACCATGAACGAGTTGAAATATAGAAATTCATAGTTTTTTTTGTTACTATTTAGTATAAATGAGCTGGTAAAAATGGTTTTCTTTAATTGTAGTTGGCATCGACCCTAGTTCTAGGAATCCTACACGTAGATGTATCTTGTAGTCTCGTGATCTCGATCCAATACCAAAATAAACTAGTCAAGAAGTTGATTCCAATGACAGAATTGCAAACTTCATTAAAAAAAGAAACCTAAAAAGTAGGGCGTTAGATATTGGCCATTATGCATGGAAGACACATTTTGTTGTATACAATATTGTACCATATATATTTTTGGTAGAGTACTTCGATATTTACAACCTAAACTTGATTTGATTATATGTCGATTTTTATATTTATGTACCTCTATTTTACATTTATATTTTTTTGTGATGATGTTTATATGTGTGTAGTAAATATGAGTATTATGTTTTATGTTATATGTATGTTCATTTTCTTTGATATTGTAATTAGCCTCTATTAAGTTTAAATGAGTGATATGTTTTATGTAGTTGTGTTTCTTTCAAGTATGTTATATTAAATAGATTAGGTAGGGGTAATTGAGAGTGATGTGGAGCAGGGGAGAAAACAAGTTTCCACCTTCACATGGTTGGCCCTATTCAATAGAGAATAAATTGTTCTCAAAACATAGAGATTCCCGTACAAGTGCTCTCCTTTGGTATTTTTAGAGTATGATACATGTTGGTTTGCATATTTATTTATCATTTCATTATATATATATATATATTCATCATTATTTCTGCAAGTATTCACATGTTAAATTTGGTGAGTAAAATATATCTACAATTTATTTATGCTTATGATTTTTTAATGAATGTTTTCTTAATTGTTTTTACCTGTTATGTTATATTTATCTTATTTTGCAATATTTGATCTAATTTTTTTTATTCTCCTTATGCATATGTATAATGCAAGGACAGGCACTTAGTCCACCTTGCATGCTCGTGATTGAGGGTAAGGTAATTTGTACTTACATTTAGTGGAATTTTTCTTGCAATGATTCTGGTCATTTTGGAGGTTGCAATGATGCCACACATTACACAATACACATGAGGGAAAAACATGGATGTCACACACTAGGATATGCTCAAGAAATTTTAGGGCTCTACCCTCTTGTCAACAAAATACACATGAAAACACTCAAACGAATCACTTTCATGTACTAGGGAATAAGGTAGTGCAATAAAGGGTACAATCTATCGTGATTAGTTAGGGTTGTGAAATATTTGATGAAGCATTATCGTTGAAAATAACAGCTTCTACACAATTGAAAACTTAAAAGTAAAAAAGAAAATTTCATTGGAATATCAAGAATCTATGAAATGTGTCAGGAAATATTACTTAGACAAGAGTAATGCTCCTATAAAAGTACCCCCTAACAAAATTTATGTATTTTGAGTACCATCATGGGAAACACATATAAATAGACCCCTTGCACAATGTTGATCACATTGATATAGCTTTCAAGTAACCTTTCCATGGACCCAACCACACTATTTTGGATGGCATATCTCAAAAACCTCCTTGCATGGCATTGATTGCACTGGTATAATTCTCAAAGAACCCTTTTGGTGGATCCCAAGAACCATGGATACCACTAGGAATACCACCATGGATAAAATGATAAACACCATGCAAAACATAGTCACTTAGTTGACAACCAATGTTTAAGAGATCATGAGCTTGGAGATCAGGGTCACCCAACCTCAAAGCTACGCTCAACTTTGAGTTTCAGTAGATCAAAACCTAAGTATTGCACTTATCGAAGAATAAGAACCTTATAAAGTTTTGTTGGTGCAAATAGCAAGGGGTGACTCTTCCAATGGGAGAGGGTATAGCCTAGGGCCACACTTTTAGAATAATCCACACAATATATGGAATAGGTTTGATAAATTAGATATAAACAGGATTGATGGTTTAAGTCCAACAGGTTGGGTCACTAAGATGTAACACTACTTCTCTCTTCAAGTTATTACTATGACCTCATGAAACTTTAAAGGGATGTGTTATACATTGATAGGGATCATTGGTAATGGAAGTAATTTCATAATGATTCATATGGGAGTTACATTACTTGGACCTACTTTGTAAACACCATTTATGCTCTCTTTAAAATATGATATTCATTCAAAAAGTCTTCTAAAATGTATGTTGATATTTTGTTGGGTATTTCTACCTAGTAATTTTCTTTCATAAGTAAAATATTTACATATGTACCTAAACACTTTTTTCATGTGATCATTGATGTCGTTGATAAGATATTTGTTAATATTTCTTTTCAATCTTAAAGAAAAAATAATTTATGTAATAATCTACTAGGATATTATACACTTCATTTATATAAGAGAATAGGTCTACATGTGAAGTGATTCCTCTTCAAGTGATATATGACATGCTCCAAAGTGAATATTCCCAATGAGAAATTATACAAGGTGTGAATCTCTCCTCAAGAAGCTATAATGGTCCATCTCCATGGTGATACAAATCTTCAATGTTCTTCCTAAGCCATGTGCTCATCCGAGTCCATCCCATCTACATGATAGCTACCTCAACCAAAGTGTCTTCAAGTAAAGCACAAGATTCCATGCAATCAACAAAGTGTACCCATGTCATATGGGGCTCAAGAGCCTCCTCTAAGCTGACCAATAGTCCTCCTCCAAATAAATTCAATCACACTTTTAGGAAATCAAACTCCATGTGGTCATCATGAAGATGTCACCAAGATCCACAAGTCTTCATCGCTCCAAGGAAGAAAGTTAAGAAAAACACCAAGATGAGGTATAGAAATCAAAGAGAAATCCAACCCATCTCTATGTCCATTATGGCACATACAAGGGTCATCCATACCCCATACACCTCACATGACATGAAGCATCCTCAAGCACGGTGTAAGAACTTCTAGAGTAACCTCAAAAACTAGCAAACACTTATATGACCTACAAGAAGGTTTGGAGAAAGTGAGCTTCATAATCCTTGAAGAAATTATTGTTGCATAACATTATAAATATTGATATTTTTGGAATTGAGGATGAAGGCCTCTATTTATAGATCTTCTTGTAGGAAAATTTAAGCTTGTGATGAAAAACCACATGATTGTGAATATGATAACTCCAAGTAAGGTTAATGAATATTCAATTAGATGAATTGGTTCCACTAATATGCGTGTGAGTTATCAAAAAATATTCTTGAAGAGTTTCTCTCATTGAATTTTCCATGGGATTTTCCAAAATCCCATTGCTATAGAATACATGTTTTAGGTTACGGCCATGGAAAAGAATCCAAACAAATCCTCCATGTATTTTTATAGATCCATATATAAACATGAATTATTGGATGTTCAACTGATGTTCATCCAACATCTGAGTGGTGTGGGTTGAACATTGGTAGCATAACTCTAACATCGATTATCCAAAGAATACTCGGTGTTAGTTCGACAAATCATCCACATTTTGTTTTTCTCAATGCAACTGTAGACATCTCTTTTTAGACGTTCGGTCTAATTTGTGAATGTATCGTTTCTGACACTAAACTAACATTAAGTGTACTTTGCAAATGTTTATTTTTGGGCATTAAACTGACTTTAAGTATACTTACAAAACACATCTTTTCATTCAATAAACTGACAATAAATCTGATATGTAAATGTCTCTTTTCACACATTTGTTGGACATTACTGTAACACCCCGGTTTTGACCCCGTTTGCATTAATGTACATGATACATACATATATATATATATAGTAAATAATCATGGTGCGGAGCTAAAGGCAAAGGCCCCACCATCGATTTGGTTATGTTCGGATTTGGAATTGTCACCGATGGTATATCGGGACCTGCAGCATACATATTAAGTTGTGGCATCATGTAACTATGCATTTTTAATTAAATAACCCCAACCAACTATGTTCACTGCAACCAAATTAAGAAGGGGCATGATTTTGATAAGGATAAGGAGGGGGAATGTTAAACCTTGAGCCCATGGGGAAAAAGCCATGTGTCACCACTCTTTTTGTTTTGGTCACCTTCCCTTGTCTCATCCAACCACCATCTTAATTGTTCTGTTGTTAGTTGGGGAAGCTATTGCTGGAAGGAAAACCACTACGCCCACGATTCCATTCTCTCCACGACTGCACTCTCTTCACAACGCCATTCCTCTCACATGCAAAAGGTTTGGATGGTCTTCCCCACGTGCCTTTTGGGTTGCCGAGGGTCTGTCCACTCCCCCGATCCTTGGTTGTTCATTCACCTTCACGTGGGCTGAGATAAAAGGGATTCACGATACTTGTGGGGGGGTTCGTTCGTGGGTTCTCCTTTTTCCTCACAGATTGTTGGTCTGGGAATAGAGAGAGTGGCAGTGTTTTCATCTTCTCCATTGCTGACTGTGTGAAGGGGGCCGAGACAACAATATTGTTTTCCCACGATTGCTTGGCTGTGTTTTTCCCTTGTGAGTTGGCTACTGTAGGTTGCTGTGGAATCGTTTTGGACACAATAGGGCCAAGAACAATTCAGGTAGTTGTTCTTCCCCTATTCAAGCTGAATAGTTGGTTTGCTCCATACACACAGTGGTTTTGTCCTTGAACTGCATTGGAGTGGTGAATGAGGGCCTGATGTGCTTGATAAACCCAGTGTGTTTGGTAACCACACCGATAGAGCTAGCGGGATGGATTTATTCTCCACAACCCCTAAATAGCACTGGAAGGGAGATCAGGGTTTGAGGGACTGCGTTGCAGAGAAAGGACTGATTTCCTTGTGTTGGGTGTGTGGGTGTCCTAGAATCCAGGATGGTTCTGGTGTAGGTGTCCTTAGCTCTTCAATGAGCTCACCAGCTTAGCATTTAACATTTCCCAGCTCCTAGATGGCCTAATAAACTCAACTTTGTTGGCTTGGCTGATTTGTTGTTCGCTTGATAAACCCAACGGTGTTGGCTAGGCTGAACTGTGTATCCTTGTTGTTTTGTTCTCCTTGGCTATCTGTAAGCCTGCTAGTTCCTTATTCCTTGGGAAATCATGCCCGGCTCAGGGGTGGCAGTGTTGCTGAGAGATTAAGGAGCACGCGGGCCTATGGTTGGGTGGAACGTTGCAGCGACGTAGCTGGTTGTGGGACAAGTTCTTTATAAGATAAGTATTCTTGCCTAATTTGTCTCTACAATCATATTTACCATTGATGAATGATGATGTAGATGTTGAATGCTGAATTGTATATGAATACATGTTGTTTTGCTTTCGCTATGTATATGAATGATTAATGCATCGTAGTATGTTTTATGTTTTGAAGTATCTTGCTTCAGCATTATCTGTATGTATGTTCATGTTCACGGGGCTAGATGCCGGGATGATTTGGTGTATCGTAGCGTCCTCATCGTTGGTCGGAGGGTCGGGGACACTACAATAACTTCCACGTCAACTGATGTCTCTTTTTCAAGAAGCTACCAATGTACTATAACGTCACTTTGCAGACGTTCAATTGACATTTAATCCACATTTTTAAAAGAGATTGAAGTTTAAAAAAAATAGTCTTAGGCATCACTTAAGCGATGCTTTTTGGTGTTGAATGGGTATCTTAAACAATGTTATTATATCTAGGCATGGAAGACATGTAAATTCACGTACATCCAATGCAAAAAGCGTCAAAGAAGCATCGGATTTTGGGTCCAAATGTACTAGTGATTTTAATACATCAAATACCCATTCTGATTGTTAGCCACTATGATTTGCATATTATATGGTGAAGAAGGTTGTACTCACTTCAAATTGGAATGGATGCGATGAGCACACCACATAGCTCAAACAGACTAGGTATTCAATCAGGCACATATCATACCGTTCAGCCTTATGAATGTTGTGAGAGCAATAAAAGAGGTACCAAGGAGAAAAATCCATATTTTTTCCATGTCTGCATATTTGATTAATTTAGTTTGATCTTTAAATTCTTTTCCTCTTATGTGTTGGGACTAGAACCATAGTATGCCCCCTGTGCATGTCTATTGTAGTGAAATTTGGGCTTCCAATTTCAAGAACCATTTCTATGATATCTATGAGAATTTTTGTCCCATCTATACCCCCATCATTTTAAATCAACTAGGCCCTAGATTGTCAAAAGATCTAGTGAAACTATCAAGAATATATGGGATTGGTATATCCAATATTTTTTCACTTATATCACAACATTTGGTGCTTCCTCTACCCCTCATTTACGTACTAAATATGTTCATGATATTTTATTACTTAGATAGATTTCCCATCGGACTGGAATTAAAGGATTTTTTTCTCTCATCTTACTCAATGAGAACATGGCAAAGATTATTGATCAAAGTGGGAATTTTAACTTATCAAATGCTCCCCATGCCAAGAAAGAGTTTGTTTCCCTCAAAGAGCTTATCCTTTGTACATGAACCATAAAGAAGAATTATTTGAAAGGTATCAATGAATATCTTTTCAAGGTTGTTGAGTTATCACCCTCTTATAAATGTAATCCTAATTTTGGGGGTCTTGTTTATCAAGGCCCTATTACCTGTGAATAAGTATTAAATAGTAAGGAGAATAATTAGATGAAGGAATATATTCATGCAGTTCAAGAAGTAGCCATGAAGTAGTTTGTGGATAAAATAGAAGTATTACTAGCCAATGAATAAAACAAGCCTTGCATCCAAGAAACAAATAGATGCTTCCAAAATAGAACCATTAGAAAAGAAAACTATAGAGGTTAAAGAACAATTAAAGTAGAAATCAATACAAGATGCAAAAAAGATAAAAAGACAAAGGTAGAGAAGAATACGAAAGAAAAAATGGAGGCAAAGAAAAAAGAAGAAGAAGTTGAGGAATAAAGACTCAAACAAAAGTGACTACAAGAGTCTAAGGCCAAAGAAGTTGAGAAATCCATTACTTTGTCTAGAAAGGATATTAGTAAAACTTGAGGAATTTATTCTTCTTTAGAATTGGTTAATATTGGTGATGTTGTAGTATACTTGGGAAATTACATTTTCAGTAAATCTCACAGAGGGATTGTGAAAAGAGCTTCTAAAAGGAAAAAAATTGAAGAAACTCTAAGAAAAGAAGTATCAAATTAAATTATAGTATGGAACATTTCCATTCTATATCCAAAAAAATTTGCAGCACATACAGTCTCTGCATTTAGTGCCTGTGTTGGTGCTAATTATGTGATAGTCAATGAAGTAATAGCTACAGTGGACAAATACAAATCTCAAATAATTGTTCTAGAAACTTAATTCAATTAATATAGGATTTAGATGGAATATATACATATGCATCCCGTCACTAAAATGGATGAACAACATGGACTTCATATGGTTCCCTGATAAAAGAACATGTGTTGGATACTGAAAAATTAAAGGCAGGGTACGAGGATAAAAATAGCCACTTTTGAGCAACAAAGATATCAAACTAAAGAATTGGAAGAAAAGATGCATTCTCTCTAAGTTCAGTTAGATGATAAAATGATTGATTTGAATGCTTTAAAGGATGAATCATTTACGGAAAATGAAAATATAAGGGATACTCAGAAAAGGTTCTTAAAAAAATTGGACAAAGTTCAATATTATTATGATCATTTGGATCAATTGTTTGATCAAGTATAGGTACAATTGGATGAAATAAAAGTTGCATAGAGTTTGTTTGATGAGATCATAGATTGAAAACAAAAATAGTAAAGACAAACCCCATAGTCACTCCTAAGGATTAATCATCGGGAGAAAGGAAAAACTCAAGTTCTATTGGACTCATGGAAATCCTCTTATGAAGAAATAAATGAAAAATGTTTTTGTAGCTACTAGATCATGTTTTAATATATAGACCTCAGTGGACGATATTTGGAAAAATTTGGCATGCCAATAAATGGATGTGTTGAGTCAAATTGTTCCAATCCAATTTCAGATAGTAGAGGTAGAGCGAGACAGCAATAATAGCAAAGAACTCATCAATAAACTGATAGAGATAAATGGGGATATGTTTAGCAGTTTTCTAATAATGTATGTTAATCTATCAACTTTATTTGATGCTTACTTATAGAGGTTCCATAGGGATCCAAGACAAGATATTTCCAAAAATATATATGATGGAGAAATACGAATAGAGAGAATTAGGTCTATTTGTGTTTCTCAAATTATTGAGACCCATCAATTGTGGAAATCATATACAAAAGGGTGAATTAAGAATTTTTTTGTAAAGTTTGTATGAAAAAACTATTATACTAAGTTGGTTAAGTTAGTTAGTTAAACTTTCTCCAGTCTTTATTTTATAAAATGAAGAAATTCAAATTAAAAGGGGAGTGGTACACCTTAATGCGTCTGAATAATTCCTTCCAGATGTACCAAAGTGAGGGGTTTTTTTTGTAAAGGCCAAGTTTTGGGGATATATTATGTAGAGTGTTGATTTGGGGGATAAATACCCTGGATCAAGTCATGGCAGGTTCTTTGGTTTCCACCTCAAGAAGGTGTTGGCCTTGTGGATATGTTGACTACCCTTTGGGTGGGTGTCTGGTGCCCTTGACATATTTAATTGGGATAGATGTTCACACTCATATTTTTATTTGTATAGGTGATTGTGTGTAATGGTTGTTATGCCCTTCTTAGAACACCTCATTTTTCCCAATTGGACCTATTATTGTGATGCAAAACCCCTCCTCTTGGCCTCTAGACCAATAAACGCCATTCCTTAAAGAATAATCCTACATTGTTAAAAATGGAGGGTATTGAGGGAAAAGCATCTGTTGGGGTCAGTTGGGGCATGATGTCCTCCTTTTGGCTCACCTTCCACTTGGTGGAGCCTAATTTCCCATTTTTATTGTTATTGTGTGGTTTATTCCCCAACATGTTAGTGTACAAACCTAAAATTTTATAACTTGTCATTAACTTTATAGGCTTGAATTTATAAAAGGTTGAGAATTGTCTCATATAAATAAGACAACCTCACCTCATTTATAAAACAAGGACAAGCGTTCAAATATGAAACTTTTTATTTTTCTCTTGGTTTATTGGAGATGTTGAGATAGTGTGCGCCTATCTTTTGGATGTTTTTACTAGCTTTAAAGATGAATGGAAGGATTTCAAGGGTTTGATTTTGCACATGACAAATTGATGTTAAGACTAGTTGTAATAACTCATTCTCAAGGGTGACCTAAGGTGCATTTCCTTGTTAATTCTTGATCAATTTGGTAATTTGATCTCCTAACCCTAATTTAACATTGATATTGCAATTCTTTGGGCTGAGTTAGGGTTTGTTTGTTAGCATTTTATCATATTGTTTGAGGAGGCCATCCTACCAAGGATCTCTTTGTTGTTTTAATAGGCATTCAATTTCTCTATTTGTCCTAATTGTGGCTTCACTACCTAACCCTTGAGGTTGATAGATTATCCCTAGTTGCAAGTATTGAATTGACATCTTAAGAGGAGGGATGTTAGCCTCAATCTCATATAGCCCTAGGGTTTGAGACGAGAACCTAATTTCTCCATCCAACAAAATTTTCCATCTCTTTTTATCAAAATTTTACATGATTTATTTTATGCAAAAACTACAATAGCATTTTACTATTGGAAAAACCCAAAAAATCAAAATAAATTTCCCTAGTCAACCCTAAAAATCCAAAAATATGTGTGATTTGGTATTTATAGACAACCCTAAAAAATTTCCCTATGGTTTTATCAACAAACCCTATAGGGGATCCTCTTTGGGGCAAGTGCATTGGGATACGTGAAATCACTAAAATTAGATAATTGCTAGCTATTTGGTATTTGTGGTTCAACCACAAAGTGTGCCTTAGTGCATTTGTCCTCTTTCCCTTGAGTGCACACCTTTCTAATGGTTTTCCTAGGGAAGTGTGATATCGTTTAGTGAAGTGTGATATAGTTTAGGGAAGTGTGATATCGTTTAGTGAAGTGTGATATTGTTTAGGGAAGTCTGAAATTTCCTTGAAGGCATGACAATTATTGAGTTTTGTGATATAGTGAATAACTCCATTGTTGCATGATTATTGTGTCTTGTTTAATATTATTTGACTTTGATTAGGCATTGATCATAGCTATTTTGGTGGAATATATTTGTGGTTTGTTGGTGGCTGCATTTATATTTCATTGATTAGGGTTTATACATGGGTTTGGAGTTACCCGAAATTTTGAGAGGTTGAACTATGGCGACATTGTATCTACTCTCTTTCGTGCTTATCGACACTATCCTTAGTCCACAAAACCTAGTTGTGTTGGACTTCTAGTTTGAGTGGTAATATTTTGGTGCCATTGTTGGGGACCTCAAAGAACAATGACGATGTTTTGTTGCTGAGGGATTCTTAAGTTGAATCCATTTTTATTTCATATGCATCCAACATATTTTGTGTGGCTCAAGTACGTTCTTGTTATGTACTTTTGTGAGATTGTTTTGATGTAACTTAGTAGGTCTCGCCTAGGGACTCCACTGAAGAAAAATAAAGAGGTACTCTACAAGAATGAGTCAAAGAGGTAAATTTGTGTTAGTACTTTGATAGGATTATTGTTAAGGGATAACTTTGAAGGTATTATTTTGTGACTCCATTGAAGAAAACAAATCAAAGAAGTGAAATTCAAAATAGAAAACCTCAACTATTAATAAGAAGATGATATGGCATCATTTGATGAAACGCAGATGTACAATCGGTATGCTCCATTAGATTTCTCCAATATTCTTGGATAACCAAATGAGTCAGATAAATGTGGTTGGGTCAGTTCCATCCCAATATTTCTTGAGTGTGAAGATACAGTTGCAAATCATGTTATGATGTTCAAAGAATTTCTTGTGGCATGGGATATTATGGATGAGGATTTCAGAATTAAGAGGTTTGTAATCTCTCTTGATTTGAATAATAACAATGATGTGGGAGATTGGTATGATGGTATTCATCATAAGGATATATATTCACTCTTCCAATTGGTCAAGGAATATAAGAAAGAATGGGATCATAATCTTGACGAAGAAATTATGGAGGTCGTGACTTATCTTCCCAAGAATGAGACATTCTAAAAACTCCTTGAATATTGGTTTTTTCCTCTTGATTTGTCAAGCACTTTAGATGAGTTACCAAATAATTTCATGATCAAAGTGATTATCCCACTGACCATGTCCAAGAGTTTCTGGTAAATTCTCTAAACTACAATATCAAGGATGAAGATGCTTGAATTAAATAATTTGCAATGAATTTGGCATCCAAGGCACTTGTTTGGTTTAAATACCTAGACAAAGGTACAATATACTATCTTGTAGAATCGATAGAGGTATTTTGCAGCTATTGATGCCCAAAAAAAGGCAAGAGATGGATGCACTGCTTCGAAGAGGTGAAGGGCTTGTTCCACAAATAAATCCAGGAAGAATACCAAGCCCTTAAGGAAAATATTGAAGAACATATCAAATATTATCATATCGTCCCAAACCTAGAATAGCATGAGGTAGAATTTGTTGAAGAAATCCATAATGAATATCATTCCTTGGAAGGATTTCTTGAAGAAACCAATGATCAAGATGTTGTTGGTAGAATTCTAGGATTTATGTCCAAATAAGAAGGTACTCCTGAAGATGAAGATAATGAGGATCAAAAAAACAAATACAAAGAAGGACTAATTGAAATAATTGAAACGCAAGGAAATGGTGAGTTATCCTTCGCCTCTTTTTGAAAAAAAATTATGATATCTTGGGACTCTTCGAAGAAAATTGTAGGATTATTGAAGACGATGATTATTGGAAGTTCCTTGCTCTTCCAATCTATAATTATTTGAGACTTGGTAGTCTCGTATCAAAAAAATTAGAAGAAATACACAAACATTTCCTATCATTCAGAAGAAAATAATGGTTCAATCTAAATCATGCTAAGTCGGATTTTCATACTTCAAACAATATGAAGAATTATTTGTTAAAGAATTGATTCTATCCAGGAAGGATAACAAAGATATGGTTGATGAAGGTGTGGTGGATGCTTTCCTTTCCCTTTTGGTGATGACGATTTGGTGAACCTTCCTTTATCTTTCAGCTATAAAGACAATTCTTTTGAAGATGAGAGGTTTGAGGAGATTTTGGTTAAAGAAGATGGCTTCCATGGATATAATAATGCACATTTATCTTATGACGATGATGATGTGGTTATGTATTGTTGGATATTTTTTGAAGAACCCATACATTATTCCTCCTATAAGGGAAGTCTAAAGTTCAAAGACCTCAAGAGACCTACCTATAAGATGCCTCAATATTTTTATTGGACACACTCATTCACCATTGATGATGATATAAGTTTGCATATGGATAATTCCATTGTAGATATTGATAATCCATGTTTACCCTCCCCTAGGGTGGATCTCAACCAGCACTCTCAGCTATGCTTCTCAAAAAGTGATGCAAATTTTGGACAGCCAGAAGATCCATGGAATGAAATTGTTTTCTCTTGAAACAATATCGCATCATATATAACCTTCACCATTAATGTTGCTAATCAGTTTTGGAGGATAAAATTTGATGGGGTCAAGTCTCGGTCAAGCATGGGTGCAAGTATTGTATTAACTTCTCCTTTTGTTGATAGGAATTGTTTTTCTTTCCACCTAGAATTTGAAGGTACTAGCAATGTGGATTAATAAGAATCTATCTTGCTTGTTATTGAGTTAGCTAAAAATTATGGTATGGAATTTTTATATATTGTTGGCAACTCTAACCCAACTGTGATGCAAATCAAAGGAAAGTTTGCATGTGAAAATAAAAGGTTAAAAAGGTACAGGGATGCAGTGCAATTGGCCACAAAAAAAATTAGTTCCTTATCTTTATAAGTGATTCCCAGATCTCGTAATTAGCTAGCTACTTCCCTAGTAGCATCTGATTTTTTTCTTTACCCTTGCAAGGTGAATGAGGAATAGTGCAAGTAGTTTTAAAACCTTCAGTTCCTAGTAACCTTGAGGATCGACATATTTTTTATGATGAAATGCACATGCTTAGGTTCATGAACAAAATGGAAAATTGTTTCAATATCATAATGCAGGGTTCCTTGATAGTTTTTAGGATCGTTTGGGGAAACAAATAGATTTGGGAAATAGGTATATGATCAAGGAATTTTCTACTTGATCCTAGTTCAAGCATGGATATAAAAGGTTTGTAAAAGTGATCATTCCCCGTGGAAAGAGCTTGAAGGCTTACAGGTTCTCAATTTTTCCCATCCTTCTAGCCCCATTTTGATGGAGGTAGTACCATCTATTCAACTCATCATTGATGTGGATTTGTATTGGACTATTTCCAAAGACAAAGGAAGAAATGTTGGCATGAATTATATGCTCAAGTGGTTGCATTGGTAGTATGATTTCACTTGACCCATATATATTATCATAATTAGGGTATCTAGGTGTAGTTTCATTCAATTTTAGCAATTACTTTTACTCCTACATTCCATTTGTTGTTTCGTTTGAATTTTATTGTGTTTCATTGAGAACAAGGAAGGACATAATTGTTTGCCTCCAATGCATGTAATGTCTTTGTTGTTATATGTTTGTGTAGGTATAAATGTACCTAGGATATTCTAGTGGGTTCTCATACACTCCCAATAAGAGTGCATTTCCCGCAATTGGATCCAGCAGTTACGCACATATGAAGTGTTCCTTCTAGATCTACCAGACTGAGGGGTTTATTTATTTTTTGTAAAGACCAAGTTTTGGGGATATAATGTGTAGAGTGTTGATTTTGAGGCTAAATAGCCCTAATAAAGTCATGGAAGGCACCCTTGGTTTCCACCTCAATAAGTTGTTGGCCTTATGGCTCTGCTAACTACCCTTTGGGTGGGTGTCTCATTCTGTTGAGACAAATCATTGGGACACATGAACACACTCATATCTTTGCTTTATAGAGGTGATTATGTGTGTAACGGTTGTCATACCCATCTTACCACACCTAATTTTTCCCACTTGGACCTATTATTTTGATTTGAAACCCCTCCTTCTAGTCTTCAAACCCATAAACAGCATTCCTTAAAGAAGAATCCTACATTCTTAAAAAGGGAGGGAATTGAGGGTAAAGCATCTATTAGGGTTAGATGGGGCATGACATCCTCCTTTTGGCTCGCCTTGAACTTGGTGGATCCTAATTTCATATTTTTATTGTTATTTTGTGTTATTATGTGATTTAGTCCCCAACGTGTGGGTGTACAAACCTAAAATTTTATAAATTGTCATTAACTTTGTAGGATTGAATTTGTAAAAGGTTGAGGGTTGTCTAATATAAATAAGACAACCTCAAATCATTTGTAAAACATGTATGTTACGGAGAGAAACTTCCTATGGCTTGGGGGTACCACAATCATACAGTATGACACCAGAAATAAATCTTTCCCAATATGCAAGAACATTAAGAAAATATAACACTAAGGGATATCGAATCGTACCTTATTCCAGACAGTTGAAGTAGATCCTCGTTGAGATTTTCCAATGCAATTGCAATTGCAATTTGCTCTCAACAACAACAAACGAAGCAAGCATGATATACATAAATGTGTTAGAGCTATTCTAGCATATATAATCAACCATGTATAAGAAATTAAATACATCCATGGATTAAATATTCATATTCAAAATGCACATGGATTGGAGAGGAAAAGGTATTTCTATTCATAAATCAAAGATAAATAGTGACAAAATCTATCGGCACTTCTGCGAACCGGAGAAACCGAGTCCTCCACCTGGGCCTCCACCACTTCAATCCTCCATCTCTCAATATCAAGCTCACAAATCAAAGGAAAGCTTGGGAAGAACACTATGTGCTCCAAGGGACAAAGGGATGCAGAATCAAGCATAACAAAAAATGAGGCAACAATGGACTATAGTTTCCTTGCTCTTCAATTTCTCCTCCTTCAATGTATCCAAGGGGTTCCTTATATAGCACTCCAAAGAGGTAATGGAGGGTCGATCCTGAGCATTCTCAAGGAATTTGGAAGGCCAAGAGTCAATTTATTCGGACTCAAATGAGGAAAACTCCAAATATATTTGTCATTCTGCACATATCCAGATGTATGTGGGTTTGAGGTCAAAAGCTGCGTATACACGTGGGTATTGCTTTAAAAGTCGTGTGTAGGTATAAAAAGGAAATTTTTGGGGATGATATTGGGACATCAAAGTATAATATAATTCCATGGGGTCCAAAGAGTTTGCAGAGGGATAGGGAAGGCCATAAATGCATGATTTACCTAATGTGGTAAAATCACATATAACATATTCCCCCTAATGTGTGAGGTCAGAGGGGTAACATGATCGCTGAAATACATTATAAAATCTATCCCAGAAGTGGAGTAATCAATACCCAAGTGGAAGAACCAGCCACTCATCAATACAAATAGTGATAAATCTCTGCATGTGACTGCAAATACGTGTAGCAGTCTCGGATACATAAGAGTACAATGGCCATGAATAGGCATGATATAAAAAGTGTCATGTATGGTCATCGCCACGTACAATATAGAATGGATCAAGATCTCCATACTGGATGAAAATATCTTATATACACTGGAAACACTGGAATCATGATGATGAGAGCTAAAATCTCATGAATACTGGCATGATCAAGGAGGTAGCATATATGGAATTCCACCAAGCTGGAAGGTGTTCTACACGAACCACTACGAGTACATGTTCTACTATGTGAATAGATGAGTCGAGGTCGAACATAGTAGTCCATCGTCTGATTTCCGGTCATTTATGTATACCATTAACAAACGCAAGATAACCGACCGATAATGAAAATGGGAATCAAGGTACAGAGTGCAATCTAACAAGTGTGAATAGCTGTGTTGAGGTTGAACACTTGGAAGAATCCATCGATCAGGGGACATTGATGTATTCCCAAAACTGTCGATGGAGAGAGAACCTACCACTGATGACTGTAAGTCTCAAGGCACTCAAATGAATCTAGAATCCTATTCCAGAATAAATGATCTGATGTCAATGGAATAGAATCTGCTGGAAAGAGGGAATGAATGCATCCCCCATCAACCAACACGAGGTACTCACCAACGTTGTATAATGTGGAAGAACTCAATGAACAAGATGTGCATGAACCAGTAATTGTACCAGGAATGGCTGACATGCAAAGTCAAGATAATTGAGGAATGGCCGGCTCAGGCTTCAACTTCCTTCGAATAAGAGAATAAGGCAAGTGGTGACTGAGGGTAGGAAACATGGACTTGATATGAAAACTGGGACATCTCTGTGACACAGGAGGCATCAATAGAGGCTCCATGGGGACTGGAAGCATAACCAGTCGGTGGAGATAAACGCAGAGTAACAAGTGTCGCTCCTAAATTCAAATTGACAACCCAACCAACGGATGTGACATACAGTGCTCAGTTCAAAGGCGATGCGACTCGACTGCTACCAAAGATAACATCTTTTCCCAATCGGATTTTTATGTTTTTATATTTTTTTGGACTTTTTCATATATTTTGAAAAGCTTGAAAAAGAATAAAAGTTCTTTATAGTACATATCTAGGAGGAGACGAGTGTCAGGGACAAGAATACTAGTTCCAAGAAGTGGAACATACCTATGCTCAATGCAAGAAAACATGTGCAAGATAATGACAGTTTGGGGAAGGTCTCCTCCTGGTAAAGGGGTGATCAAGCTGCAAAGGATATGTAAAAGGATCTGCTTGGCTAGACATGAGACAAGCTCAGGCTATATGGATTATAACTCTGAAGCAGGGATCCGGCTTAAGGATCAACAAGGCAAGCAAAATTCACGAAATGCAATTACAAATTGATATATACAAGGGAGTCTCTATGGGGAATGGCTAGCATAAATTTCAAGAGGAGTATGAATCTCTTGCTAAAGGACATGGCAGGACTAAAACGGGACTCTCACAACCTAAAGGAGGAATCTCAGCATGGGTATCAAATGAAAAATAGGATCTAACTAGAGCACCCATGTATAGGAAAGCTCTACCATTCACATAATACCACTTCTAATAGTAGCATGAAGGTTCTGTGATATCCCAGAATGGGTTCGAACCTAAGGTTAAAGTGAAATGGTCGTAAGGTCATGCAAAATGCAGGTAGATGTGACATCCTAACCTATATGTTAGTTCATATGTTATAGCTATAATAGGATCAAACGGATCAACGAATCGGTCAAACCGCGCTCAAAACGGGTTCTTACAACATCATATTAGTCCAAATGGTCCAAAAACGGTCAAAAATAGGTCAAAATTATAGAAGGTGGGTAAAAATTTCAAATATTTTCCTATAAAATAGTGAAAAAATAAAATTTTCCATACCATTTGAAAATTTACCCACCATAGTACATTTGAGACCACAATCTTCAGAAGCTGATTCTGGGAGCATCGGTCCGTAGAATCACATGTCGCCTGGTTCAGGTAGGAACTCATGCCCATCTCTTCCATTTACATGTTTTTATTTTTAATTTTGATGGTCAAATTTTTATTTTGGTCCATCCCAAAATGGCATTTTTGGCCCACGCATACGTATGCGGTTTTTTTGCAAATAGTCACGTACAGGGCCGTAAACAAGAAAATCAAAGGCAAATACTAATGAAATTTGGAAATTCTTGTGCAAGATGGTTCTAGAATGGAGAGAGAGTGAACATGGTGATACTGAGGAGGCAGTGCAAGCTGATCTAATTGATCAACAGAAATTAAGGACATGTGGGTGCCTTGGAAGCTTGAGAGCTAAACCAAGGCTACTCCAGTTGTTAGTGGATTATTGGGATCCTGACTCAGATACTTTTCAGCTAGACGAGATGTCCCTCATCATCAAGGTGGAGGAGATTTACCTGATCATAGGATTGTCCCACAGAGGGGAGGTGGTAAACCTACGGTCTCGTGGTATAAGAGGCAAGCTCACTATAGATGAGTATATTGATGTGTACTACCTCCCAGATACAGAGAATGTTGGGAGTCAAATCCCAACAAACTCAATCCAAAACCTTGGGTTGAAGGCCATACTATTGGCACTGAGCAGGATATAAGGGTTAGAATCTCTCCACCAGACCTCAAGGCCACAGATGTTATATGCTGTGGAGGGTATGTGTCCTACGATTTATGACTGGATTACCTCACTGTTGAGTAACATGAAGCAGCAGCTCACTGACTGCAAGGTGGGGTGGGTGAGGAAATTTAGATTTGGAAGCATCCTGAGTGCTTTATTTTTTGAGCAGGTGTCAGGGACAATCCCTAGAGTTGATATTTCCCCACATGGAGTTCGATATCTGGCTCAGCTACGCTAGGAAAATGTCATGCGGAGGCTAGGAGGGGGTTGGGTGGCAAACCCATACCCAACATACTTCTTTCCATGGTGGCATAGATAGATCATCACCATATATGACTATCCCTACCAAGGGATTGACTTCCATGGAGACCCATACATGTCCATTCCACCAGGCTCAGCATATGGAGATATAGGTAACAAATCCTGACTCAAGCTTTGTTTTTTGAATTATTAAATTTTTTTGTATTTTTTATATATGAAATCAAAAGACATGTTTTTGGTGTGGTGACATATAGTGATACTTGGTCATGTGCATGCAGATGTGGGACCACAACAACCAAATGGATTCCCTCGTCATCGACGGAGGGGAAGAGGAGATGAGATCATGGGTGTGGATGCGAAGCGAATGCTCCAAATAATTCACACGAACTTTGTTTATCTGACACATAGGGCTCCCATGGCACAAGTCAAGGACTCTCCTGAGGCCATGCAGTGCCAGGTGGTTGGAGTACCATGGGCATGGGTTTGTTTATTTCGTTGGCTAGCCAGTGATGTAGTGTGCTACCATGATCAACACCCTCCTCCCCCACAGGATTAGAAGCTGGGGTGTGTAGTTTTTGTATGACTATGCAGTATATTTTGGTGGCTCGAAAGCCCCAATTTTGTATATGACACTCATGTATTATGACACCACATTTTTGTACATATATTTTAATGAAAAATACCTATGATGATTGATTATTATCTTATTTACATGTGTAAATGTGTTTGTGAATGCTTTATCGTCTGTGAAACAAATTCCAATCTAGTACATAGTTAGCATATGAATCAACAACTTGATTAAAATTTCTTGTAATATGAATGTATGTTATGTTTTCAAATTTTCATTCTAGCAACCTCACACGCAAGAACCTTCATAAAAAAGTTGGATCCCTAACATGATACAAGCCATTTAGCTGTGAAACCATTAACTGGCATTCAAGACGTACCTCAAGAGAGTGAATACCATGTGAAATGGCATCACGCAATAGCTCAATAATGGCACTATACTCTGCAACATTGTTCAATGAAGGCCGTAAACACACACCTCTTGAAAACAATACCTGGCCCATAGGAGTGTAGATCACCCAAGCAGTCGAAGCTGATTTTTGAGTGTGGCGGCTAGCACCATCAGCGAATCCTACATAAACCAAAGACTTTGTCAACATCTGCCACAACAAACGAAATCCATTCAACAAACTCGATCACCATAAGCAAACCAAAACTACGCTATGTAAATGTACAATAATATTCAACAAATCAACCATGGCTGATAATCATGCATAGTACTTCTTAATATAGAGCTCATTTCTAGGCTTCCCCAAGGTTGTCCCTTCATAATTGACTAACTCATAGGCACCTTTCTCTAATACACGCTTGAAAACGTAAGGTCCATGCCACAAGGGATTAAACTTTCCTGCCCCCAAGGATTCCTTAGCTTGGTCCCACAAAAGAACCAAGTCACCTTCACTAAACCTCCTAGGATGGATAGACTTATCGTACTGGACCTTAACGCGACTCTTGTTAATCTCAAGAGCCACTAAAGCATCTCGACGATGCTAATCAAGCTACTCCAAGTGAACCAAATGTTGTCCCAATGCGGAAGTCTCACACTCAACCGGTAATATCAACTCCCCCCATGCACAAGATGATAAGGAGAAAAAATGGTGCCAGTCTTAACCGCAGTTCAATAGGCCCAAAAAGTAGGATATAACATAATGTGCCAATTTTTCTTGCTTTGTGCAATGGTTCGTTGGAGAATGGACTTAAGTGACTTATTCACTCCTTCAACATGTCCATTCACTTGAGGATAATAAGAAGAGGAATCCTCTTTCTTTATACCCTAACTTCGAAGATAACTCTTCCATCATTTTGTTCTGAAAGTTCCTGCCATGGTTAGTGACAAGCTCCCTCAGAATGCCGAACCGGGTGATAATCTAGTTGAATACAAAATGCACGACTGTCTCACCATCGAATTTAACAGTGGGCATAGCCTCTTCCCATTTTGTGAAATAATCAAATGCCAAACTAATATGATGGTTCCCCCCAGTCAAAGCTAGGTTCCAATCCATAAAATTGACCCCCCACTTGGTGAAGGGATTAGCGGTGATGATCGGATGCAAAGGGGCAGGGTGAGAGCACATATTCTGTGCAAACACCTGGTAAGGATGGCACCTCTTAACCACATTAACGCAATCTTTAAAGATGGATGACCAAAAATACCTTTCTCTCAATATTTTTTGGGCTGTAGAAATCCCAGATAAATGACCACCACATGCCCCTCCGTGGAAATCATTCAGCACAACCTCAGCCTCCTCTTCAGTTGATAAACGACATAAAATGGATTCAACCCCATGGAGGTACAAAGTGTTATCCACAATGAGGGAATTCTTTGATACATGACGTAGTCGTCGACGCTCATCTCGTGAGAGGTGAGAAGGAACCTTGAAGTTTTGCAAGTAGAAAATGATGTCCCCATACCATGGGACAGCAGTCGAGATGAGAAATATGTGCTCATCAATGAACGAGTCCTCATGAACCTCTCCTTCATCAAAAATCAGAAAATTAGAGATAAGCTCAGCAAAAATCAATGACTTCTTCAACTTTGCCGAAACAACTTGAGGTCAAACTCTTGCAATATCACAATCCACTTATTGTATTTCCCCCCTATCATCCTTCTAGTGAGGACAAACTGAAATGGATTAATGTGAGATACAACGAAAGTTTGGCGAAGAAGGATGTAATGTCTCAAATGCTAAACTGCATGGACGGTAGCTAAGGCCAACTTCTCAACATGGGTATAACAAATCTTCACATCAATAAGGTTTTGGCTAAGATAGTAGATGACATGCTCCTGAAGCTCCTCATCCTCTTGAACCAATATCGTGCCAATCGTCTCCTGAGACGTGGCCACATATATCAAAAAGTCACGGCTATAGTCTGGTGGACTAAGCATGACGATCGGTTCCAAGGCTCTCTTTAAAGCATCGAAAGACTCTTGGCCTCACTTATCCCAGATAAACAAAGTGTCTTTATTCAACAAACGCATGAATCCTCGAGTCAAATTGGAAAATTTGACTACGAATCTTCATCAAAAGTTCGCCATACCTTTCAAACACTGAAGATGTATAATGTTCCCCGGGGCAGACAATTGAAGTATTGCCTCAACCTTCAAAAGATCGACCCTTATCCCATCCTTGGAGACAATGAATCCTAACAAGTGACCAACCTTCACGCAAATGATAAGGATGATGCACCCTCATCCGAGAGTGAGCAACTAAGCCATCCAAATACACTTCAATAATATTTTAAGATCGTGAAAGGAAAAGGTCATGGACCATTGAAACGTAGCTCCGTTGTTTTTAAGGTCAAAGGGCATCTTCCAGTATGCAAATGTACCCAAAGGACAAATAAAATAATTATTGTGTTGGTCCTCAGGTTTAATTTGGATCTGATTATAGCCAAAGAAGTCGTCCATAAAGGAGAAAACTTTGCTCCCCACACACTCATCCAATATTTGGTCAATAAATGGTGTGAGTAAATTATCCTTAGGACATGCTCTATTTGAATCTCTAAACTCAGTGCATACTCAGATTGTTCTCTGCTTCTTATCCACCGAAATGGGGTTTGACACCCACTCTGTCAAGGGAACGGGATAGATAAATCCAGCTTTGAGCAAATTCTCTATCTCTTCTGTAATCGCAGGCACTTTCCTAGGACTCGTTGCTCGCAATCATTGTTGAACAAGTTTATCATCTGAATAGGTTTTGATTTCATGCTCAACAATGCGAGGGTCAATTCCTGGCATCTCATCATACGACCAAGCGAACACATCTCGAAACTCTTTAAAAATATCGGTGTATTTCCTAATCTCATCAAGGGAACAATCCACCTCAATGTACATGTTCTCAACTTTTCCAGGAACACAAGAAATATTGATAGGTATAGTCGATGACAAGTTGGCCATGTTCCCTTAAGCATACTTCCTAGGAGAGCCTAATGGGACCATGGGCCTAACAATTTTCTCACTAAATATCTCCTTATAAGCATCACACTCGATATCATCAAGCTTAGGGAGAAAATAAGATCTATGATGTAACTCCCCCCAAGATTTTTCTAACCTCGACATAGCCTCGAGAATAGCTTCATCCGTTGGAAAAAATTCATCAAGGCAGTCGTGTGAGTGATATGACACAACTACCCAAGAAGGAAGTGCAAAAGGGTGCTCCTCCTCCATCCACGAAGAGGAAGGACTAGACTCCACAGCCGAATCAATATTAGCTTGATAAGCCACCATAGTTGTAGACAACGACATGTCTGTGTCGGCAGGTATAGAATCACCCGAAGTACTCAAAGATGGAAGAGTCCAAGGATCCTCCAAATGCAAAGTGAGAAAAGGAACCAAACTCAATGGCGTTGAAGCCTTACCAATATTAGAACCGATCATAAGAATGAGCGCGGGACAATTAAAAGTTCCCATTAACGAAGGATACATGCCCACCCCGATATTCTCAGACTTCAATTGTCAACTGAGAATGGTGGATAACCGAGATAGAAGCTCCCGACGATGCTTCTGAACTAAAATTATCAAAGGATCTTTGATCGATCATCACAATATTCCCATCCAAAGGAAAAAAAAACAACCCGAAATATTGACGATGCAACCGCTTGCATGTTGTAAATCTAGTTCCTACCCAACAAAATATTATAGTTGAGATACAAATCAACCACCTCGACCTCGATTGCAATAGTCTTCCCTCCCAATTGGACCTCAAGGGAAGGAAGGATTCCATTCAGATTAAACGATATTCCATCAAATGTAGGTAACATGGTGCCTGACTTAGACAACGTAGGGGAACCCAAACCCTTCCAACATGACAAATACATCACAGAAGTGGTAGCGCCTTCATCAATCACGGTACGCTTGATGGTATTGTTTAGACACTCTACATGAACCAAAAGGGACACACAGTAAGGAAATCGAGGCTAGACACCATGAATTTCAAATTTGATCATTGAAGGAGAGATTCCATCAGCCAACCCAAGAGCATATAGCAAGGCCTTCCTTTGCGGAGGACAAGTCTGAAGAGCTTCTAATGCAGACATCGCACAAGGATTCTGTCCCAAATCCTCTACGATATAATAGTTTTGGGAAGCTCAGTAATTAGGATTGTTCCCTGAACTATTTAGGACTCCCTTAGGGATGCGAAGTGGATCTTCAAGCTTATCACTAGGTTTTTCAATACGCAAAGGACTCTCGGGTGGAGCAGATTCTTTCCCTAGGTCAGGTTGAAACGTACCATAATATTTAGAATGTGTCACAACATTATTGGCAGACATCATATTAATGAAACCATGGCCACTAATGGTGTTCGACGGGTTTGAAGTCCCACCAGAAGTATTACCATGGTCCACGGTCCTCGATTTCATGATCTGGTTTTGTGGTAAAAAATTAGTAAACACGGTTGGGATCTGTGCGATGAACTTCGAGGCATCTTCAATCTGAGGGCACAAGTAAGTGAGGTGATCATCCCCACACAACTTACAAGGAAATTTAACATTACACTTAGGTTTCTTGTCCCCCCCAGCATTATTATTGTTGTTCTTGTCATTATTATCATTTTCATTCTTATTCCCACCCTTTCAATTTCTTTACCTTTCTTTTTATTTCGTCCACGTTGTTGGTTACCTTTATGGTTCGACGATTGCACTGAAAGTATATCCTCTGTTTGGGTAGGATGAGACGAATCCGTAGCTTGTCCCGAGGAAATCTGGTTAATAGACAAATTATTCATTTGATTGGTAATCGATCCTGCAGGCTTAGAACTCACTGATCCAACAATTCCATCACCATGTGGCCCAGGTTCAAGCTTAGGGTCTAAATTGGATCTATGTGCATTCGGTATGATCTCATACAACAGCTCAGATTGAGCATAAATCAAATCCAATTCTTGAGCTCTAAAGATAGCTTACTCCTTGTTTTTCACTCCATATGTGGAAACATCCTTCACTATGTAAGGAAATAAATACTTGAGGAACCATTCCAAAAGAAAATATGGTGGGATGAAGGCCTTAATCAATCTCTTCCGTTTACGCCACTCTTGAATGTGATCAGAGATATGTTTGGATTTGTCCTTCCGAAATGTCAACAAGAGTTCAGTACCAGCATCATAACACATGGGTAGCTAAAAGTGATTGAGGAAGGTCATATCTAGGTCATTAAACGATTTGTAAACCCCCCCAGGAAGCTCTATGTACCACTTCATTGCAGGCACCATAAGGGTGCGTTGAAATAGTCTTAAATGAACCGAATCATGATTTAAGGAGTTCAAAGAGCACCATAAGTGGAAGGTCATGACGTGCTCACCAGGGTATTCACCATTCTTACCCTCTAACTTTGGAATGTTTGAAGGAATCTTGGTGGGAACGACCGGCCATGCTGGGTCATGAGCAACCAGATCATTTTTCAATATCGACAACTCGGGTAGGTTTAGCGTTGCAAGGAAAGGGAGTCTAGGTTTAGACATTTGGTTCCAAGCTCCCTGATAAGGTTGGTTCATACAGGGTTGATTATTATATACACCATGGCCTTCTCTAGTGGGATAGTAACCTCCTCCCATTTGACCCATGTAGGGTTGCATATTATAGTTTTGAGTACCTTGAGGCTGGGGTGCTACGAAGCCATAGTTAGGAGACTGATAAGTGGGTTGATACCTAGACCCATAAGGTGTATAATGTTGATGTATTTGTAACTTCAGAATGTATTCATCTATGTATCTTATGTATTGTAACCTGATGTTTATTCCAGGATGTATCTATAATTTAATTGAGTCATATTGTCATGCCCCAATGTTCCGATCGGGAGGTTCAATTATGTAAACAATCCATATCAAGTCATAGTGAGTAACCCTCTAATTGTCTAAGGGTTAAAGTCCCCGCAGTTCCAGGGCACTAGGGTTATTAGACTCTCCTAGTAGAGTTCGCCCTAGTAGGGTTTTAGTCATGTCGAGATTAGTATAAATAGAGAACTGGAGTCTCTATTTATCACACAACTCATCCACACTCAAGTGTAGCGCATAGTTGAGGAAGGAGAAGTTAATGGGGCTATTCAAGAAGAAGATTAGTACTATTGGGAGATCACTTACTGTTTTGGGGCTTTTACTATTTTGGTGTTGATTCTATCTCTGAGGAAGTTGCGTGGTTTTCTCCTTTATGGTTTCCCTGAGGAAAAACACTGTGTTCATTGTCTCTTGTGTTTGATTGTTGTACTTATTATTCTCTCAGTTAAAGATCCTAATAATGCTTGATTAATGTTGAAAAACTAACATGGTATCAGAGCTAACCTGAGAAGAAGACACTGTGCAGCTGTGGGAACTAGGGCTTCCTATTTTGTGGATCTTCCTCCACATATTTTCAACAAAAGTAAGGTGGAACAACTCTCCTCCTTAGGGCGCATCTTTCTGTCGAAACAGAATCCAATTCTGAGGTTTTTCAGTTTTGGACCTATCGCTGCTGTCGGAAATTAGGGATTTTTACAGAAGAAGAATTTTTCAGTGATCCCAGGCCTGGATTGATCTCCTCCCCAAAATCGAAGTTAGGGACAAATTTCAAGGAATTTGGGTAGACATAACTCCAAAAAAGCAAAACCCTAATTTGCTCCTGAACCAGCTCTGCAGGATTTCAGCTCAAGTCTTAGATCTGACATTTTGACCTGGTAAGATCTAAGATCTCTTATATTTCCATTTGAGATTCTCATTTTAAATATGTCTCATCATACCAAGCTTGATGAAAATCTTGAGGGAGCTGATAACTTCCGAGATTGGAAGTATAGGATCTCCCTGGTACTGGAAGAGAATGAATTAGACTCCTACATTCATGAGGAGGTTCCAGTTCCAGAGGGAGATGAGGCAAAGGCCTTACATAAGAAGAAGATGGTTATGGAAAAGAGGATCATTGTTGATTCTATCAAGGATCACCTTATCCCACAGGGGTCCTCTCTTAAGAAACCTAAAGCCATGTTTGATGCCCTAACCACGTTGTTTGAAGGAAAGAACATAAACCGGAAGATAACTTTGAGGAATCAACTGAAGAATGTAAAGATTCAGAATGCAGATACTATCCAGTCCTACTTCACAAGGGTTTCCCAGATCAAGGAACAATTAGAAGCTGTTGATGAAGAAGTGGAAAATGCAGAGATTGTGATGACTACTTTAAATGGCCTTCCTAGGTCATGGGATGCTTTCATTCAAGGAATCTGTGCTAGAAAGAAGTTAGTCAAATTCAGCAGACTTTGGGAAGAATGCTCTCAAGAAGAAGATTGGATAGCAGCCCGAGAAGAGAAGATGGGAAGTGAAGATCAAGCCCTCACAGTTTACTCCAAGAAGGGAAGAAGAAATCCTCATTCCTCCAAAGGTAAGAACTCTCACAATAGAAAGGACCTATCTAGATTGAGATGTTATACATGTGATGAAAAAGGACACTTTGCAAGAGACTTTCCTAAGAGCAAGAATCACTCTCATAAGAAGAAGGGGAAAAAAGAAGACATCATGCTCATGCTGCAGAGGACGATGAACCATCCAGGAAGAGACCCAGATATGAAAGTGAAGATTCTTCAAGCGAGGATGAATATGTTTTGATTTCCGCTCTCACAGGTAACATTACTCATGGTAGTGATGATTGTCTTATAGATAGTGGGGCTTCCAAACATATGACTGGATTCAAGGAATCCTTTTTAAAACTATCAGAACATGAATCACCTCACAAGGTGAAGCTAGGAGATGACTACCAATATCCAATAAAAGGTAGTGGGGAATCTTCATATAAATTAGACTCTGGTAAGTCTCTAACAATGAAGGAAGTATTGTTTGTACCAGGACTCAAGAAGAACCTCCTTTCCATATCAGCATTGGATGCAAAAGGAATGCGGGTGGCATTCATAGATGGTCAAGTCATTATGTGGCCTAGAGGAAAGACTATCGATGATGCGATAGTAATTGGAGAAAAAGAAGGAGGACTGTACAAATTGAAGGGCCATCCAGAACAAGCAATGGTCCATGATACAATAGAGCCAAGTGAACTTTGGCACAGAATGCTTGCACATGTGCATTCCAGAGCACTACCTATTGCAAGCAAAGCTGTTGAAGGTCTTCCAGAAATTCAAGCAAAACATGATGGGGTCTGCAAAGGATGTGCAAAGGGAAAGAACACAAAGAAGACATTTCCAAGTAGCGAAAGCAAAGCAAAAGGAATCTTGGAAATCATCCACTCTGATGTATGCGGTCCTATGCCATCAAGCTCACTAAGCAGGTATGCATATTATGTTTCTTTTATTGATGATTTTTCTAGGAAGACATGGGTTTACTTCATGAAGAACAAAGACGAAGTATGCAGCAAATTCAAGGAATTCAAAGTCCTGATCGAGAACCATACTGAAAACAATATCAAGACTTTTCGATCAGATAATGGCGGAGAATTCACTTCAAATGAATTCAAGAGACTATGCAATGACTCAGGTATTAAGAGGGAGTTTTCCAGTCCTTATAATCCACAACAGAATGGGGTTGCAGAAAGGAAGAACAGAACTATCATGGAAGCTGCAAAAGCAATGCTCCATGATCAAGACCTTCCTATGCATCTTTGGGCGGAAGCTGCCAGAACAGCGGTGTATGTACAAAACCGTACTCCACATAGAGTACTCGAGAACAAGACTCCTGAAGAAGTCTTCTCCGGAAAGAAACCAGAAGTCAGCCATCTCAGAATATTCAGATGTCCTGTATACATACACATCCCAAAGGAGAAAAGGACAAAATTAGATCCTTCAGGAAAGAAGGGTATATTCGTGGGATACTCTGAAAGCTCGAAGGCTTACAGAATCTATTTCCGAGGATACAAGAAGATTGACATCAGCAGGGATGTGACATTTGATGAAGACACAGCTTACAACAAATCCAGAAAGATACTTGCTGAAGAACCAGAAACAGAAGCAGCCAGAATTCATGATACAACCATGAATGAAGAAGCTCAAGAAGAAGATCGATAATTTGAAGAACCACAAAGACCTGTAGATCCACCTCTGGAGAAGAATCCTCATAAGAGGAAACTTGCTTGGGTACGAGAACTTATCCAAGGTACGGAAAGATATGGGGCTCCAGAAGAAAATCACAGAGAAAGAAAAAGGACCAGATCATGCTCCGGGTATGTAGCTTTATTATCTGATTTCATTGATAAAGAACCTTCCAGTTATGAAGAAGTGGCAGAACAGAAAGAATGGAAGGATTCTATGATCGAAGAATACCAATCAATCATGAAGAATGATGTTTGGGATGTTGTCCCAAGACCAGAAGGGAAGTCAGTTGTAACTTCCAAATGGATCTATAAGATCAAGCATGCTGCAGACGGTAGCATTGAAAAGTATAAGGCAAGATTTGTGGCTCATGGTTTCTCTCAAAAAGAAGGAATAGACTATGAAGAAACCTTTGCACCTGTAGCTAGATACACTTCCATCAAATCAGTACTTGCTCTGGCTGCAGTGATGAAATGGAAGATACACCATATGGATGTCAAGACTGCTTTCTTGAATGGTGTAGTGGAAGAGGAAGTGTATGTAGAACAGCCACTCGGTTTTGAGACACATGAAAGAGAGTCTCATGTATGCAGATTGAAGAAATCCCTGTACGGTTTGAAACAAGCACCCAAGACCTGGTACGACAGAATTGACAGCTTTCTATCCAGTTTGGGCTTTACCAAGAGTAAAGCAAATTCCAACCTTTACTACAAGGTTGAAGATGGAAACCTAGTGATGCTTCTACTTTATGTAGATGATCTATTTGTGACAGGTACAGATGGGTTGATTACTGATATGAAGAGAAAGCTTGTTGCTGAGTTCGAAATGAAGGAATTGGGAATGATTCATTACTTTCTAGGTATGGAGGTATGGCAGAGTGCAGATGGAATCTTCCTTGGACAAGGGAAGTATGCAGTAGAGATCCTGAAGAGGTTTGGGATGATGGACTGCAAGGCTATGACCACACCTATGGCATCGAACCTGAAGCTATTGAGTGATGCTTCATCAGAGTTGGTTGATGCTATGATGTATCGTCAGATGATTGGGTCATTGATGTACCTGACGAACTCGAGACCAGACATTTGCTTTGCTGTGAACACCTTGAGCCAGTTCTTGAGATCTGAGAAATGTTCACTTGATTGCTGCAAAGCATATTCTGAGGTACCTGAAGGGTACAATTGATTATGGGCTCAAGTACGATGCAAATCAAAAGATTAACCTGGAGGGTTATGTTGATTCATATTGGGCAGGTAGTTCCATTGATAGGAAGAGCACTTCAGGGTGTTGCTTCAGTATGGGATCAGGTGTGATATCTTGGTTTAGCAGGAAGCAATCATGTGTGGCACTAAGCACAGTTGAAGCAGAGTATGTCGCAGCTTGTTCAGCTAGTTGTGAGGCAGTATGGCTACGGAAGATACTGTCTGATGTATTTGATATCCAGTTGGATGCTACTTGTATACATTGTGACAACCAGAGTTGTGTAAAGTTGTCAGAAAATCCAATGTTCCATGACAAGTCAAAGCACATCGAGATCAAGTATCACTATATCAAGGATATGGTGAAGAGGGGAGCAATGAGGCTCTAGTATGTTGCGACGGAGGAATAGATAGCTGATGTATTGATGAAGCCATTGGCTAGAGTGAAGTTCGAGTACTTCAGGGAGAAGCTTGGTGTTCTCCATATCGAATTTTCCTCCAAGGGAAAGTGATGAGTTCCATATCCATTCTGACATGGTGAGAGGATTGGTTCCTTCCATGGTCAGATGTAAGGGCTGAGCCATTCTGTCATGGTGAGAGGATTGGTTCCTTCCATGGTCAGATGTAAGGGCTGAGCCATTCTGTCATGGTGAGAGGATTGGTTCCTTCCATGACAGATATGAGTGGTGAGATCCATAGCCATTCTGACGAGCAGGTCAAATATAAGGGCTGAGCCATTTTGTCATGGTGAGAGGATTGGTTCCTTCCATGTCAGATGTGAGTGTTAAGCCATTCTGATATGACTGTAGGATTGGTTCCTACATGATCAGATATAAGGGCTATTTCCATTCTTGGAATGGAGCTTCCTGGTGAGGTACCAGGAAAACTCAGTTTATGACTAAGGGTCATTCTAATATGACCGTGAGATTTGTTCTCACATGATCAGATATGAGTGCATGGCCATTCTAATGTGACAGAGGGACGTGTTCCCACTTGATCAGATGTAAGGGCTGAATCCATTCTGTCATGGCTAAAGGATTAGGTTCCTCTCATGTCAGATATGAGTGCTAAGCCATTCTGACTTAGTGTCAGATATAAGGGCTACCGCCATTCTTTGAATGGAGCTACCTAGTGAGGTACCAGGGATCCTCAGTCTAGGACTGAGAGCCTTTCTGATGTGACTGAGGGATGTGTTCCCACGTACTCAGATATAAGTGCTGAGCCATTTCACAGATGATAGTAGTTCGGGTTCCTATCATGCTGGTGATTATAAGTGTTGTGCCTTTTCACAGATGGTAGTATTTTGAGTTCCTACCATGCTGGTGATTGTAAGTGCTGAGCCTTTCCACATATGGTAGTAGTTTGAGTTTGTACCATGCTGGTGGATGTGAGTGTTGTTCATTTCCACAGATGATAGTAGTTTGGGTTCCTATCATGCTGGTGGTTGTAAATGCTGAGCCATTTCACAGATGATAGTAGTTTGAGTTCCTATCATGCTGGTGAATGTGAGTGTTGGGCCTTTCTGATATGATTATAGGATTGGTTCCTACATGATCAGATGTGAGTGTTGGGCGTGCCTTTCTGACAAGTAGGTCATATGTAAGTGATGGGCGGGCCATTTTGACTTAGTGTCAGATATAAGCGCTGAAGAAAGACCTAAATGGAGGCTAGGCCTACAACCAGCATGAAAAAGGGATGGCTCTGTAGAACTTCCTGTGACGAGAAGAATCGTGAGATAGCACCAAGGATGATATAGATCGAGTGATGATCAAGGACCAGTGATGATGATCCAGCAGTGATGAGCCAGATCCAGTGATGATGCCTCATGATGATCTAGGTCCAGTGATGATGCCTCATGATGATCCAGATCGAGAGATGATCCATATCCAGCAATGATATCCCATGATGATCTAGATCAAGAGATAATCCATATCCGATGACTTGAAGACTCAGAAGACCCAAGATGCATATGACGAGATGATCCAGAGAAGAAGACCAGTGCTGAAAATTGTGTCGAAAGAATACCTTCCTAGTTAAGAGGGAGTGTTGATGTATTTGTAACTTCAGAATGTATTCATCTATGTATCTTATGTAGTGTAACCTGATGTTTATTCCGGGATGTATCTATAATGTAATTGAGTCATATTGTCATGCCCCGATGTTCCCATCGGGAGGATCAATTATGTAAACAAGTCATGTCAAGTCATAGTGAGTAACCCTTCGATTGTCTAAGGGTTAAAAGTCCCCGCAGTTCTGGGGCACTAGGGTTATTAGACTCTCCTAGTAGAGGTCAGCCCTAGTAGGGTTTTAGTCATGTCGAGATTAGTATAAGTAGAGAACTAGAGTCTCTATTTATCACACAACTCATCCACACTCAAGTGTAGCGCATAGTTGAGGAAGGAGAAGTTACTGGGGCTAGTCAAGAAGAAGATTACTGTTGTTGGGAGATCACTTACTGTTTTGGGGCTTTTACTGTTTTGGTGCTGATTCTATCTCTGAGGAAGTTGCGGGGTTTTCTCCTTTATGGTTTCCCTGAGGAAAAACACTGTGTTCATTGTCTCTTGTGTTTGATTGTTGTACTTGTTATTCTCTCGGTTAAAGATCCTAATAATGCTAGCTTAATGTTGAAAAACTAACATATAAGCTTGTCCATAAGGTGTTCCATAGGAATTTCCATAAGACTGTAAATGTTGTCTGTAATATGGCCTATAAGGTTGTCCATAAGACTGCCCATAAGGCTGTCCATAAGACTTCCCATAAGGCTGTCCATAAGACGGTCCATACCCAGCTTACACATGAAGAGGCACACAGCCTTGTGACACTACGGTGTGACTAGACATGAGATGAACATGGCTAACGGTAGAACTCTGGCTCGAAGGACCACTGAATTTAGGAGGAGGATGTGTCATCAAAAAACCATTTGAAGGAACCGGTGTTGAAGACAATGGAATATGGGAAGGGATGTAACTTGTGCCCCCAATAATCACATGTCTAGGATCAGGCCCACGAACGGGGATGGGAGTACTAATCCTAGGATGCACAGGTGTAGGTCCTACTACTGCAGGTATGGAAGGTGTAATGTGACTAGAACTACCAAACCTATCCCCCTGGAAAGGAATGGAAGTGCCCCCATGCGCAACACCAGGGTTAACACCCGAACCGACATGGAGTACCGGATCGGTCTTGGGAAGATCAGGAATGCCATGCCTAATTGTGGGGTGCATGTTGAGTCTCATGGGTCAAACCACGCGACCAATACCGGTGGTTCACATTCATGTAGCCCGAAAATTGTGATGCATCGTCAGGTGATGTCCTTGCCATAAAAGGGTCGAACCCTATCGAAGTCCCATATGTGCTTGAAGTTTTAACCTCCCATACGGTAGGTGGAAGATAAGGGATCTCTGGTATCTCATGCTCATGATCACTCATGGTGAGATGTGTGTGTGAATCAAAGTGAGAAGTAGTCTTCCCGGACTGTCTGGTTCTCTCTCGCAAAGGAGGATGAGACGTAGAAGGAGGAAGTCCTCCTAAACGACAAGAACAAAGAAGGTCTATCCCAATCACAATTTTTCACATTGCCTCGTGCTCGACTCCTGTGTAAGAGGAGCTTCCTGAGAAATACTAATTATACTAAGGATTTCTATCTCTCTCCTGGACAGACACATAATTGTTGTTGTTTAGTAGTCTTGGAGAATTGACTCATAATGAACAATTCCAAGACTCTAAAACCTAATCTTGTTGGTGAAACCTATAAAAGAAAAATGTGTAGTTTATTTTAATTAAGCATTGATTTTAATGGTTGTGATTAATCAAAAGGAAATGGCCGTGCAACTAATGATATTGTGACTCGGTAGTGAAATAAATATGCACAACTGACAAACCATGCCGAGTGCAAATATTTTGTCAAATGAAAAATAGGGTATGCCACTACATGAGATTCAAGTTCCTTCCTTCAAATGAGAGTGTAATCATTCCTAAATGAACACCTGACTATAACTCAATAAACAAAACCTAATGCAAGTACCATGCCATGCAAATGCAAGAATGCATAGGTACGCAAAAGCAAAAATATTTTTGTATTTTTTAAAACAAATGAGATATAAAAAGCAATAATAGACTCTACAACTCTCAGACCCTGAAACCACTCACAAACAGCATCAAACAAGGAACTAAGATAAAATATACCTAATGCACTAATCCCAAAACAAAACAAAAAAAGAAGAAATGAATGACAAGAACAAAACATAATAAAAAATAGATCAAAAGGGGTCTCTGGTCAGAAACATAGGTTGTATGCATACACCAACAACACCCAAGAAGACTCAACAATCACCAAAACTCACCAGCAAAACTCAATCCTCCATAAAAAGCTCAAAATCAAAGCATACGCAACTGTGTGCAATAAACCTGCGTACATACACAGGTATTCAAGAGAAAACCACGTGTATATGTGACTGTAATGAAAAAACTCGCATACGGGAAGAAAAAGGAAGAAAAATAGGGAAAAGTAATCAGCCAAGACCAAATTACTCCCACAATAAACTACTGGGAAAACATACCTCCACACCTGACATGCAAACAGAGAAATAAAGAGCAATTCAAGCACATTGTATACCAAAACTCCAAAGAAAAACAAATAGGAACCTCCCCAACGGAGTCACCAATTCTGTTACGGAGAGAAGCTTCCTATGGCTTTGGGGTACCACAACAGATAGTATGACACTAGAAATCAATCTTTCCCAATATGCAAGAAAAGTAAGCAAATCTGACACTAAGGGATATCGAATCGTACCTTATTCCGGACGGTTGAAGTAGATCCCCGTTGAGTTTTTCCAATGCAATTGCAATTACAATTTTCTCTCAACAACAGCAAACGAAGCAAGCATGATATATATAAATGTGTTAGAGCTATTCTATCATATATAATCAACCATGTATAAGAAATTAAATACATCCATGGATTCAATATTCATATTCAAAATGCACATGAATTGGACAAGAAAATATATTTCTATAAATAAATCAAAGATACAATAGTGACAAACTCTGTCGGCACTTCTGTGAACCGGAGAAACCGAGTCCTCCACCTGGGCCTCCACCAATTCAATCATACATATCTCGATATCAATATCACAAAGAAAAGGAAAGCTTGGGAATAACTATGTGCTCTAAGTGACAAAGGGATGCAAACTCAAGTATAAGAAAAACTGAGGCAACAATGGACTATAGTTTCCTTACTCTTCAATTTCTCCTCCTTCAATGTATTTAAGGGGTTCCTTATATAGCACTCCAAAGAGGTAATGGAGGGTCAAATCTGAGCGTTCTCAAGGAATTTGGAAGGCCAAGAGTCAATTTATTCAAACTAAAATGAGGAAAACTCCAAAAATATTTGTCATTTTGCACACATCCCGATGTACACAGGTTTGAGGTCAAAAGCTGCGTATACACGTGGGTATTGCTTTAAAAGTCACGTATAGGTATAAACAGACAATTTTTGGGGATGATCTTGGGACATAAAATTATTATATAAGTCCATGGGGTCCAAAGAGTCTACAAAGGGACAAGGAAGGCCATAAATGTGTGATTTACCATATGTGGTAAAATCAGCTATAACAATGTACAAGGACTCAAATATTAAACTTTTTTTTCTTTTTCTCTTGGTTTATTGGAGCTAATGAGCTAGTATACTCCTCTCTCTTAGATATATTTTCTTGCTTGAAAGATGAATGGAAGGATTTCTAAGTTTTGATTTTTTCACACGACAAGTTGATGCTAAGACTAATTGTAATAACTCATGCTCAAGTGTGTCCTAAGGTGCATTTTCTTGCAAATTCTTGATTAATGTTGTCAAGTTTATCTCCTATCCCTAGTTTAACATTGTTATTGAAGTGATTTAGACTAAGTTAGGTTTTGTTTTCTATAATTTTATCAAATTTATTGAGAAGACCATCTTAACAAGGCGATATCTATTGGTTTAATAGGCCTCAAACTTCTCTATTTTCCCTAATTAGGGTTTTGCTACCTAACCCTTGCGGTTGTTATCTTAGCCCTAATTGCAAGTATTGAATTTCCATCTTAAGAGGAGGGAGATTAGCCTCAATCTCTCATAACCATAGGGTTTGAGACAAGAATCTAATTTCCCTATCCTAACAAAAATATCCATCTCTTTTTTATCAAATTTTTATGTGTTTTCTTCTATGTAAAAAATACAAAAACATTTTACTACTAGAAAAACCCTAAAATCTAAATAAATTCAAAAATCCAAAAATATATGTGATTTTGTATTTATGGTCCACCCTAAAAATTCGCCCAATGTTTTATCCACAAACCCTTGAGGGTGTCCTCTTTTGAGCAAGTTCATTGGGATACATGAAATCATTGAAATTGCATAATTTCTAGTTGTTTGGTATTTCTTGTTCACCCTCATAGTGTTCCCCAGTGCATTTGTCCTCTTTCCCTTTAGAGCGGACCTTTTTGAGGTCATGCTTAGGGAAGTGTGATATTGTCTATGGAAGCATGAAATTTCCTTGAAAGGAATAACATTTATCGAGTTTCGTGATACAATAAATAACTCCATTGTTGTATGATTACTTTGTAGTGTTTGATATTGTTTGACTCTGGTAAGGAACTTATCATATCTATTAAGGTATTTGTGGTTTGTTGGTGGTTGTAGGTATATTTCATTGATTAGGGTATCCCCTTGGGTTTGGAGTTACCATTTGTTGGCAGGTTAGACTATCGTGACAATGGGTCTACTCTCTCCTGATCTTACCTACAATATCCTTGGTCTTACCTACAATATCCTTGGTCCACACAACCTAGTTATATTGGGATACTAGGTTGAGCAGTAATAGGGAGGATGGTATTTTTGGGACTGTCAAACATTTGTAATATTTTTATTTGAAGAAATAAAAGGAGGAGGACTTGCAACCATTGGGTATTCGACTGTGTATATTTAATATTTTTATTTTATTACATTTGGTGTCAATTTATTATAGTGAGTATTATGCATAACAATAATTATTTTGTGTACATTATTTGTTGTAATTAATTCTTCAATGGTTGCAACTAGATGCAAATGCAATGGTAATTCAGATTTAATAATAATTTCCTATTATTGTTAATGTTTCATTGATGTTTTAACGTGTTGATAATAGTGTGACTTTCTTCCTATACTTTCATCATTATAATATTTACTTTGTATCCAACTATGTACAATCATAGCTCCTAATCGGGATTATATTAGATTAGATCAACATTTGATTAAGTTAAATTAGGTTAGCTTTGATTTGATAATTTATTTAAGTAGAATAAATTCACAATTACATTTTGGCATAAATTGTAGTAATTTAAGTCTATGATTCACAAAGAACATCATTGTTAAAACTCTTAGTGGAAATCAAGTCCACATACCACTTAGAATTTGTTATACCAAATGAGAGTGAGGCTATTTGGACTCACCTCAGGAATTCTCTCTTATTGTTGACCTAGGTCATTTCAGCTCCTCAACAACCATAAAATGCAAACCAAGACACAAGTGATTGCTTAGATATACAACATAGTATATGTGCTCAGGAGGATACAGATAAGGAATTAGAGGAAGAATTTGGACGGTACCAAAAGGGGTACCTGCATGCTAATAATGATGTTCAGAGAAAACTAAAACTGAGGAATAGAGATGTCACAGTGAATAAAGGGAGGTTAGATCAAAACCAACCTTCCAGCAGTCAACAAAATATTGAAAAGACAAAACAAAAACAAAAAGAACATGTTGTGTACAAAGAGCCTATAAATAAAGTAGAAAAAGTAAAAGAAGTTAGACAACCAGCACTAGTGGATGTAGAGAAAGTTATTTCCATTTTTAGCTTGCAGACAGAGCTATCCAAACTGAAAGTTTCCATTCCTTTCAATGAGTTGTTAAGAAACAGAGAATACATAAACAAGATATCAGATATGGTCAGAGACCAAGAGGATTTTCATCCTGATATTTTCGAGGTGGTTGATGATGCCCCTACCATTGTTTTTGGATCTACGTGTGAAATTTTGATGATGAAGAAGCTCCTCCCTTTAATTGAGTATGAATGTACATGACAAGATTTTACATAATGCTATGATTGATTATAGTTCCTCTCACGACCTAATGCCTAAAAGAGTGGTAGAAATTCTAGGTTTGGAAATCACTAGACCCTATAAAGATCTGTACTCATTTGATTCCAGGAAGGTAAAATGTTTAGGACTAATTAAATATATGGAAGTAACATTGACTAAAATTCCATCCAAGACTGTAGTAATGGATGTGGTGGTGGCAGACATCCCTCCAAAATTTGGTGTGTTTCTGTCAAGAACATGGACCTCAAAATTGAAGGGGAGTTTGCAAATGGACATGTCCTATGCTACCATTCCTAGGAGTGGTGGAAATAAAAGACTGTACAGTGAGAAGAGGTCCCCCTATGTGGTCAGCAGCCAAGAATCACCTAATACTCATGCTATATATGGTGTTGATACATACCTGGGGTCTTCAATCATTTTCAATGATGGTGTTCCATGTGATCTTGAAGAACCTATACCCATTGAAGCTAAGGAAGAGGGAGAGAAAGTGTCTACAAAGAAACAGGAATATTTAGAGAGGAAACAGAAAGAACAAGGTGTATGGACCATGTATTTTCATGGGTCTGTAGCAAAGGTTGGCGTTGGTGCTGGTGTGTACATTATTTCCCATATCAGAGACTTTAAGGCTCTGTCTTTCAAGTTGACTTTTGAGTGCACAAATAATGTAGCAGAGTATGAGGCTTTGTCACTGGGATTGAATGCCCTGAAATATTTGGGGGCAAAAAGGGTAAATGTCCTAGGAGATTCTGAACTAGTGGTGAACCAAGTAAATGATAGCTACCAAACCAAACATCCGAGGATGAGGGCTTACAGAAATCAAATGTGGGACATGTTTTGTAATTATTTCACTGAACATACAATCAGAGTAATCCCCAGATTTGAGAACTCAGTGGATGACTCCTTAGTTGTGGTTGTTGGTAAGTTCAAAATCCCTATTGCTGGTCAAAGAAAATACAAAGTTGACATTGTAAACGGGCCTTATATACCAAACAATTCCAAATACTGGAAAGTATTTTAGGATGACATGCAAATAAAGAGGTTTTTAAAATTATATAGTGAGTTTGTAAATACCCAAATAGATAATGAAGATAATAATGCTGAAAATATCCTAGATGTTGAAGGGATTGAATAAGACAATGATGTAAATAAAAAAATTAAGAATTCACTAGGGGGGGAAGACATAGTTCAATTGAAGAGTAATCACATCCCCAGAGGTTTGATCCCCCTAGAGAAACTATTTCATCAGAATGATGTGTCTAGAGACCCAAAGATGAATCCTGCTGATGATGCAGTGGAAGAAAAGAACATAGGAACTAAGGAAAATCCTAGAATCATCAAACTATCAAAGAAGATACCAGCCAAAGAAAAAGAAGAATATATCAGTCTGATGAAAAGATACACAGGTGTATTTTCCTAGAGCTACGAAGACCTAAAGGAGTATGATACATCAATCATACCGCACATAATTTCTATAAACCCAGGTGAAAGACCTTTCAAGCAGAAATTGAGAAGAATCAATCCTCTATTATTGCATGTCATTGAAAAGGAAATTGGAAAGTTATTTAATGCTAAGATCATAGTCACTCTGAGGTTTTCTAAGTGGGTAGAAAATATGGTACCTGTTAGAAAGAAGAATGGTGAGATTAGGTTGTGCATTGATTTTAGGAACCTAAACAAAGTCTCTCTGAAATACAATTATCCTTTGCCTAAGATGGAGCATATTCTACAAAAGGTGGCAGTTTCTGAGAGGATATCAACCATGGATGGATCCTCTGAATACAATCAAGTCAAAGTATTTCCAAAGGACCAATATAAGACTGCATTCACTACACCATGGGGTACCTTCATATATGCCAAAATTCCTTTCGGGTTAATGAATGTAGGGACCACTTTCCAGCGTGCTATGGACATTGCATTTGCTGAGGAGAAAGACAAATTTGTAGTAGTATACATGGACAACATTATAGTATATTCAAGGTCTGACAGAGAGCATCTCAAACACTTGGAAAAAGTTTTCCTAAAATGCAAAAGGTATGGAATATCATTGAACCCTAGAAAGTCAGACTTTGCATTGGAGGAGGGGAAGTTGTTGGGACACATCATTTCTAAGGATGGCATAAATATTGACCCAGCAAGGATATGTGTTATCATGAAGGTTGAAGAGTCCATAAGAGAAAAAGAGGTACAATCTTTCGTTCGACAGGTAAACTTTCTGAGAAGATTCATTCCTAGTTTTGCTGAAATTTTGATGAGCATCACTGACATGTTAAAGAAATACCATGAGATCAAATGGACCATAGAGGCAAGGAGGTCTTTCGAAGACATAAAGAAAGCCATCACAGAGGCACCTGTTCTGGTAAGCCCAAACTTTACCAAATATTTTTTTATTTTTTCTTATGCTTCTGACCACACCATTGTGAGAGTATTGTTACAGAAGAACAATCAAGGTGTTGAGCAACCTATAGCCTTTTTCAATAAGGTGTTGAGGGATGGGGAATTGAAGTATGATGTCGTGGAGAAACAGGAATATACTTTAGTCAAGTCTTTAAAGGATTTCAGGGTTTACATTCTTCAGTCACACATCATTGCCTATGTTCCCAGTAATGTAGTGAAGGACATCCTCACATAGCCAAACCCAGAAGGAAGGAGAGCAAAGTGGATTGTTGCATTGCTATACTATGACATTGAAATCAATCCCACCAAGTTGATCAAAGGGCAGAGGCTTGCAAATATGATGACCAACTCAAGCTATGAAGCCTTACAGCCAAATTTCCTAACTAGTCATTCCAATCATCCTGATGTAGAGGTACAGGTAATGCCTAATTTCTCTGTATCGCCTTGGTATTCTGATATATGTATTGTAGAATTTATAGGCTCCTACAGGATTGAGCAGGACAAGAGATAGATCAAAGTTAAAGTCTGTTAAGTTCGGTATTTTGAACAAATACCTCTATTGGAAAGATCAGGGTGGTGCGTTACTCAACTGCTTTTTGGAAAATGAAGCAAAACAGACAATTACAGAATTTCACAAGGGAGACTGTGGTGGACACCACTCATGGAAGGTGACTGCCAACAATATTTTGAGGGTTGGTTTCTACTGGCCTTCAATGTTCTCATATGCCTACAAGGAGACTACTACCTGTCACCAGTGCTAGATATTTGATGGCAAAAGAAAAGTGGTCTCACTCCCTTTGAATCCCATATCAGTAGAAGCACCCTTTCAGCAGTGGGGACTGGACTTCATTGGGGAAATAAATCCCAACTCCTCTGGACAGCATAGATGAATCATGACGGCAACTGACTACTTCACCAAATGGATTCAAGCAATCCCTACGAGAAGAGCCACAGATGCACTAATAATGGGTTTCCTTGAAGAGAACATTTTGTCCAAGTTTGGTTGTCCTATAAGAATTGTAACAGATAATGCTCCTACCTTCAAGTCCAAGAAAATGGTAATATTTTGTCATAAATACCATATTATCCTAAATCATTCTACTACATATTATCCACAGGGTAATGGGTTGGTTGAGTCTTCAAACAAAATCCTAGTAAGAATCATTAAGAAGTTGTTGGAAGATAACAAAAGGGTCTGGCACACAAAGATGTGATATGCTTTGTGGGCTGACAAAAACAGCACTAAAAGAGCCATTGGAATGTCACCATTCCAACTAGTATATGGAGCTGAGGTGGTTTTTCCAGCATCCTTGGGTGTATCGGCCATGAAACTATTGCAGGAGCAGCAAGATGAACCCAACCATATGCAAAGAAGGATTAACCAGATCATAGAATTAAATGAAGTAAGGGACAGAGCATATGATAAAGTACAGTTACATCAAGAAAAAATGAAGAAAACCTTTGACAGAAAGGTAAAAGAAGAAAAGTTCCAAATTGAGGATTTGGTATTGAAGTGGGATGCTCCCAGAGAGGATAAACATGGAAATTTGATCACATGTGGGTAGGTCCATACATCATAGCAGCATAGAGAGACAATGAATTTATTTTACATCATCAAGATGGATCTCAACTAAAGGGAGGTCCAGTAAACGAAAGATATCTTAAGCATTATTTGTCCTGGAAGAGGAGGTAAGTTATGTATCATAGTTGTATATATTTTTCTTTCTTTATATTTCTAACAGCCCGGATGGTGAAGCCGAAAGATTTGAAGCCCGAAGAGAAGGCCCTAAGATATGAAGGGGTTTCCATTTTTCTAGTTTTCTTTGATTTTTCACTTACAAGTAAAAAACAGAAAAGTAAAAAGTTTGAAGACTGCAATCCTCTAGCCTCCCAATGGATTTGGCACATCATCTATGGGGTTCTTTGCTACCTCGCAGGAAGGATAGCATCCCGAGTTGGAGCCAGTTGTTAGCACCATTTATGGGCTAACTATTTAGTGAAGGGTTTGGCCATCAAAAGGAGAAATGGGGTTATAAATTTTCACATCATAGAACCTGTTATCCCTAAAGTTGAACCTAGACTACGGGATTCAAGCTTAAGGAAATCTTTGTTCAAAAATGTATAAATCAAATGAAATCAAAATGAAAAAACACAAGTTGATACGAAATCGGGGCTAATGGAAATCACACAAGTATTAAAGAACTAAGCTGGTATAATATAAGTGCTTATAAGAAAATCAAACTATTTCTGGAGTAGTAGGCAATCAAGTTTGTTCTGTACATATCACACAATCATCACTGTATTATATGGGTATATACAAGATCTATAAGCAAAACATAACACCATTTAAGGGATAGGCTGGTATGAAATCAGAGTTACAGGAAAATCAAACAAGTGCTGTATAACATAACATCAAACTCAAAGTTCAATATCCAGGTTACTATGATCCTGAAATCAGGAAGTGAAACTGCCACTGTCTATAAAAATATAAAGATAATTGTCTCTCACGATAAGAATTAGTGCAATGGAATATGAATGACCATATGCATAACAAAATTATTAGAAAGAACAATTCATAAAACACAAGGGCAAATCATCATCATGTTCATTCAAAAATAGAACCTGTCACTGAAGCTGCAGAGTGCATTTGCTACACAGACAGTGATTACAATTGAGCTTGCATAACTCCCAAAACTGCCAAACCCAATCCTTTGCTTCCTTCTGAAAGGAAGAACTCCCTCCTCTCTCTCCCCTTTACAAAAAAAATGTTAAAGTATTTTAAATAGAAAACTTAAAGAGAATGAAAATTCCTTCTCATCTAAAAATATCCGACCCTCATTGGCCATCTGATCGCTACTACTTATCTGGCCCTTCAGAATCGCATTGGGACTTGACTCCTCTTATACAGATATCCATTATTTTCTACAACTGCATGAGAAATTTGCATTTTCATCGGCTCGTTGAGATGATGTGTGCTCAGCTTAAGGTAACATCAACCACGCTTTACTCAGAAGAAGAAACCGCCATTTCTAAACTGTCCATTTGTATTATTAAATGCTTAAATGTTGCTGGGAAGATATTGACCAAATCCCTAATAGTCTGGGGATGATGACATCAAATTGCTAACTCAACTCCTTGAAATCTGGAATCATTGGAAGTGTTGTCTTCAAATTCGAAATGCTCTGCCACCTATACATTACTATCTGGAAATCTGATCCTTCTTCTATGCTGGCGTCCTCATCGTTTTCACCCATCTGTATTATCTAGCTTGTCATAGATAAGTGATTAATGAGTACTGGATAGATATGTGTAAGATATTCCTGATATCTGATCGTGATTTCCTGGAAACTATGTGCTGATGTATGTTGTTGATTAAATCGCCCAGGGAGCATTGAACCTTTCTCATAACATGTTCCAGACAAGTCAAACCCTATAGATTTTTGGCAATCGCGATATTTATACCTCTTTCCTACGATTGGCATCACCCCATAATATTCAAAACCTGCGTGGATCTCGGTCATTTTAGCGATTGCTCTTTTTGGCTTCCATTAGTTCTTTGTAATGAATAAAAGTTGGCTGGTTTATGGAAGAGAGTAACCTAGCCCACATACGATCAGTGATTTTCACCCGGTTTGGGGTCTCTGTCACACAAGCAATTGGTATATAAGCATGTCTCCCATTAACTAGCCCACAAGTAAAACCTGTATATTCTGCCATGGCTCCATGAACAGCACTTTGAGCAATAAATGTACAGTAGACATTGTCTAAGGCATTGCTTGGGATTGCACGAACCATGTATGTTGGATCGATGTACTTCAAGGTCATTTCCTTGTGTTCCTTCCCAATCAGATAATCTTTGAGCTTTTGAGAGAGCCATAAGCCAACATCAAGGAGTAATCGGTTTCCTGAGGCATCACGTGAATCCATATTTTGCACACTCTCAGCAACAAGTTCCTGTCCAGCGCCTTCGGCTACAACTATAACCATGTGCCCATTTTCCTTCAAGCGTTTTTCAACGAATTCATAAAGGCCACCTTCACCTTCAAGATGAAATGGTGATTCCGATATTAGACAGCAATCCACATCCCGGATTGCAAATGTGGCATACATGGCAATGTACCCACTATAGCGACCCATAATCTTGAGAAGGCCTATGCCATTCGCTGTTGCAGTCAGGTCACTCCAAGGCAGTCATCCTGTACTGAATCTGAAGAACCGGCTCCTCTTATTGATGGTCTCTTTCTTGAGTTCACACCTTCAATGTCATCATGCTTAGGTTCCAACTTTCCAGCAGGATCCCTTTTACTTCCAGGTTCAAATCTCACTCGTTTCTTGGTCTTCTGCATATTGGAATCAAATGGGGGAGTACACATTCCAGGTACACCTGTTGCCTCTTTCAAAGGTGAAGATTCATATTCCAATTCTTTCTGAGCTTTTGCTTAACTTTCATAATAGACTTCAACTCTATCCTGGGTTTGACCTTTGATATACCATGATATTAATAAATAATAAACTTTTCAATGAAATGCCATTTGGTCATTCTGTCAATATTAAAATGCTGCCAGTTCAGGATATGCTGCCGGTTGTAAGAATTCACCCTATAACCTATACTTTCTTGCACATACATGGGCTCATGGTTTATGAATGAAGCTTTTGATGATTATAGGCAATGAAAGGAACCCTAATGAAGATCAATCAAACATAAAATATAAAACAAAGCAAAATTAAAACAATAAAAACCAACGATAATCAAAAATTTAAAAATAAACAGGTGAAACAACCTCAGAGATAACAGAACCTTAAAAGACTGGTTGATGAAGTTATGCAAGCGTTGGAAGGGGGTTTTCCAGAGTAAGAATAAAAAAAACTTGAAGGAATTATGGTTTTGGACCTTGAAATGTCCATGAATGAGGAAATGCCCTTGGGACAAATTGTTGACAAGAAATCGACAGTCGGGATGCTCAGCGCAAGAAATCAATGGCTAAAATTCATTTTTGCCCAATGAAAGTCGGGATCAGAAATGCGGAAGAGGTAAAAAATTGGGTTATGAAAGATGGAATTCTGACTTCTGCCTTCTGCCTTCCGCAATCCTAGTTCCGCTTTCCACCAGATCCAATGGTCCCAAAAAATTTTGTCCAGGTCAACGCTGCGGGAAGGCGCAGGAGAGCAGAAATTGAAAAGTGGAAACACAAAGATTCCAGGTATAAAAAGTTGAAGTTTCGAATTCCGCCTTTCGCAGTCTGGGTTCCACTTCCTGCTAGATGCAACAATCCGAAAAGTTTCCGCCCAGATCAACAATGCAAAAAGGCGCACGAGAGCAGAAAGCGGAAAGCGGAAAAGAAAAGAATTTGATCACGTAAAGTTGATATTCTAATTTTCATTTTCCGCTAGATCAACTGCTCAGAACGTTTCTGCCTAGATCAACGATGCAGAAAGAATCAGCAGGGCGGAGATCGAAAATTGGGAAACCAAAGAATTGGTCATGAAAAATGGAGTTTATATTTTTTGCTTTTCGCAGTCTGCTTTTCGGGTTCCACTAAAAGGCGGAAGCAAAAAGGCGAAAGCGAAAAAGTAAAGTTCAATTGAAGAAAAAGTTGAAGTCCTGCACTCCAATTTCCGCAGCCCAAACCTTTGATCTCAGATCAAAAATCCATAAGCCGTCCGCATCCAGATCAACGGTCCAGATTAATTCTGAAGGTAAAGGTAAATTTGAAGGTCGGAAAGCGGAAAAGACAGGATTTTGAAGATATTTTGGGTTTCTGCGGACCTCATATCGACGGCTGAAAATAGATATGATAAATATCGACAGTGCAAAAAACAAAGGGGTGGAAAGGATGATGCGAAGGCGGAAAATGCAAAATTAAACTTTGGAAATACTGTCAACCCGTCTTTGGCATTCCACAAACCATAGATCGACGATGCGGAATAAATATCGAAAAAAGATCTACATTCCAAAATGATTTTGCTGGTAAATTTTTGAGATGGAAAAAAAATGCTGCAGGCCATGGCGAAAACCCTCGCACCGGTCATTTTCGGCGTCCACGTTGTCAAAGCTCCTGAACTGATCCATCATGTGTGTGCTCGTGTGCTTGTTTGTTTGGTTTATGATCATGGTGGATCTTCCTGATCATGATTTTGTTAAGATTCAGCATCATTGTTGTAACTTTATTTGGCTCTGTTTTGAGGTTGGGCTCGAGGGTCTAGGATACCATAAATATACCCTCGATAGAGGAAGACAAGGTTGGAACCCGTGAGGAATTTTTGCTATGCTTTATTCATGTTTTTTGCTAATAAAGTTGCAAAGTCGAATGCTTGTTGTTGTTGCAGATATTCCTATGTAATTTCTAGCTTATAGTATGTTACTTTCTTTCCTCTGTGCATGTCTTCTTGTTAATCTTGTCAGTATGTGTTCTTCATGTCTGGAATAAGTGTATAATAGTCCAGAATTCATCTAGTATGCTTTGGCTATTGTTTTCAGGTATCCACCAATATTTCCCTCCAAAATTGATGCAGAATTCATCCTGTAGATGCTCTGTGTTGATGGATTGTTCATGTTCTCTCTTTATCACCAGACAAACAACTATTTGATTGTAACTGAGTGCTACATTTCTTCTATGTATATTCACCTGTAAACTGTTCTGTAATCCATCTATAATTTGTGACTCCATAGCCCAATTGTGCTTTCCCTGTTTCAACCATTTCTAAATCTGAATTTGTTTTATCCTTAATTCTAGCCCTGAGATAAATCTATGAGAGATCCCTCTCTGGAAGGGTAGAATCCAAATCTCTTTTCCTAAAGTGGTTTTGTTGTTACCTTGGGGTTTACCCTCCACAACCTAGGGTGTAATTCTGAGTGATAACACTTGGGCTTCTTAAACCCTTGATTCCCTTTGGGAGGATGGTCATAACTCTTTATCTTGTTCATGCCTTTGGTATGGACTACCAAAGCTTGATCCTCATTTTCATTTAGCTTCTCTTCTCTAGCTGCTATGCTTTCTTCTTCTTGCAAACATTCTTCCCATAATTGTCGGAACTTGGTTAGTCTTCTTCTTGAAGATATTCCTCTGATAAAGGATTCCCAATCTCTTGGAAGACCATTCAAGGTGGTCATTACAATTTCTGCTTCTTCAACCATATCACCAATGGATTCCAACTGCTCCTTGATTTGAGCTACTCTTGTAAAATATGATTGCTTGGTTTCTGACTTTTGAGCCTTAACACTTTTGAGGTGATTCCTCAAGGTCATATTTCTATTGATGTTTCTTCCTTCAAATAGGCCAGATAGAGCATCAAACATTTCTTTTGATGTGATCCATGAGGACACTTGAGGAATCAAGTTATCTTTGATGGAGTCATCTATGATCCTCTAAGCCTTGATCATATCCTTCTTATACTTGGACTTAGCTTCAGCTTCTTTTGGTTCTGCAACTTCCTCCTTTATAAATCCTTCTAGATCATTTTCTTCTAGGATGAGCATGATGTGATATTTCCATGCTCTGAAGATTTCAACACCTTCAAGCTTCTCATCTAGCTTGGTACTATTTGTCATCTTTTAACAAAATGAGAACTTCAAATGGAATTAGAAGGAGTAGTGCTTACTTGATAAATAGAGCTTCTGGATTACCTCCTTCGATATGACCTAGGGTTTGATGTAGAAACCCTAATTTTCCAGTTGGGATCACTGGTAGGGCTCAGTGATGGAAAAGATGTGCCTCTCCAGGGTGAGATATACTGTATCTTGCTTTTTCTGAGATTGATGATGGAGTCTCGAGAAAACTGAAGCCCTAGTTCTTCCCGGCAACAGTGTTTGGTCCAAAACTGAAACTTCTTGGAATTCAGTTTTGTTTCCACAAAATGATGTGCCCTTCTGGGGCGAGTGAAGTGAGCCCTCTTTTCTGGTTGATCTGTCGAGGGATTTTTTCGGCGTAACAAATCGTAGTTGTGTAGTGTCTCCTTTCAGGGTGTCTCTGATACCATGTTAATTTTTCTTAATTGCTTAGATGATATCTTAAAACAATTTTCACTAGTAGGATAACCAAAAGAACAACAAGCACAGAAACACAAAGAACGCAAATATTTTCCTCAGGGAAACCACAAGGGAGAAAACCCTGCAAAACTTCCTCAGTATAGAACTCAACCAAAGCAGTGTAAAACCTAGACAATTGCTTCTCTCTTCTTTCTTGCGCACTTGTTCTTCTCTCTCTTGCAAACTTGCTTAAGTGAGTGTGTACAAATGAAGGGTAGTGTGTCCTTATTTATATTTGTCACTTGACTTGTCCTAGGACCTAACAATGCCGACTTGTCTAACTGATAGGGTCGACTTGTCTTGCAAGCCATCAAAAATAGCATTTATTATAATGACACTTGGGTACTATTGACCCGGATTACATATGAAGGTTTACGTTGATTCTTTCAATGACTCTTACATGAACAAACTCATCTCCTAATGGAGGAATACAATCAATACATCTGGAATATCTTCTGAAGTTACAATACTTTAACAACAATCTCATAGCCATTGGACCCACAGTTGCGATAACCGCACAATTACAGTGAAGAGAAAGTCACACAGATTTACCACACAGATTATAAAGCAATTCAACTGCCAAAATATGTTATCTAGCAAGAGACAACCTATATAACATAAAATGAACAAAAATAAGAGTGGAGTCGTCATAAAATATTGTTGTGGGAAAAATATCCACAAGGGAAGACAACCTTCCCATAAAGAGAGTATCCTTGAGGTTGCAGCAAGGACCCAGTATTTTTGTTAGAGAATTCAATAACTAAAAACCCCAAATGGACAAGCAAACTCTTGATTATAAACAAAAACAAAATTATAAGAAATAAATTGAAATAAAAGAGGGGTAAGAGATCAACAAAACATATGGAACAAGAGTGTGTTAAACCAAGTTTTTATTGCCCAGTGATCCAGCTAAATACAATAATGTCACCTAGGAGGTGCAAGCTTCAAGGGAAGCCAATAATATCCCTTAAGGAGATCCCTTTTGTCCACCCTATTGTAAGATAAGTTGGATATAACGATGGAGAAACACTTACCTCCTAGGGGAAGAGAGCAATGGAGATTTGTGTGCGCTAATATGAGGGAGGAAATCAATTGAAAGAGGATCTCTATGTAATTCCAACAACATAACTTCGATTTGATTTTATCCTATGGAATGCATGCCCATGGCTTCCCTTTATAGGCCAAATGGAGGCCAAGAAACATATAGATCCATATGTGAACACTCCATCCTTTGAACTGGTTTCCCAAGTACATGAGAGGGGTTATTCAATGCTCTCAAGCATGTGAGGAGTGTTGAACTCGCGATTGTCATTAGACCAAAACCCGCAGGTATCAATATTCGCCAGAATCGCTAGAGTTGGGATCTTGAGAGGCGATTAGTCCATGTCGCAAAAATCACAGGGAGCATTGAACCCAATGTCCAACAATCTCTCCCCCAATGCGAGTCGGGTGAGTTTCGAACCCTTGACCTGTTGCTCTAATACCATTTGTTGGACTCATGATTGTCATTAGACCAAAACCCACAGATGTTAATCTCCGCCAAAATCGCCAGAGATAGGATCTCAGGAGGTGATTAGTCCATGTCGCGAAACTCATGGGGAGCGTTGAACCCAATGTCCAACAAGGAGTCCATGTTCGAATTTTGGAGCTAAGAGAATCGTTTTGATCCTTCAATGCACCGCGCAAATATATGGTCCTTCCATTTGAACACACACAAGTTTTGAAATAAATATCGCGTAGGTACATACGAGTAATTGTACACATTAGTCGCGCTAGTAGTGCATATTTCTAGTTCTTTTAGTCATGTAGTTTACCATTTTGACTTATTTTTGGCATTTTGGGACTCGAGTTGCCTTCTAGATCTGATGAGGGTGTCTGCGGTGATAAGCATTCTATATGTTGATGACGTGTTTATGCAATATTAGACTAAATGTTGCATGTATGGACAAGATTTAAGTGTTAACACCCCTCCCCAGCTCAATACCCTACACCTCCTCAATACTCATGGAGAGATTTCAACCAATGTCAAATTATATTGAGAAACAAGACAATAATTGTAAAGGTGTCAAAGTTGGTCATTGTGGCTACCATGATAAAAATCAACCTCAACCCCTAGATGGAAAGTTCCCATACATCTTATTGGTGAAACTAACATGTTGATGCATTAAGAGTACAATAATGATGAGTTGGGATCCATGATGGTAGATGAACTTCCTAATGAATAATCTAAATGATGACAACTCTCTGTCACATGTAGCAGTGGCAACTCTAAATGGATGAACTTTTATTGTTTGTGTTAATGATCATTTGGCTCACCCAATGAGTTTTTTAGTTGAAAACTTTTCTATTTGTATGGCCATATACTATTCGTGGGGCCAAAGGTTGATTTGATATGAGATCAATTAGATTTAGACAATTTGCTCATAGGGAATTTTCATTTATTGCCCCTATTACAACTTTACTTTATGGTAATAACATACTTGGAATCTACCCTCTTAGTAATATGACATGCTTATTTTGTGTTTATATATCATTCAAAGCAAATTTCAAAACCCCATTAATGGTATAAAAAAAACTAATTTGACAACTCGTATAAAAATATTTGAATATTTAAAAACAAGTGTGAGACACACATCTTAAAGAACCTACAAAGATATCTATAGAAGTTTGGCACACTTAGAGGAAGAAAAGAGAAAAACATTAAAGATCAACTTTTTCTTCACGTGACTCATCCTCCTTTCTACCTCCTCTAAGAAAAAGAATCTAATGAGTAACTCCTAACATAGTGCTTGAATATTTAAAAATAGTTAAAGATAAAAGTCTTATAGAACGCACAAACATAACATTTATACAAATTTGACATGCTTGGAGGTGGAAAACTCTAAGGAGGGCATTGAAGAAATATTTTTCTTCACATGACACATCATCTACATAAATATGTGCCTCCTGTCTACCTCCTCTAAGAAAAACAACCCAATTTGATAAGTTATGTAAGAGTACTTGGATAGTTAAAAACAATTGTCATATACAAGTCTTAGAGAACTCACAAAGATAACATTCATACAAATTTGACACACCTAAAGGAGGGAAACTCTATGAGTACATGGAAAAAATATTTTCTCTTTACATGACACATCATCCACATAAATATGCACCTCCCCTCTAGCTCCTCTAAAAAAAGGTGGCCCCTTTGTATTATATTAATCCTTTAAGGTTGTGCTTCTAATTCTCAAGATGTTTAACAATATGAAGCTCCACAAACTCTTCGATTGTATCATAATACATCCTATTATAATCCCACACAAGATCCATCCTCATCCCAATAATATCCTCATCCATACTCCCATCATTATTATTATGCCTATAATCCATTCCATCCTTCACTTTTTTTTAACTTCCCCATCCTCATCGTCCTCATCCAACTCCTCAAATATCTTCCTCTACCTATAAATCATCATTTAATTGAATTTTTATCTTCTACAAAATACTTTATTTATCTTCTACAAAATACTTTAAAAGGGATCTCATGTGGTAAGCACTATGCATTATAGGCTTGTAACCAAATAGAAATAAAATTTTAAATTTTAAAAAAAACAACCGAGTGATTTGAAAATCATATACATCTAACTTCAACCTTTAAGGTTGACTTTGTTTTGCACGTGAGAAGCCTATTGTTGGCTTGACAATACCAACATATAAGATGTAGACAATGTCATCAGCTTATCAATTCAATAATGAAAAGAGTTCAAACCATGGAATTACACCACAACGAACGAAAAAAGACACTTTTCTCTATAATATATGAGTAGATGTTTTATTTTAAAAAATATGAAATATATTCTAGAACTTTAAGAAGTGAACATTTGTTTATTTATTTTAAAGAAAAAAAAAACACTTCTTTTTTTCTTTTGTCAAATGGATTTATGGAAACAAGGATACCCTTCCTTGAAAATATCCTCTTCAACTCATGTGTCCTAAGGACAGTCATAGCTATCGTACATATCTGCATGTCTTAATGTGGGTTTGTCTTTCTGTTTTGTTACATCGCTTTCATAGCTTTCATGAAAATGCCAATTCCATGTGTAACCCTTAACTTCCAATCTCATGCACTCAATATCATGTGCAATTTTTGCACAAAATGTCTCACACAAATCACTCTTTTGTGAACTTTTTCCATACGTTTGAAGCACATGTCTAACATTTTGTTCCCCTAAACTTTGTCTTTTATTGCACCTAACTTCATTTGAGCGTTGTAAACCAACTTGGATATTCTAATGGAATTTGTCGCAATAAATCTTAAAATGTACTAAAAAATAAGTGAGATTTGTTAACATCTAATTTTTGCCCGCCTACTCTGTTATTAGCCCCATCACATCTATACATCATTATCGCATTCCATTTTCATTATTTTCACTTTGGTAAAACCAAAAAATCAAAGTCACACATAAAAAATGCCCATTTAACAAAATTAATTTGCGAAATTATCTCGAAAATGAGCAAATTATGCCCTTATTTTTTTGGATGCTTCTCCTTGTTATCACTCAACAAAAAGAAGAAACCTTGCACAACATCTATGATAGCCCAATTTGGAAAGAAAAAAAATATCAAAAAGCTGAAATGCACAAAATCAAAGGCAAAAGCCAAAAATCAAAAATCAAAGTCTTCTCCTTATCCTAGAGCTATCTGTCGTGCCTATAAATGAACCATCAAGATCCATCACTTAGAATCAATTTCTCCATACATTGCTCAAGCTATTATTCTGCAAAAATCTCCCTGAGATCCGAACTCCCTTTTGTTTTCATTTCTCACCTTGTCAGAGATCTGCCCCTTATGAGTAATAGCTAGAAAATATCAGGCTGCTAGTGTTGAAATATTGTAACTTCGAAGGATATTCTAAATGTATTTTACTAATGTACCCCAAGGGAGTTGTATTATTCCTCTGTCGGGATGTTACTATTGTATTTGGTCATCATAGAGTCATGAGGTAAAGACTCCATTGTAAGTCGAGTCAATAGAACCCTAATGAATATAATATAATATTGTATTGAGTCTTCCTAAGTGAAGTCGACCCAGTCAGTTAAGTGGGACTGACTTGTTAAGTTTAAAGTCAAGTGACAAAAATAGTATAGATAGAGGAGATGTGTTCCTCATTTGAACACACACTCACTTGTGTATAGCGCATAAGAGAGAGAGAGATATACATATCTGTTGGGAGAAGGCGCACTAGTCTAGGGTATTGTCTTGTACTTTTGATACATCTTATATAAAGGAAGTTTTGTTGGGTTTTCTTCCCCATGATGGTTTTCCAAGATAAATCTTTGTGTTATTTTGTGTGGTTGTACTTGTCTATCTTTCAGTTATCATTTTGCATATGGTTATGATGTTATAATTCTAAATTTTATCAGATCTTATATAACCCTAAAAAACTTAGCATGCTATCAAAGCTACCTTGAAAGAAGTCTTTGTGCAGTTGAAACACTACTACAGCTACAACTACTGAAGATTAGGACTTCATGCTTGAAAACCCTAGAAGACTAAAACTAGTCATTGGAACTTTTGCTATATCTCGATATTGGAGAAGGTGCAGGAGCTGAAACTTTTATAGGAAGAAGATAAAATCTTGATGTACCCTATGTAAAATTTTCAGCCTCATATTCTCTATAATATAGGAGATATGATTCCTCCAACTCAGGGTTCCATCCCCTCCCAGAATTCATCCTTAAGTAGGTGACCTAGGGAGAATTGCTATATCTCGGGCTAGGAAGATCCAAATTAAAATTCGTAAGATGTTGGAGATAGGGAACGGAATGTAGTTTATGTGGTAAAATGTTTAGACCCTGGAGGTGAAACAGTGACACATTGAAGTTCGAACAGGTTCACTATGCTGAACAATCCCAAAATAAGTCACCTTGGGAAAATTCGCATAAGTCTCAATTGGTGAAACCAATTCTTCTCTAACCTGTGGGGTTGGGAAGAAGACTGACCAGGATACCTCAGTGAAGAGTTATAGACCCATAGGAGTAGTAATTTCGGATATACAGCAAAAACAAGATTAGGAAATTCTGTAGAAGAAATTGAAGAAAACTAGGGCATCATATGTTTTGCAGTTATGTTCACAGTTTTTGGAAAATGAGTATGTTCCTCAGATCACCTTGAGGAGGCGCATATTTCTATCTAATTAGATCTAAAATATACCTAATTTGAAAAATTAGGGTTTCTCATTCAAACCCTAGGTCCACCAGAAGTAGTCTTCCAGAAAAGCTCTCAAGCTAGCATCAAGATGAAGCAATCTCATTAGTAAGTTCTATCCTCTCTATTTCCATTTGAGGTTCTCATTTTTTACCATGATAAAAAATAGTACCAAGCTTGAGAACAAGATTGAAGAATCCAAAAACCTTGGAGCATGGAAGTATAGAGTGCTTCTCATACCTGAAGAAGCATGACCTGGAGAACTATGCCAAAGAAGAAGTTGCAGATCCAGAGGGAGATGAAGACAAAGCATAAGAAGGATTTAGTCAAATCCAAGAGGATTATTTCTCCCTCCATTGAATCTCACATGTATCATCCTTGTAGACTCCCATCCTTCATCCTTCACAAGGATGGAAGGCATCTGGAAAGCTTCTGTGTATGGATGAATGTTGTATTGGCTAAAATAGTTGCATGATTATATTGTTATGCATAAGAATTTGTCATTATGCATGCCTTACAAAATGTTTTTAACCATGCAACTGGTGTATGTGACTTGTAGGAAAGTTCATGTACGCCTACAAGAAAAGGAGGATAAGACTTGTTCCGAAGAACAAGTGATGACAGTTCAAGATTCACTCAAATAAACATACATGAAGATAAACCTGAAGCTCCTGGTGTCTGAGACACCATGACGAAAGAAAGAGCTTCGAAAGAATACAAGAGAACGGTAGATCCACCTCGAAATATGAAGACCACCTTGGGCATGAGAGATAATTCAAGATGAAGAAAAGTATGACGGGACTTCCAACTAAAGCAAGAGGCCTCGGATACACTCTAGTTATGTGGCACAGTTGAGTGACATCATTGATGCAGACCCTTCCAGCTATGATCAAAATGTACTAGATGATCATGGGGAATGATGTCTAGAATATGGTTCTAAGACCTGAAGGGAATTCCATAGTGTCTTCCATGTGTATCTACAAGATCAAGTATACAAATCAAGGTTAGTGGTTTGTCTCAGAAAGAGGGAGTAGATTATGGCATGACATACTCCATTAACTAGACACACTTCTCCATTGAAGCAAAAGTATATATCGAGCAAAGAACCACATGTGCAAAAAAGACTTTGTATGAGCTCAACACGTCCAGTTACATAAGGAGCTTGAAGATCACCTAGAGTGATGAATATATTAACCTTCGCTACAAGGTTGAAGATGGAAACCTATAGAAGACAACAAGCTCACAGATGGGTGCAATAGGAACTTTTCAACAAAGTTCAATATAAAGGATCTTGGTATCTAGTAACCTGAAATGGATACATAGAATATAAGTAGCAGAGGATTCTACATGTCACTCCAGTACATTTCGATACATAGAGTACAAAATGCAAAGGGAGGATGATGCTCTGCTTTAGGGGTAGTGACTGCAGAAGATCTTTGAGTTTGACATGGTATGACAGGATGGATAGCTTCCTGATGAACTAAGGCTTTACCTAGATTAAAGTGGGTTCCAACCTTCAAGGTGAATGTGAAAGACTGGGATATGTCGATGACCTAACAGGATGAACTCATTGTAGATGCAAATAGGAAGTACTATGGCCAAAATAGCACCTCGAGGTGTTTGGGATCAGGTATGATCTCATGAAGAGGTCGAGTACATTACAGCATGTTCAAACTGTAGTGAAGCAATGTGGCTTTGTAAAGTATGTTGTGGAAATATTAAGAAGATTTGATATGTTGGATTGTAAATCCATGGCCACACTCATGGATACCAACCTGAATATATTATTTGATGAATCATCAGAGTTAGTCGATGTGACTCAGTATAGACAGATTAATGGGTCATTGATGTATCTGGTGAATACAAGGAAAAATATATGCTTTGTTGGGAACACCTTGGGTTAGTATCTAGTTAAACCTATACGGGTTCACTTGATAGCTGCAAAGCATTTGATAAGGTACTTGAAAGGTACAACAGACTTTGGACTATACTATGATAAAGATCATGACTACAGATTGTATGGATATACAAATTCAAATTGGGCTGGAAGTGATGCCAATAGAAAGGGCACCTCAGGTGGATGTTATTGTCTGGGATCCACCATGATCTCATGGTTAGTAAGAAACAGTCCAGTGTTGCGCTCAGCACAGCTGAAGCAGAGTACATATCAACTTGCTCTACTATTTGAGAATCCATATGTCTTCAAAAATTGATGACATGTCTATTTGATTTGGATTTGGATAACACATTGATTCTATGTGACAACCAGAGTTGCAAAAATATGACAAAGAATCATATGTTCCATGATAAATCAAAGCACATAGAAATCTGATATTTTACATAAGGGATATGGTACATAAGGGAGCTATAAAACTCTAGTACGTGAGTACTGATGAGAAAGTTGATGATGTGTTGACCAAGCTTCTGTAACAAGCTTGGTGTAATTGGAAAATACTTTCCTCGCAAGGAGGAACAGCGATGATGATACAGACTTTCCTCGCAAGGAGGAACAATGATGATGACACAGACTTTCCTCGCAAGGAGGAACGATGAAGATATGGACCCTTCTCGGAAAGGAGAAACAAGTCGAAGATATAGACTCTATTCGGAAAGGAAGAACAAGTCAAAGATATAGACTCTCTTCGGAAAGAAAGAACAAGTCAAAGATATGTACTCTCTTCGAAAAGGAGGAACAGGTAAAATGTATGGACTCTCCTTAGAAAGGAAGAACAAGTCGAAGATATGAACCCTCCTCGGACAATGGGGGAGCAGGTTGATGATATAGATCCTCCCTGGAAAGGGGGAGTGATGATGAAACTATCATTGACTCACAATGATGCTCCAGTATAAAAGAGGCCAAGTGCACCTGAAGATGTTGACGAGGTCCGACATTCACTTGTGGATGATAATATCCTCTCTTAAGGATGGTCTTATGGGAAAATAACACTCTGCTCTTGAGAGTGGTCCTTACTAGTTGAGGATGGTCCTGCAAATGTTACTCTCGCATGGAGAGTGTACCAACATTCATATGTAGATGTCGTAGAATAACACTTGCTTGCGAGTGGTCCTAGCCTTAATTCTAAGGATGCTCTACAATGAGTCCTCACGGACGCTAGATCTACAGTAGCAGATGTTACTCTTACATGGAGAGTGTACCATAGAATAACACTCGCTTGCGAGTGGTCCTAGCCTTAATGCTAAGGATGCTCTACGATGATTTGTCACAAACGCTAGATCTACAGTAGCAGATGTTACTCTCGCATGGAGAGTGTACCTACATTTATATGTAGATTCCATAGAATAACACTCGCTTGGGAGTGGTCCTAGATTTAGTGCTAAGGATGCTCTATGATGATTCCTTGTAGATGTCGTAGTCTAACACTCGCTTGGAGTGGTCCTAGCTATAGTGCTAAGGATGTCCTACGATGAGTCCTTACGGACGCCAGATCTACAGTGACAGATGTTACTCTCGCATGGAGAGTGTACCGTAGAATAACACTCGCTTGCGAGTGGTCCTAGCATTAGTGTTGAGGATGCGCTATAATGAGTCCTCGCGGATGCCATAGAATAACACTCATTTGGGAGTGGTCCTAGCTTTAGTGTTGAGGATGCTCTATGATGAGTCCTTACGGACAACAAGTCATGCATTCTCATGCAGACGAGAACTACATTCAGTTGTAGACGATTCAGTTGGTCGATACTATGGACCCTCCTCGTTAAGGGGGAGTAGGCTAATGGAGGATTGCATCATCATTAGACCTATGTCCTAAAATGATAGGGATTGATCATCCCAAAAAGAGATCATGTGTATTGTAGGTAGTGTTGCGGCAAAGTATCAAGAAGATCAAAGTGATGCGGCAAAGGATCGAGAAGATCGAAGTGTTGTTGCAAAGGATTGAGAAGATTGAGGTGCCACTGCAAAGGATTGAGAAGATCGAAGTGCTGCTGCAAAGGATCAAGAATATTGAAGTGTTGCTACAAAGGATCGAGGAGATCGAAGTGTCTTCGCAAAGGATCAAGTGATCGTGTGCTGCAGAAGATAAAGACTCAGTGTTGTAGAAGACAATGTTCCAGTGCTGAAGACATTGAAGAGTAACTGTTCCAATTACTGATTGTGAAAACTTCCTATGACGTATAGATGTATCATCTTGATAATGTTGCAGATGCTCTCTCTCTCATTACTCCTATAGCTGATGATGATGTTGTTAGTATAATACCCTTCTCGTTAAGGGGGAGTGTTGAAATATTGTAACTTCAAAGGATATTCTAAATGTTATATTTTACTGACGTACCATAAGAGAGATGTATTATTCCTCTATCGAGATGTTACTATTGTATTTAGCCATCATGGAGTCATGAGGTAAAGCCTCCATTGTAAGTCGGGTCAATAGTACCCTAATGAATATAATATAATATTGTATTGAGTCTTCCTAAGTGAATTCGTCCCAGTCAGTTAAGAGGGTCCGACTTGTTAGTTTAAAAGTCGAGTGACAAAAATAGTATAAATAGAGGAGATGTGTTCCTCATTTGAACACACACTCACTTGTGTATAGCGCATAGGAGAAAGAGATATATATATTTGTTGGGAGAAGGCGCACCTGTCTGGGATCTTGTCTTGTACTTTTGATACATCTTATACAAAGGAAGTTTTGATGGGTTTTCTTCCCCATGAGGGTTTCCCGGGATAAATCTGTGTTCTTTTGTGTGGCTATACTTGTCTATCTTTCAGTGATCCTTTTGCATATGGTGATGATGTTATAATGGTAAATGTTATCAGATCTTGTATAACCATTAAAAACTTAACAGCTAGGAGACCAAGTGTTGTTAGAATTCGACAACTGCAAAACCAAGATCACTAGAAGAATATCAAAGCACAAAAACAAAGAGTGGAGCTCATTTATCCACGATGACCACAAAGATCATCTCCCAACCATAGACAAATCAATGTCACCCCCAAGCCTACCCTTCCAAAAGAGAATAATCATTCAGGTATAGAGTACTTCCATATCATAGTAGCACACCCCAAGAAAATAAGGCAAAAACTCTCCAAAGTGGAGAAACCCCAAAAAACGTCCTCTGCAAGCTGCAGTGGCGAACTTATCTAGTAGAGGGTGAACTTGTCCTGCGGTGATAAGTTGTTGTGGGTCAAACTGAGGAGGAGTGCCCCCTATTTATATTGGTTTTCCACTGAATTTTAACTTGGGACGACTTGTGTAATTTAATTGGGATGACTTGTCAAATAATAATAAAAATTCATTTTTTTTTATTATCATTCCAGGGTAGACTTGTATGAGGATGCCTCACATGGCTACTACAACAACACTCCCTCTTAGCCAAGGAGGCATCACCAATATTAGTATACTAGAACACATATGGATATTAATAGTACATCACATCTATCGCGAACATCTCTATACACATGGAAGTGCTCCCAGCGCAATCTCAGTTCCTCGAGAAGTGTCTATCAAACTATGTGCATCAGTTCAATCCAATTCATCGGAGAACATGTACTAGCTCCACAACTCGTGCATCTGCTCCATCTAGTTTGTCAAGGAAGCATGCACCAAGTCCACAACTCATGCATCTACTCAACCCAAATCGTTAGGGAAGCATGCATGTAATCAACGTGCATCAGCACAGCCCAAAGATCTCACTAGGACTATTACTGCTAGTGAGTCTTCACCACGTCATGGGCTACAACCTCTTGATAACATCCATAAGGACTACAATCATATGAAGGTTCACAAGGGCCATACTTTATGTGAGACTTTCATCATATCGGTATGGGGTATAAAATCTCCCAATCATACAAGTTGTTATATTTGTAGAGTACCCATCCCTGTTTCATGTTGGGTGTACCAATACAGAGCCAGTTATTTTTCATATTGGATGTAGCTCTCGGCAGTGCCAGTCCTTGTTTCATGCTAGATATGAAGAGAGGTTCATACAAAACTGAAACTGTTACTGTTACTCCATCCCCAAGATGAGTCTTGAATAGTCGCACATAGTCCTCGGAGACCTTAACTATTACTTCATCCCTAGGATGAGTCTCGAATAGTCATCGGAGGTCCTAACTATGTCTCCACTCATGTGGGTATACAAAGTCGTGTACAATGACTAACCCAATGAGCTACAGAGCTATGTACCATGACTAACTGGCATCAGAGCTATGTATAACATAACCTACTAGTGTCATAGCCAGGTATCACTAAATGACTCAAAAGTGTCCACCCAGAACTCAGGAGTTCATCACGAATCACCGTCATAGTTCACAGATGTCCACCTCAAATTTCTCACCCACAAATGTTTACCTAGAACTAAGGTGTTCCCAGAATCATTGTCACTATCCATAGGTGTTGAATCATTTGTCCCCGGAAGTGTACCTAGAACTCAGATGTACTGAATCACCATCACTATTCCTAGGTGTTCACATTAGGACTACATAGGTCTTCCGGCAAAGCCAAACCTACTTCATGTTGGATATGAAGACCACTGATCTTTCACATACCACATATATGTCTTCCGACATAGCCAACCATGTTTTATGATGGATATGAAGACAATGGGTCTTTTACAAACCACATACCAATGTGCGCTAGTGTGCGCCAGCCTCCATCCTTTTCAGGATATCCGAGAGATCTCCTCACTCCTCGGAGTGATCGGGAGAATGCATAAAGCATGTGTTGGCCTCTCCATCCCATCTCGGGATGTCCGATAGATATCCTCACTTTTTTCGAAGTGATCGGGAAAACGCATTGGCCTCTCCATCCCATCTCAGGATGTCCAAGAGATCTCACTCCTAGGAGTGATTAAGATTGAGAATGCATGGTATAATCATTCTATCCTCTTAGTGAGGGATATAATTATGGAACCAATCTCCCCACTCCATCACAAATTGTCAGGGAGTAAATAAACTGTTATCACATATATAGTAGTCAGGCTACCATATTCTATTTTTCAGACACGGTACATTTTTCAGCCAGATCTCTTACATATGAGATGCTGAGATGAGCAGTTTTGATGGATCATTTTATATTAATGGACTATTGTACTGTCCCATGTCAGGACTGAGTCTCTGGACACTTGGATTTGAGGACCGATGTAGCCATTTATGTCATTTCAGAGCAGTCATTGATGCCCAATTTTATATCAATTCTTTCTCATTTGACAGATGGTGTCTCAAATGGATTATATTGCATGATTATGACTCAGCATTTTATATTGTGTTATGGTTATTATTGCTCTTATACTGATTTTTGTGACATGTATTAACTTGTGGTATCATGATCTGGCGGTCATAATTATATGGACTTGGTTGTATCTTGTACTATGTATTGATGCCCTACTTAGACTTGGAAGTTCTTGATCTATACTCATTGGTTTTACCCTCCTTAGGGAGAATAGAGGTAGTCATTCCCACCATAGTTTTGGCTTGCTAGTGTTGGCTCCATCATTCATTGTCTCCACCCATCCATTACCTTCCAGTTTAGTTTTCAACCCGACTGACTTCTTGACTTATGGCATGGAGGACCTTTTTCCCCGCTAGAACTTTTGTGGGACAAGCCTCCCTGTTTATATTGTGTCTAGGCTCTGAGTTGGTGACAAAACTTGCCTTTGGTAAGTTGGATTGTATGCCTAAATCATTCTGGTCGGTCGTCCCGATGTTTAGCACCGTGCATAACTTCCCCCTAGTCACTCGAGATGTTGTTGGCTAAAACTGAAAGCTCATGTACTACCTGTATTGAAAGTATTGAATATGCACCCATGGAAAATGAAAATTATAAAAATGTGTTTCTTAACATATGTAAAGAGGGCACGAGCAATAATACTCCTTGAACAGTATAAGAAAAGGTCCAAAAAAACAATGATCAAAAATATGCTGACCTTATAAAAATATGTCCCGGATGAAAGATGTGATTAGCTGTGCTTTTAAGCACTCGTGAAGTCCCAAAGGGTCATATAAGCCAAAAAGGCCATGGAATAAAATGATGGTCCTAATGAACTTAGATCAATTTTAATGTAGTCATGATGCCTAAGTTGAATAAGCACTCTCTAAACAACTCACCCATTTGTGAGGCACTGCCATTCTTTGTGTTGTTGTTTGTCCGACATTGGTTATAGTGAGTATTCCCTTTCCATTATCAAAAGTGTCATGATGTTGAGTAGGAAGTCATCCTTTGCCTTAGCCTTGTCATTTTCACCCTTCACCCTTCACTAGCAAATTGCCTACAGCTATGAAGTGAGTATAGTCTTGAAAGTCTAAGTCTGAGTAATAATAAATAAAGCCTTATATATGTATTGGTTGATGTACCGCCAGTGAAATGAATGCTACTTATTGTGATTGTTACTTAAATGAGTTGTAGAGCATGTCTTAGCCCATTATACTTGCAGCAGATGGATAACAGTCTGATTTATTATTGGTGTCTGATCAGTTACAGATGGTTATATTGTTTATTGGATATGATTGATGATCAGATAGAGACCTATGAGAGGTATAAGTATACACCTTAGATGGATTTGGACTCTCTGAGTCTAATGAGACAGTTTATTTTCAGTTCCGGGCACTTGTAGATATGATCAGGTTCATTTTGCCTCTATGATGCAATTTTTCTTCACAGGTTGATATATTTGAGCAGGGAGATGTTTTAGTTGGATCTCCTAGGGCGTTATATGGGCATAGGGGGGTGCAGCCACTTGTTTGTACCATTGTAGCCCCATCCCAGAGATCCTGGTGGACTCAGTTTGACAACGCAGGCACCCTAGGAGGCTGTTTTGGCAGGATCACGTTTCTCGAGGCAGATTAAAAATGATTCAATGGCTATTGAAAAAATCAATTTGGGCTACTGAGGTAAAGAAATGGCATGGTATGAGTCACAATGATTAGAGTGATGTCTTCCACACCTCCAGCAGTTGCAGCACCTGATTGGGCCCACACCTATTTTTGGGCATTTTTATATTATTTTCTGGAGCTTTTGGAAGGCTCTTGATTTCCTCAAGAAGGCATAAAGTCAAAGAATTAAATTATTATATTATTTTATTGTGCCATGGGAACACCTAGAGGGAGTTAGTCAAACACTCCTTGGACCCACCATGTGCTTTAATTTATTTCTTGTTGAGTGGGTTACCTTTTTTGGGGTGGGTTAGTCCACTTTGATAAATTATGGTTATATTGATCCATGTGTTGTATGTTGAGTTCATCTCAACCATTGATTAGAACATTTCATCTTTTAATCTTAGCCACTTGTTTTGAAAGTGGTTAGGATTTGGTTATGATTGAGGTTCTCTCATTTCTATTTAAAGGAGAGAGCTTCTCATTTGTAAGGGGTCTTTGGCTCTTGGATTTGAATAATAGAAAGACCTTTTTTGTGGAAATTTTCTAGATCTGCTTTGCATCTGATGTTCTCAAATGGTGATTGGCTAGTATTCTGCTTCCTAGAATTGTGGAAATTCATGTGAGATCTATATTTTTCTGCTATAATTGTTTTGCCTACAGGAGGGCGTTTTGGCTGGAGCGTTTTTGTAGGGGGGCCTCAACTCGCTCAGTTTTCTTCGTCTTGGATCAGGGGGTTTTCATTAGTTTCATTGTGATCTATGATTACTTCGTTTTAATTTCTTGTAGAATTTGGTTTCTTTATCTTATATTGGCAAATCTAATATTGTTGACGTTTGTTCATGCAGGATAAGGGGCGCATTGGTGGCTTGTGGCTTGCATCCGTCATAGAAATCACTTGGATCTTCCAGAATTGATTGGGATAGCAAGGATCATCATTGTTAAAGAATTCTACAAGCATTTACTGGTAATATATAACAGGTAAGTCTCTTCTCTTAAGATATTATTCAATTGTACCTTGCTTTACTTCAAATTTTCTGAAAAAACTCCTATATACAAAAAGCTCTAAAAAGCACTAAATCTGCGAATAGTCTGATCTTTGGCCAAACCATTTCTGGGTTTCATAGATCAGGCCTCCCCTTCACTAAATATACGGCAATGCTGGTCAAACTCCTGCTGGTTTGACCTAGACCTGATTTTTTGCCTAAAAACTGCATAACCCCCCACTGAAAAATTTGACTTGCTAGGGTTTTGACTTTTTCTGAAATCTGACAAGATAGGATGATAGATCAGGGCTTAAGCACTCTAGAACACCCCCAATGCTGAGCTAGGTCTTTCCGGTTTTCCCTAGATCTGAAAATTTGGTTTTCAACCCCCCTAACCCCCTCATCAAGTTTTGACTTTTTCCAGATCTGATTTTTCTGCGGATTTTCTGACTTGGGTTTGTAGATCAGGTCACCCTGGCCTCATTTCTCCTTCAACGCTGAGTTGTTAGCCTCCAGGCAACCCTAGAACTGCAGATCTGCTTCTCCAAGCCCTAGCGCTAGCCTTCCATTCAGCTGGTTTTCCTGTAACCTAACTTTTCTGGGCTAACTCCTTTCTTGGTTCATAGATCAAGGTATATCCCAGGTGGTTTCACTGAAACGTTAGGTTGATGCTAACTCCATTGCCCAATGCAAACAAGGCACTTATCTCCTAGCTAGCGCTAGCCCTAACTTGGCCTCATTCCCATTCCCTTTTCCAACACTCATTGATAACTTAACTCACCTATCTATCACTGAGTCTGTATCCTTGGTACTAGACAGTCCCAACTCTATCCTTGCTTACCCTGTGATGGTTACGTTTCCCAAGACAGTGGTCATCTTCATCACTTGCTAATACCTAAACCCTAGAGCTAGGGTATCCATTTACCTTGCACCTTACATACCTTAAAGCCCCATTTGATCTGTTCTGGTGTCTAGGTCTGATCTCCCCTGTCAGGAGCAAATCCGGGTCTCCCCCATTGTTGTCCTGGGCAAGGATAACATAAAGTGAAGGCGGCCTTGATTAGCGTGACAACCATCTGTTTGGGAGTCTAAGCAGTCGTGGTTCCACCCCTTAGTTGCTTTCCCCTCTTCCATCCATCCTGGATTCACCTCACACAAGCAACTACAAGGCGGGTGATTTTATTTTGGTGCCGTTTCCGGGGAAGGTAGAGGCCTACCCTGGTCCAACATTTATCCTTAAGCTCTCCTCCCGTTCTCTTTGCCAACATTTTGGCACCATTGTCAGGGAGGTAGAGGCCTACCTTAGTTCAACATACCTCACCTTTCCCTACGACATATCTTTTACTGGTGAATTACTGGTGTGGTTCACCTGGCGACTCCACCCACGATTCCAGTGAGGATCGTACCCAATATATTAATCTTAAGTTCCTAGAGTGTCCCATAAACCCTCAAGGAATCCCCATAACTTACACAAGGAAAAACAGACAAGTGTCCCACCCCACTGTTGCCTCAAAGCATCCTTTGGGATCCCTTTCAGCTTCATCTAGCCCAATGGCTGGAACAAACACTAGTGGGGATCAAAATGCTCCTCCTCCACAAAACCCTAGGATTTTTGGAAGGAAGGCCAAGGCATCACCTTTAGATTTCTCCCTGATCCAGGGGGCCCCACATGACATGCCTGAGAAGTATTTCGAAAAGGTTCCTAAGTTTGATGGAGTGTCAGCTACCTCCATCAAAGATCACATTGATAAAGTCTGGGATCATATGGAAGCATATGGAGTTGTGGATGAAGATGTATTCATGAGAGGTCTTCTGTATTCTCTAGAAGGAGATGTGCGGAAGTGGTTTGATAGGTTACCTGCTTCATCCATCAATGGCTATGACCACTTCGTCACAAAGCTTAACAGTGATTGGTCTCACAAGTTGGATGGGAAGTTCCTCTTGCATCAACTGTTTGACATAAAGAAGAGGGAGAATGAAACAGTCCATGAGTTCAATCTGAGATTTGACAAGACTGTAGGAAATATCCCAGATGAAATTAGACCAAAAGACCAAGCAATTGTTATCCATTATCTAAATGCTTTTGATGGTTGGCTGGGTTTTAGTTTGAAGGATAAAAATTCGAATGACTTGAAGACTGCCCATTTCAATGCAAAGATGGCTAAGCAGCATGCGGCATCAATGGGCAAGCAAAACTTCTTTGATCATTATGCCCCATCCACTTCTAGCTCTAAGCCTAAGCTCCGAAAGCCCAAGGAGCCTGTGAATGAGCTTTAGAGACAAAGGACACATTAGAAACCATGCAAGAAATGATGAAGCAACTGACTGTCTTGACCAAGAATGTTGTTAGTCTCCATGATCCCAAAAGACATAGAAATCCTTATAGCCCTAGACCTTACTGGAACAACAATAGAGGTCTTGATAGAGATCTTAATAGAAGAAGGTCCGAGTATCCAGATAATATTGAGAAGAGGAGTGCTAATTGGTGTGATGAAAATGATGAAGAACCAGCAAACACCAGTCACCCTGATGACCAACCAAATAACATCAATTTCATGAATGATTTGTCTGTTGATGATGGGTTTGGAAGAATTCTCCTAAAGAAAGAGCCATGGGAGCAAGAGGAAGAAGCTTGGGAGCAGGATGAAGACTTTATTGATGAGCCTGAGCCTCCATGTTGTGCAATAAACATCCCTGAAGCAAAGAAGAACCACAGGTTAGAATTTATAAACGAAGAGTGGATCCCCAACCTTCTTTCTTTGACAAACGAAAAGTAATTAATGACGATAAAAAGGAAGAAGAAGATTTTGCCTTAGGAGATTTGAATTTGAACATCGACATCGAGAAAGAGTTGAGCAAGATAATGTGTAGCATCCCTATAACTGATCTGATGAATGTTCCCTCTGTAAGAAGTCAAGTAGAAGAGTTCTTTGATGGCATTGGCCAAGACAAAACCCCTGAGTTTATTTTAGAACCCGATCGCATACAGAGTCCTGAGAGGATACATCCTAGCAAAGATGAAAAGGATCCACCTGTTAACATACAATCTGCTATCTATGAAAGAAAGAATGGTGGTCACCCTCCCTTTTACCTAACCTTGCACATTCAAAATATGCTCCTGCATAATTGCATATTGGATTCCGAAGTAGCTATGAATGTAATGCCTTTGTATGTCATGAAGGAAATGGGATTGGAAGTGACTAGGCCTTATGGAAATGTGTTTGGCATAGACTCGAGGCGAGTGCCATCCTATGGCTTGATCAAAAACCTTAGATCTTATCTATTTGCATGCTCAGACATTTCCACTATGATGGATGTAGTTGTTATTGACTTGCCCCCAGCATATGGAATGCTTTTATCTAGAAAGTGGGCAACTGGTTTAGGTGGATACCTCATGATGGACCTATCATACCTTTGTGTCCCAAACTCTGACGGGGCTCTAATCAGGATCAATAGGGAGCCCTGCTATGAGAAACATTTGGAGACTTTTGAAGAAGAGATTAAAAACACATATGGGGAAGAATTGTTGAATAATGCTAAGTCCCATTTTGTAGAAGATGCAAATGAAGTGTGGAAATATAGGCAGCCTGAAAGCATGTTTCTAGCAATGGAAGACTCTGACTTATCTTCGAAAGAAAATCAAACAACTCAAATTGCCAGGTTGATTAGCTGGGAAATGCCTGAAGGCGAATGCTCATAGGAGTTAGAGGAGTTAAGAAGAGATGAGGGCCCATTCCAAAATCCCGAGCAAAACAATGCAACAAATCTTATAGTTGAAGTTGATGACGCTAATAATGCTAGACATGTTGGAAAATTCCCTTGTAGAGTGAATGAATGGTTTGCTTTAATTGACCAGAATAGAGAAAGAGAAAGCCAAGGGTTAGAACCCATTTACCCATGGGAAAACCATCTTGAGTTATCTAGTGTAGTAGGTGCTGATAATGAGGTCTGCAGCACCCATGTTTCTGATTTTGCTAGGTCATTATCTCATTTATCCTTGGAAGATGGTAGCCTAATTCAAGTCCATGATAACTCTCTGAGTTGGCAAGAGGATGCCTTAATAAATGATGCACCCAAAGGAGATTTTGATCTCAGCATTCTCGCTATCTTTCAAACTCCTTCAGCCGCACCAATTAATGCCTTATCTGCTTATCCTCTCATTCCTAGTTTTCTCCTACCACCTGAGTCATCTAGTCTTCAAAATCATGATCTATCTCATATTCATAGTTCTTCTACGCTGCAGCCTAGAGTAGAATCAACTAACCTAGAGGGTATGCATGTTCATGTTCCTGCAGGGGAAGGATCTAGCCACGGTACTGTTAAATCCCAAAGTTCCCATCCTTTGGAAGAAGTTAGAGATTTCTGGACAGTGGGAGAAGCTGTCAAGCATGTAGTATCTACTCATACTCCTTAGAGAAATTTTGGGGTCTAAAATGGGCCTCTTAAGGAAAATAATAAAATAATAGTTAAAATAATAAAATAATATTGATTAATTTTGGAGGAAGAAAGAAAAAAACTAC
>LPNX010579501.1:382470-511297 GCA_001517045.1 Pseudotsuga menziesii
AAGACCCCAAATTTCCTCTAATGGATAAGCTTCGTGTGAGTACACAGGGGGTAAGGAAAGAGATTGGAGAAATCCTAGTTGGTAGCATAGCTATTCCCATTGACGGTGGTCCACCCAAATTTGATGTAGTCCCTTCTAGGAGAAGCTCAAAGATTATCACCTCGCAGCCACGAAACAGCGTTGATGTTCATCCCATCCCAATACGTAACATTGAAGTGGTCCCCGAATCGGTAAATAGGAGTAGATTTCCCACCGGAACTCAAGTCCTTATCCAAAACCACTTGCTGCACTTCCGATCGGGGCAAGCTAATGATCTCTGGGTTGGACCTTTTTCCGTAGAACGTTGCGTTGGTGATATGTGTTTTCTTGTCACCAGTACTGGACGACAGATTCTACTTCCTGTCAACCAGAGGGATTTGAGGGGATACATTCCCGACCTTACTTAGCCTTGAGTCCCACTTTGCCAAGCAGAATAAAGTAGGTAGGACCTGAATAAGCCTTTCCTGGCAGTAGTATTAAATTTTGCTTGGCTGTCTGAAGCTCACTTTTGAAGCTCTTAGTATAATTTTGTTGTCCTACAAAATAAAAAATCAAACTTTTACTGAAAGTTATGGTTATAAATTAGATCTATTTTCTACTTTTCAATTTCATGGATCTTTATTTTCAGTATTTTATATATTATCCACATATTGTTCTAACGACCGGTCTGTGAGTTTGGTATGGCTCTGGACATGTTGCAGGTAGTCAGGTACATTCTTGGTAGCGGTTGCAGAGCTGGATGGATTGATCGAGGATGCGAGAAGCAGAGTGCGAGGACTAGAGATTCTGAGGTTCTTAAGCGCTCTTTTCAGTAGAACACTTGTCCCAGCTGGAGCCAGATGTTATCACATATATCATAGCTAGGCTACCATATTCTATTTTTCAGACACAGTACATTTTTCAGCCAAATCTCTTACATATGAGATGCTGAGATGAGCAGTTTTGATGGATCATTATTATATTAGTGGACTATTGTACTCTCCCATGTCAACACTGAGTCTCAGGACACTCAAATTTGAGGACCAATGTAGCCATTTATGTCATTTCAGAGCAGTCATTAATGCCCAGTTTTATATCAGTTCTTTCTCATTGGACAGATGGTGTCTCAGATGGATTATATTGCATGATTATGACTCAACATTTTATATTGTGTTATGGTTATTGTTGCTCTTATACTGATTTTTGTGACATGTATTAACTTGTGGTATCATGATCTGGCGGTCATAATTATATGGACTTGGTTGTATCTTATACTATGTATTGATGTCCCTACCTAAACTTGGAAGTTCTTGATCTATACTCATTGGTTTTACCCTCCTTAGGGAGAATAGAGGTAGTCATTCCCACCATTGTTTTGACTTGCTAGTGTTGGCTCCATCATTCATTGTCTCCACCCATCCATTACCTTCCAGTTTAGTTTTCAACCCGACTGACTTCTTGACTTATGGCATGGAAGACCTTTTTCCCCGCTAGAACTTTTGTTGGACAAGCCTCCCTGTTTATATTGTGTCTCGGCTCTGAGTTGGTGACAAAACTTGCCTCTGGTAATTAGCTTGTATGCATAAATCATTATGGTCGGTTGTCCCGATGTTTGGCACTGTGCAGAACTCCCCCTAGTCACTTGAGATGTTGTTGGCTGAAACTGAAAGCTCATGTACTACATGTATTGAAAGTATTGAATATGTGCCCATGGAAAATGAAAATTATAAAACTGTGTTTCTTAACATATGTAAAGAGGGCAAGAGCAATAATACTCCTTGAAGAGTATAAGAAAAGGTTCAAAAAAACAATGATTAAAAATATGTTGACCTTATAAAAATATGTCCCGGATGAAAGCTGCGATTAGTTGTGCTTTTAAGCACTGTTGAAATCCCAAAGGGTCATAGGCCAAAAAGGCCATGGAATAAAATGATGGTCCTAATGAACTTGGATCAATCTTAATGTAGTCACGATGCCTAAGTTGAATAAGCACTCTCTAAACAACTCACCCATTTGTGAGGCACTGTCATTCCCTGTGTTGTTGTTTATCCGACATTGGTTATAGTGAGTATTCCCTTTCCATTGTCCAAAGTGTTGTGATGTTGAGTAGGAAGTCATCATTTGCCTTAGCCTTGTCATTTTCACATTTCACTCTTCACTAGCAAATTGGCTACAGCTATGAAGTGAATATAGTCTTGAAAGTCTAAGTCTGAGTAATAATAAATAAAGTCTTATATATGTATTGGTTGATGTACCGCCAATGAAATGAATGCTACTTGTTGTGATTGTTACGTAAATGGCTTGTAGAGCATGTCTTAGCCCATTACACTTGCAGCAGATAGATGACAGTCTGAGTTATTATTGGTGTCTGATTAGTTACAGATTGTTATATTGTTTATTGGATAAGATTGATGATCAGATAAAGACCTATGGGGGGTATGAGTATACACCTTAGATGGATTTGGATTCTCTGAGTCTAATGAGACAGTTTCTTTTTAGTTTCGGGCACTTGTAGATATGATTAGGTTCATTTTGCCTCTATGATGCAATTTTTCTTCACAGGTTGATATATTTGAGCAGGAAGATGTTTTAGTTGGATATCCTAGGGCGTTGTATGGGCATAGGGGGGTGCAGCCACTTGTTTGTACCATTGTACCCCCATCCCAGAGAGCCTGGTGGGCTCAGTTTGACAACGCAGGCACCCTAGGAGGCTGTTTTGGCAGGATCACGTTTGCCGAGGCAAATTAAAAATGATTAAATGGCTATTGAAGAAATCGATTTGGGCTACTGAGGTAAAGAAATGGCATGGAATGAGTCACAATGATGAGAGTGATGTCTTCCACACCTTCTCCAGCAGTTGCAGCACCTGATTGGGCCCACACCTATTTTTGGGCATTTTTATATTATTTTGTAGAGCTTTTGGAAGGCTCACGATTTCCTCAAGAAGGCATAAAGTTAAAGAATTAAATTATTATATTATTTTATTGTGCCATGGGGACACCCAGAGGGAGTTAGTCAAACACTCCTTGGACCCACCATGTGCTTTCATTTATTTATTGTTGAGTGGGTTACCTTTTTTTGGGTGGGTTAGTCCACTTTGATAAATTATGGTTATATTGATCCATGTGTTGTATGTTGAGCTCATATCAACCATTGATTAGAACATTTCATCTTTTAATCTTAGCCACTCGTTTTGAAAGTGGTTAGGATTCGGTTATGATTGAGGTTCTCTCATTTCTATTTAAAGAAGAGAGCTTCTCATTTGTAAGGGGTCTTTGGCTCTTGGATTTGAATAATAGAATGACCTTTTTTGTGGAAATTTTCTAGATCTGCTTTGCATCTGATGTTCTCAAATGGTGATTGGCTAGTCTTTTGCTTCCTAGCATTGTGGAAATTCATGTGAGATCTATATTTTTTTGCTATCATTTTTTTGCCTGCAGGAGGGCGTTTTGGATGGAGCGTTTTTGTAGGGGGACCTCAACTCGCTCGGTTTTCTTCATCTTGGATCAGGGGGTTTTCATTAGTTTCATTGTGATCTATGATTACTTTGTTTTACTTTCTTGTAGCATTTGGTTTCTTTATCTTGTATTGGCAAATCTGATATTGTTAACGTTTGCTCATGCAGGATAAGAGGCGCATTGGTGGCTTGTGGCTTGCATCCGTCATAGAAATCACTTGGATCTTCCAGAATTGATTGGGATAGCCGCGAATCATCACTGTTAAGGACTTCTACAAGCATTTCCAGATAATATCTAACAAATAAGTCTCTTCTCTTTAGATCTTATTCCATTGTACCTTGCTTTACTTCAAATTTCCTGAAAAACTCCTAAATACAAAAAACCCTAAAAAACACTAAATCTGGGAATAGTCCGATCTTTGGCCTAACCATTTCTAGGTTTCATAGATCAGGCCTCCCCTTCACTAAATCTGCTGCAACGCTGGTCAAACTCCTGTTGGTTTGACCTAGATCTGATTTTTTGCCAGAAAACTGCATAAACCCCCATTAAATTTGACTTGCTAGGGTTTTGACTTTTTCTGAAATCTGACAAGATAGGCTGATAAATCAGGGCTTAAGCACTCCAGAACACCCCCAACGTTGAGCTAGTTCTTTCTGGTTTTCCCTAGATCTAAAAAATTGGTTTTCAACCCCCCTAGCCCCCTCATCAAATTTTGACTTTTTCTAGATCTGATTTTTCTGTTGATTTTCTGATTTGGGTTTGTAGATCAGGTCACCCTGACCTCATTTCTCCTTCAATGATAAGTTGTTAACGTCAAGGTGACCCTAGAACTGCAGATCTGCTTCTCCAAGCCCTAGCACTAGCCTTCCATTCAGTTGGTTTTCCTGTAACCTAACTTTTTCAGGCTAACTCCTTTCTTGGTTCATAGATCAAAGTATATCCCAGGTGGGTTCACTGAAACGTTGGGTTGATGCTGACTCCATTGCCCAATGCACACAAGGCACTTATCTCTTAGCTAGCGCTAGCCCTAACTTGGCCTCACTCCCATTCCCCTTGCCAACACTCATTGATAACTTAAGTCACCTATCTTTCACCGAGTCTGTATCCTTGGTACTAGACAGTCCCAACTCTATCCTTGCTTACCCTGTCATGGTTACGTTTCCCAAGACAATGGTCATCTTCATCAGTTGCTAGTACCTAAACCCTAGAGTTAGTGTATCCATTTACCTTGCACCTTACATATCTTAAAGCCCCATTTGATTTGTTCTGGTGTCTAGGTCTAATCTCTCCTGTCGAGAGCAGATCCGAGTCTCCCCCATTATTGTCCTGGACTAGGATAACATAAAGTGAAGGCTACCTTGATTGGCATGACAACCATCCATTTGGAAGTCTAGGCAGTTGTGGTTCCACCCCTTAGTTGCTTGCCCCTCTACCATCCATCCTGGATCCACCTCACACAAGCAACTACAAGGCGTGTGATAACAAAAACCTTCCCTCTTACCGAGAGAGTCAATCATGGGACCAATCTCCTCACTCCTTAGAGTGATCGGGAGTCAATCATGGGACCATAAAACTAATCTCCCCACTCCTTCACGGAGTTACGACCCCATCCTAAACCTGCACACATGTCAACTAGCGGAGGCATCAAATATGTTGGGGCAAACATTTATGTCCTACCCTATACTAGATATGACAAAATAATAACAAATAATATCATTGAATTCGTGTACCTATGAGAGAGTATCAATAGGTTAGTTTCCCCCACCCAATTTCAGGGTGTCCGAGAATCCTTCCTCTGTGCTAGAGCATTCTACGCCCTCTGCATCTGAGTATCATGCTCCCTTTGTAGCTGATCATCATGCTCCCTCTCTGGGGAGTCCACATATATGACGTAAGTATCCATCTTGGTGATAACCAGGTACATCAAGGATCCTTCAACTGTCTAGTCTGAGTCAAGACAGCAATTCCATTAATGTAGCCATAGTCATCATGCTCGATCTACTCAAGATCTCAATTGTGTTCTTCATTGTCATAAGAAGACTTCATCAAGATTCACACCATCATATGCAATAGGCCAGGATCCTCATCTTAGGGGATAACTCCCTCTATCTCCTCGGAAATCGACTGAGTAACTTTCGTCCTCCAAAATCCATCTATCATGACTCTGACTGGAAAGTAACTACTTTCCATAATCGTCGAAGAGATGAACAACTATAGCAGAGAGACCGACATCCGTTGAAGTCTTTCACTTCCAATTGCCAATCTCTACATGAGATCATCTGGGCATGTGGGTTATGTATCCACATGTTCAGTCCTCATGTGTCTGCTATCACGACTTCCACTTAATTGTTTCGTCTGGATGTCATCCTTCTTTCTGCGATGAGAGTCATGCATCTAGAGGTTTTCAGCTTCTTATCCATCTACATATCGACAAGATCACTTGTCCTTCAAAACAAGTTTCATCGTCTTCTTCTTGTAGGCCATAGCATTCCCATCAAGAGTCTTTTATTGTTTTGTAGGGACTCCCATTGACTCCTTTGAGAGTCTGTTAGTCTTCATTTTCTTGTTGGGAATCCATCACCACCTGGATCTTCATCTCATCGCCTCAACATAGGGAGTGCTAGAAGAACTATGTACGATCCTCATTCTTTAGCTTCTTCTGATAGGTGTCATTTTCAACATCTGCAGTTGAGGCTTCATGCTTTCTCTTCCTTGAATCTCTGCAATCTCTGGCATAGTGTCCAAGTTTATTGCATGTGTAGCAACGGATGAGTGAAAGATCCTTCTTTTTCTTTTGGACTGTAGTATGACTTGATCTTCCACCCTCGCCTTTCTTGCCATGAAACTTATTTCCCCTACCCTTTCCTTTCTTGACATGCGATGCAAGGGCTTGACTTTCTTCATGTTAGGTGCCATGTATCCTGCTTCTCCATGCAAGTCTTGTTCTTGCATACATATTGCGCAGATACAATCAAACTTGGGCAACTTCGGTTTCCCAACAAGACCCTGAATGAATGCTTCCCAAGAGGAAGGGAGACCATTGAGAGAGTTCATGGCAAGTTCTTTATCACTGAATGGATCTCCAATGGTGCTTAGTTGATTCTTCAACTCTGAGATCCTCATAAAGTAAGAGGAAACTTATTATGATCTTGACATCTTGAGGTTCGACAATTCATTCCTTGGGGCAAGAGCATGGTTGATATCGCTATCTTGGAATAGCTTCCTCAAAGCTCTAAACATCTTCTTGGCGGTCGTTTTTTCAGAGATCTAAGTAACCAAATGGTCCTCCACGGAATCTACCAGGATTCTCCTTGCCCTATCATTGTTCTTTTTCCATAGAGCCTTCTCGGATTCCTCTTCTGGTTCTGGAACATCTTCACTCATGAACTTCAAGAGATCATTTTCTTCTAAGATAAGAAGAACCCTAGACTTCCATGACCTGAAATTGGAAGTCCCATCAAGCCTATCTTCAACATTCATCCCAATCATCTTGATTGCAGCACTAGACCAAAAACCCTAGTAGGAGCTAGGTCACGGATGAAGTATGGAGACTAGAAAAATTGGATCCACATATAAATGCGCCCTATTGAGGCGAGTTCGAGCAAGGTAAAGTTGGTCCAAATATATGGTCAAAACAACAGTAATGTGGAATCCCTATTTCTTGACCCCATTAGTATTAAGTCAAAAATAGAAATTTCTATGATCAGAAATTTGCCTCCACGAAAAGATGTGCCCTACTGAGGCAAGCTGCTCCATGCTCCTTCTGAGGTGATCTAAGGTGGGAAACACTCCAAAACATGGAACCTAGTCTTTGGCAATGACTTCTTCTAGCACCGCTCTGATACCATGTTAGGATTTGACAACTGCAAAGCCAAGATCACGAGAAGAAAATCAAAGCACAAAAACAAAGAGTGGAGATTGTTTACCCACAATGATCGCAAAGATCATCCCCCAACCATAGACAAATCAATGTCACCCCTGATCTCGCCCTTCCAAGAGAGAATAATCATTCAAATATAGAGTACTTCCAGATCATAGTAGCACACCCCAATAAAATAAGAGAAAACTCTCCAAAGTGGAGAAACCCCAGAAAACTTTCTCTCCAAGCTGCAGTAGCAATCTTATCCAATAGAGGGCAAACATGTCCTATAGTGCTAAGTTGTTGTGTGTCAAAATGGGGAGGGGCGCCTTCTATTTATACTGGTTTTCCACTAAATTTTAACTGGGGCCGAGTTGTCAAATAAAAATAAAAATTCATTTTTATTATTATCATTTCAGTGTCAACTTGTGAGAGGATGCCTCACATGAAAGCTGCAGAGGCCCCCATCAATGCTACTCTGAGGTACCCTTACTTATGTACAACTCATTATTTAATGAAAAGAAAATTCATTCTTTGATTCGTCTCATGTATGCGTAAAAGAATGTACCTGATGGTAACTTAGTTTCACTTTAATGTTTTTAATTTTGTTTATTTGCATGCTTAGCATAGTTTTTAATTTATGTTTGTTAATTTTTAATTTTTCTTTTTTGAACTGCTACTAAGGATTCCATAAGCCTTAGCAGGTGCCTTTTGGCACATACTAGTTTGCAAAAAACAGTAACAATATTGAATACTCTACTACACAGTGATTACTTATTGTTAAAATGTAATATTTGAAGCACACCACTTTCATTAAGAAAAATAACAAAGAAAATAAAAACAAACCACAATAGTGAAAAGAACACGCCATTAACACCAACATTTGCTTGGAGAAGACCACGATGGAAAAACTCAAATGAGAAATAAGCTATGTACCTTGCTCGTTTCATTCTCATATTTAAAATACAAAATACAAAGAAAGATTGAGTCATAATGGAGAAAATAGACACCAGGCTTATGGTATATTGCTTAAGGGTCACCTTTTTCTTCTATTTTGGTCTAATGTCCGACTCCTTTGAATTGCTCAACTATGGAACATAATATTATTACAATAGAAACATTGCCCTTTCTCTCGTGGTAGTAACTAAGGTTTTAACAATTCTTAATAGTCATTAGGGCTAGGGTTCAAGTTTTTGCATCCCCCAGTTCTCAACTAAGGTTAGGGTTTTGGACCCACTAGAATCTTCTTGAAAATCCACACATGACTAGCTCCACATGTGTAAGTAACGGTAACGGACATGGCATCCACTTGGTATTGCAATGGTCAGAGCATAGTGCAACTTGTTTGTTGCAAAACCTCTTCATACAAACTCTGCTTGAGGTGATCTGTTAACCATTTTAAAGCTCTCGATGAGTAGAATAACATCCAGTGGTGGCTTTTGGGGGAAAAACATCTATTTAATGCACAAAAGAAATGTTCTCAGTTTTAGTATCCCAAATCTTCAAATCAAGAATGGCACCTAAAATTGACCAAGACCATAGCTCTAAATTTTCCACCCCATAAACGATGACCAAATATATAATCATCTATTTTGGATCTTCATACTTATCTTTTTAATGGATGCTCAGTCATCACTTGTGCAGGGATATACCCTGTTATAGCCTGTAGGGGATGCCAAGACATCCTCTAACCCCCATGGAAGATGGGTTTGGGCTGACCTTTAAAAATACAATAATTTATTTTCCTTCTCTTTATGGGAGCTCTCTTAATCACACCAACAAAATCGTAATGGGCTTGAAATAAGCCATCTAATGGACTGCCATGTATGCAAAATCAAAATCATGATTTCTAAGATTTGGGCAAAAAATTAAACTTAACTCAGGATTAGACCCTTGTATCTCAAACGATTCCTCTAGAGTGCAAAACCAAACTGCTTCAACACCAAACCAGACCTCTGCCACAGAAAACAAAACCCCTACAACTCAAACATTGGGCGAGTGTGATGCCAAATTGGGCCGCTGCATCTTCAAACAAGACCCTTACAAATTTTATGAGCAGAAACATAACTCTGCTCTCAAAGTAGACCTTTGCAATGCTAGATCAGCCCTCCTCAATGGAAAACCAGACCCCTGCAGCATTGTCTATTTGCGATTAATCATCAATCATTATGAATAAAACAACTTAGGTTTGGAGTAAGCTATACATTCTATAATTTGCACTTTTCAGGTTATTAACTTATTTTTGCTGAAATCAGGTGATGAGAGTTTTGCTGAAGTCTCAATTTTCATTGTTCAAATTACAATTTTGAGTTCAGAAATGGATTCAACACCCTCAATTACCCATGGGCGCCCGATTATGCAATTTCAACAATTTCACCCAGATTTTCGCTGGAAAATTTGCCAAAAAGTGGATGCAAATCATAGAAACGTTTAGCTTATTTCCTAAGGTTTTATGTTGCTATATTCAAGGTTTGCCCATGCCCTGTACCCTGGCGGCGTCAATGAAATTTGGGGGGTCACTCCAACCATCATGGAAGCTTGTCCCCCCTCTCCAACCATCCTGAAAACTTGGTCAAACATAGAAAACACGTGCCATTTCTTTGAAGATTCCTTCCAGATTTCAAAGAAGCCAACCTTGAATGTGAGAAAAAACACAGATAATTGACTGACCGATCAAATACATTTAAATGATTCCAGGCAAGATAGCCCGCCTCTTAGGATGATGAACAGATTTCCAATAAGATATTGTTCTAAGTATGCTCCAATTAGAATCTTTCCAAGAAAGTTGACAAAAATTGGTAAGACCAACAACAAATTCATGTAAAGTGATCGATGAGATCTTTCTAACAGCAGAAACCACATTCATGAGGCCAAGCTGACTATATTTCCAAATAATATGGAGCTAACATGGTCCCAGGAAAAAGCATCATGCTTTTCAGTGCAAGGATGTGATTCATGTCCGTCATTCATGGAATCTAAAACATTTAATTCATTTCTTACAGATTATATAATTCATGAATGTATCATAAAGCATTCAAAATATTAATGAAAAACTGTACAAGGCTTTTTAGCAAAGTAGTAAATTTGTATCCAAGTGATTCTTGTATATCTGTAGTCCCCACAACTTCATTATGGTCATTCACATGTCTTGGAAGGAGATAAGCTCCTACAATAGAAAATATATACAAAATGACTTCAGTAATCTATTTTGTCGAGTACATTTGAGCCTTTTTTATTGAACCAAAGTCAGGTTCATATTAACTGCACAATGACTAATTACATGAACAAAATATTCAAAAGGATCTCATTTTTTAAGCAAGCTCCACATGTAAGAAAGGATTGCTTAACAAAACAATAGCTGGAATGCCCAAAAGCTGAAAAGGTGAATCTTCAACTCAAGTCGTATGTAGTCCTTTCTGGAACTGCAAGCTGGAGGGAAACCCATCACCTTGTTTCAGCTCTAGCCAAAACAATTTCTTTAAAATGAGAAAAGGCCACATGGAAAGTCTACTTGGAGGCTTAGAAAATGCACAGCTCGATACCAGTACGGGTCTCTTCTTTAAGTTGTCTCAAGGACCCCAGAACATTGTAAAGGTAAACAGGAACTTTTAAATACACAGGTCTAAAATAAACACATTGTCAATGGAATTTGTTAGTCTACTAAACTGACATAATTTCTTAAGGGAGGAATCAAGTTAGGGTCTGAAGTGGACTAGTCATATAACATATGCATAGTCATCACTTTCTTCCTGAAACCGTCTTCTTCACTGCACCTACAGATACTAGGAACTCATCAAGAGAAGACAGTGTCTTCATGTCATCTGGAGGAAAGTAGCTAGCAGCCCTCCCTAAGATGGTACTTAGAGATAAAGAGAAAACAGGGCCCACATTCGATTTCTCGCCCAAAAGTTCATTCAGAAATGCAAATGCAGCTTTGAAATCTGACGGACTAACAGACACAGGTGCGGCAAAGTGAGCTGGAATGATTCTTTTAAAAGGCCAATCGGCAACAATGCGATCAACCCAATTCTTTACCTGTAAAGTTCATCCACCAATGCATATCATTTGATTCTGATCCAGGAACAATATCATCACTTAACCAACACAGAGAGACTAACCGTTACTCATAGAGATGAGCAGTATGGTAATTGTACTTTTTTTTAAATAAATATTAAAAAGAGATAGGAAATGGTGCATTTTATAAACGTGTGCACTCTGGATGAAAAAAGACACAAATAGAATACTTTGGAAATATATGTATTCTATGGAAGCCTTGTGTGTGTACAGGTCGGGTTGTGCGAAGGTGTGGGCACATTTGGAAGTGTAAATATGTGCAGGTGTAGGTGTGTAGTTGTATGTTTGAGAGAGACAGAAATAACCTTCTCCGGAACTTTACTGAAGACCAGTGTTTTGACAATTGGAGAGACAATGAGTTTCTGTGACATCTGTGAAAAGGTCCTTTGTGGCTCAAGAAGATCCGAAGGACCTAAAAATAGTATTTGAAGAACCATTCTCTCCCAACCTGCAAAGTGCCTGGACATAATGAATAAACAAGGATTTGAACAGGGATAAAGCAACTTTAAATCAACGAATAGCAATAGCAGCACCTCCAAATCACAATCCCAAATATAGAATCTCATTTCTCAACTTTAAAGCGATAAATATATATAGAGTTTTACTTGTGTTAGTTTGAATTTATACAAATATATATAAGCTTCAATACTTCCATCTTGTACAAGCTCAACCAACACCTTGTTTTGAGTGAAATAAAACTCATTACTTAGTTCAATAATTCATTTGATAATGGTTGTGTTTAAAACTAATAGATCATAGAAGACCTCCAACTACGTAACCAAATCTAATGCTTATACCCTTTTAAGAAAGCCACAAACTAATTGTGATTGTGAAAAATAAAATATGACTATATCCCTTTTTTGCACTCATGGGATGGCCTTTAAAAGATTTCAAACTACATATGAATATTTTTTACATTCTTACCATGGCCTTTAAAGACGTGAAGTACATATGGACTTTGGCACTGACTGTTTATCAATTTCACATAGAAATTGGAAAAGAAGAACATGAGAAACACAAAATCAACAACTCTGAAGTACGACAGTGTGGAAAAGCAAAGACAAAAAGGGGATATTTTATTAACTACTTTTGACTGTCTTCCTATCTAGAATTTGGGTCATCTAACTTACCCTTTTGTCGTGTTTCTCTATTGTCAACGACAGGTTCATTTGGAACATTCTTCCCTTTGCTCAATAGTCTTACTGCTAATCCATTCTTAGCTGCTGCTAGAAGTGCCTCTTTGCTGATTGTTTCTGGTGGTTGCTTTGGCACATAAATTACTGCATCTGTTACCATTAATGTTCGAGATCTTTTGTGATAGAATGCGACCTCCACATAAGGCCCAATACCTGCGGCCATATATAACTATTTATCTGTCACATCATATTCAGATCCAATAATACTGTAATATTTGATACACTAGACTACAAAAAGTTACTCCCAGCCCAATCTGTCAAATGACTTGAGCTCATCTTTAGAGTCCATTCCTCCACTGCACCCTGTCATTCTATTCTATAAGCTGGAGATTTCTTGATCCTAACCAATGAAAATATCCAGAATACACTAATCAAATCATTTTAGACAAGAAATTATATCTTGAGAAGCTAATCATATTGAATCAATGATCCAAAACAAAAACAAGCTGCAGTGTAGTAGGAAATAACAAGAATTTTACTGACACTGATAAATCTTTCACTACATACAGATGGATAAAGTAAGAAGAGCTTACCAATTTCAGGAGAACTAAGAACCTTCTGCTCAATCTCATCAAACCATGGAGTCAATCTGTCTTCATCTCTAAGTTTTCTAGCACGGAATATTCCAAAGAACTCAAGTGGCAAGTTGATTGGCCAACTCCATTGTCTTGGTGCCACCCAGATCTTTGCTTGAGGGAATTTTCTAGAAAACGGACCCACAAAAATTTTGTGTTCATATGCAAAAGTGGGAAGAATAATGTGTTCTACAGGGGCCTCCAACTCTTTCAACAGCTGCCACCCTCCAAAACAAATAGCATTTGCAAAATTAAATACTACAATTTTTGCAATTAGTTGAGTGGGCACAAAACTAGGACAAACAAGAATCATAAAAACATTTTTTGAATAGTAATAAGAATCTTACAAACCTCAAGTACTAGCACAAAATTATACATCAAATCCCAAAATAAGGAAGGAAAGAATAAGCCTAGGAAGAAAGAAAAAGGTACTTTTCCTATGCTTCTAGGCAATTGACAACCAGCATAACTTCCATGTTTTAAATTTTTAATGATAATCTACTCTCATATACTCTGTCCTGGGAAAATAAGATGGTCTATATAGGTATTTGGTGAATAGTTCCTGAATTATGAATTATGGCCATACTCCTCGGTCCAGTTTACAAAGAAAGTTTACAATAGCATTTTAATCACGTCCCTTCATATTTCCTACAATCCTAGTCAAATGTTAGAAAGATGAAGAAATGCTACTAGGTAATTTAAATATATAGATTATGAATCAAGCTTCTTCTATTCTATACCAATTTAGCATTTTGCTGTTTTCTTGCTTCATGGTGGTAGTTTGGAGGTTATACAATTGTCATTGAACAATGAATAGTGAATACACACTTAGACCTCCACTAAAATCCATGTGGAATGGTGTCCAGTGTCCACACTTTGTACCCAATAGCATAGTGAAAGGCTAAGGGTTCTGAAGATTTTAAGGACAGGTTATGATAAGAGTCTTCTTTTACTTGAAATTGACCCTACCTACAAATCTAGAGATCAAGTCTAGCCCTTATCAAAGAGCTCGTAAGTGCCTATTCCATTTCAAGGCATAATTTTTAGGGAACTAGTTAATGAGAAAATTAATCTAAGACTTTGGAAATTATTGTCGTCATTATACATTGTAAATATTAAGTGTATGTGTTATAGTTCCATCTTTCAGTGCCAGGATTTTCCTTTAGTAGCATGTTTTTGCGATATTGGCATGTTTGTCCTGTGTGTCATGTTTATCAATTGTATAGTCTCTGTCCTTTATCGTGCAGTCTAACTCAATTTGTAACTAGCATCTAGGAACTAAAGTAGTCCTTAATTGTAACAACCAAAACAAATGCTATTAAACTAATAAATAAAAATATAGGAAAACTAAATTAATATTAAAATAAATAAATAAAAGGAAACACTTATCAACATGAATAGGATAACTATGACTAATAATAGTAAATAATAAATAAATAAAAGGAAATTGCTAATTAAATTAATAAAATATACTAGATCCAAGTTCCAAAAAAATGAGAAAAAACCTATAAAAAGAGGAGGATTAGAGGGGAAAGAAGAGGTATGATTATGGTTATGGATGGAAAGAGAACAAATCTGGCTACAGTTTATTGGTTGGGGGCTCAGGGGCTCTCAGCGTCTCACTAAGGGGTTGGTTGGAAGGAGAGTTATCCCCCACACGTTTTCCCTCATCAATTATGGAGTTATAAAGGTACATTCTTTCCATCACTCGTCGGATTCAGGTATGGCTTCTCCTTATTTCATTTGATTGTTATTATGATTATTGTTTTAGATATACAAAAAAAAATTCATAGGAATGAAGTAGATCTTAAGTTAATTAGTTGATTTCTAAATAAGTGTATGCTTAAGGCCCAATGGGGCCTTACATTTGGTATCAAAGCCTAGGTTTCTAACCCTAGGACCCATGGACCCTTTTAGCATTGGATAGATTTAAGCTGGATCTAGTAGAATTTTAATAGATCTTGTAGATCTACATTAATAGATAGAGTATTAAGATTTATTTTTTAAGTCCTTGATGAATGGCTGGACAATTAAATAAAATCATTTTTTTTAATAGAGCTTGACAAATAAAGATTCAAATTTTTTTTTTGTATTTCAGATCCGATATATGTTTGTTTCATACATTTCTCACCACCTCGGTTCACTTATCCATCAGGTACTAACGTAATATGTCTGAGACATAATAACAATTCGGTCATTTTATTTTGGCATTAGTCACTATCATCTTTTTTTGAAATCCCTCTTTTGATTGTATCAGATCAGGTATAATTTAGTTTTGTTAGACTGGCCACACAAGTTACTCTCACCTGTGCAATATTACTAAATTATATGTATACTATATAAGTAAAATGCAACTTTGGGACGAAGTTCCCTGAATGAGGGAAGTATGTAACAACAAAAAAAAACACTATTAAATTAAATAAAAATAAAAATATAGGAAAACTAAATTTATATTAAAATAAATAAATAAAATAAAATAAAAAGAAACATTTATCACCATGAATAGGATAGATATGACTAATAATATAAAATAATAAATAAATAAAAGAAAATTGCTAATTATAATAATAAAATATACTAGATTCAAGTTCCAAAGAAAATGAGAAAGAACCTATAAATAGAGGAGGGTTGGAGAGGAATGGCATTCATTCTTCTTAAATCCTAAAGGAAGAGAGGTATGATTATGGTTATGGAGGGAAAGAGAACAGATCTGACTACAGTTTATTGGTTGGGGGCTCGAGGGCTCTCAGTGTCTCACTGAGGGGTCGGTTGGGTGGAGATTTGTCCCCCACACGTTTTCCATCATCGCTTATGGAGATCACTCATCAGATTCAGGTATGGCTTCTCCTAATTTCATTTGATTGTTATTATGATTATTGTTTTAGATATACAAAAAATTTCATAGGAATGAAGTAGATCTTAAGTTAATTAGTTGTTTTCTAAATAATTGTATGCTTAAGGACCAATGGGACCTTACATAAATAATAGGCAGTTATGTAATATAGCATACCTCGATGCAAGCATGGCAAGCTATTCCTGCAAATACATATACGAACTGAAAATAGTAACAAAAATTTGTTGAAATTAAGCTCAAAATGACTAAAGCAAGATAAGAATTATTCATTGTATGCACATAGCCACAAGAGTTGGGGACACTTGCATACCCAAGAGTAGATCACATGTACAATCCCGAATTGTTGGAGGACGAAATTCACAAAATTGACAATGAAAGAGAGATTATTTGATTGATTGGTAGATCGAATGGTTACAAGAGAATGAAATCCTCTATTCATACAAAGAGAGAGAAGCCCTAGCTTGTGGCATAAGCTACCTTTATGGGTAAGGACCCTTTTTAATAATAACCACTCTAATTAGGATTTATTTAACATAATTGGCCATGTAAAATGATACAACGAATATCCTAAAAACCTAGGACCATAGCTTAATAATATTTCATTGTAAAATTAAGCTTATAAGAAAAATGCTTCCTTCACAAAAAAAATTGTCATGTCTAGGGACATGTTAACACTAAATTTGACATTATATATCCGAGTGTTAATCTATAGTACATATTCACGTATATCATTTGGGGTTATAGAGTTCACAATTCAGCATCATTTGTTCGTGAGTACATTACGGGGTGGATTGGTTAGTCAGTCCACTAACGCAACATCAATGGTTCGCAAAGTACTTTTCAGACTTGGAACATGATCACATGTCTTTATTAACAGAGGGAAGATGATTGAACAGAGTTTGGATAGGTTCTTAGTATGTAGGTATATGCAGAACATACATCTTAGGTATTTATGGACAGGTGATACAACAACAACGGGTGCCCCATACTTACAAATTCAATGCAATATTTAAACTTTAAAGTATGGGAGGTTGAAGACCCCCACAAGGTGTGATAAGGGTGAGTTGTAGTGTTATATTTTAAATGATCTTATTACAATTTTGGACACCTTTTGGAGAGATATGCATGGGGTTCATTTTTAAGCAAATTTCAGAAAGCTAAACCAGTAATTTCTAATTTTAGTAGTGTTTGGAGACTAGTCCAACTGACAATCTGATTTCATGTTTGAGGACCCAGTTGGAAGATTTGCTTATGTTTTGAATTTCATCATTTGAGGGCAGCATATTTTTAGCAGGTGACTGGATATGGGGACCTAATATGGTAAATAACATCGGTGTATGATTTTAGGCCACTCCAAACACTTTGAATTTCCAGGGACCAATTGCATTTTAGCATAGTCAATTTTTAGCTCGATGGTACCCACATGGAGATATTGGCTATCAATAAATAGGGTTGATCCCTTGGAGACTTGCATATGATATCCTTGGGCCCTTGAGGCTTGCATAAGGCTTGGTGTTCTCCTTGATGATCCCTCATTTGACCTTGATTTGACCTTTGACTTTGTGGTGGAATAACCTAGAAGTCACACACCTTGATATTCTCTTATCCCCTTTCCTATATGCCTTATCCTTTCCTAAAAATATCCTCATCCACTTTCCTATTTTCATGCCTTATCCATCCCTAAAAATAAGATAACCTAATTTGCTATTTTAAAAGCCTAAAATCATGGTTCTAAATTAACCCTACCATAGTTTAAGGCTCAATTCCAAGGGAATTATTTCCTTCAAAAAATCATAGGGTTTATTTTAGGCATGTAAAAAGTGTGTTAAAATAAGTAATCAGCCATATGCAAGTGTAATTTCTCTTACAAGTGGTCATTATGGAAGAACGGTGAAATTTTGGAGTAGTTTCTTCATGCATATGCTATTTTTACTCAAAAAGGAGTGCTACACTTGGAGAAGCTATTTTTATCTTTTCTATTTTTTCTATCTTCTCGCATTCTCTTCCTCTATATTGTATGAAGCATAAAGAAGAAGGGACTTGTTATCACGGATCTTGTAGTTGCCCCAATTGATGAATCCAATATTGGATGGCAGAGGGGACAGGCAACCAAAGCCACGACCTACGAAAACCCTAACCCCCAAAAGATGGATGGCTGTCAAGTCGGTTAGGGATTCCTTTGCTTTATGCCACTGAATGCCCGAATGACAATGGGGGAGACCCGATCTTATCCTGAAATGACAGATCTACAGTCAATCACCAGATCAAGCCAAAAGAGTGAATACGTAAGGTGAGAGCTGGAAACCCTAGATTTAAGGGATAAGACACCATTTAAGGGATATTCGAGTACGGGTGTTTAAGAAATATGGGAATGTTACTCGAATCAATCAGATCAGTGGCTTACAAAGTTAAAACATATCTAGGGTTGGTGTGTTTGTTCAAATGATCAAACACAGGACCCTGGGGGAATTTAATCAAAAATATGGAAAATACCCAAGACAAGGTCGATTTAATGAAATTAAGGCTTCAACACACCTACTTGGGTAAAAGGATTAAACAATAAAAATACCCAACTGAAACCGGAGCAAAACAAAGGAAATTGACCAACAAACCAAACAGGGGCGTTTTCTCCCAGAATGAATCAAGTGCCTAGAGGTGGGCAGAGGATTCCAAGCTTGACGTTTTTAAGGGAGGGGGGTTTTCAATATGTCGGACAAAACCCAAATCGCCAAATTTGCCAATTCCTGGTGCAAATTGGTCCGGTGATTTTCCTACTACTAAATGAGGGTTTTTTCAATGCAGGAAATGATGGGCAATGCATGCAGAAAATAAAAGGAGAAAATACCTGTGAGACGTACCTGGATCTTGCAGATGGCCTCAAAACTGATGAAGAATGCTATCTCCTTGATTAAATGAACCTTTTTGTAGAATATCTTGATGTTATTTAGCTTCAATCAATCACCCAAGCGCCCTCTTCAACCTACCCAATCAGAGAAAATTCAAAAGATTAGACAAACGAACAAGATCTATAGAAAAAGGAAAAGGACGGGAAGCAAAATTCATTAAGAAAGAAATACTCCCTGATCCGAACACCCAAGAGCCGGGCAAATAGTGAGTTGCCCCACAGATGCGCCCTCTCTCTCTCTCTCCTGGCACGCCCCTTTCTCCTACACATGAAATGGGTAAAGAAAATGATGCAAGATATGTCTCGAAACAAGCTCAGTACAGAAGAATAGCAATGCCAATCATCAAATCATCCACACATTTGCAAAAACACAAAAGAGTAATCCTAGACAAAATCTCTTTATTCAAATTTCAGTGCCAAAGCTCATCCATACAATGAGGGGGTCACCTCTCTTAAATAGTTTGAGAGAGACGTAAACCCTAACTCACTTTTACATCCAACGGTTGAGATTAAAACATCATCAAAGATGGAGATCAACAATACATAGATCAATACATGGATAAAGTGATTAAGTCAAAGAGGGGGCGCACTTTACTCAAGGACGCCCATCCTAGGTGAAAGTCACAATATAACATAAGATGTGACATGATAATACATAGGAGGGGGTCACAAGGGGCTTAATTAACCCTAGGCCCCTTTACAACTTCATAATAGATATAACAATGAAATACATCAATAGCCTAGTTGAGGGGGCGCCCCTTGGGGGGCTTTCCTCACTGGTTGAGCCAAGATAAAAATAATCCAGACATTTGCTGACTGAAAATTGTTGGAGGATTGTCCGGTATGTTGAGATACATCATCTATCGAAATTCCAAGCCATTTCCTTGATCCAGGAGACCAAATCGATTTTTTCAATGATTTCTCTAGTTCATTTCTACTGGTACAATCTCTGGAAAATGATAAATCCACCATAACTCTGTCCAAGATGCAAACTGGGGCAAACTGACTGCTCTGGATGATCTAGAGACATAGAAGAATGGAGACATAGGAAAATCTGATGAACAAGAATTTGAAATGGTTGAAGTTGTAACGATCCATGCTAATACCCCATGTGAAAAATAGCTCGAAATAGAATAAGAGATAAGTCTGTATGCTGCATCATGGTAGCCAAGCTGCAAAATGTATATGTGATAACAGGTACCTAATTTCAATCAAGCTTACCAAAACCAGACCGGGATCGGCTAAACCGGCCGATCAACCCGGTTCCAGGAGGTTTCCAGTCCGAACCAAGCCACTGAACCGTTTTGGGTCAGTTCAATACCGAACCGGCCGGGTTGGTCCACGAACCACCCGGTTCGATATCGAACCGGTTCAAAACCGGTTTTCTCAGTAAACCGGACGGTCCATACCAGTCCATACGGAGGCTCAAAAATGTGATTTTTTTTTTTTTTTTTTTAATGTTGGCTGGGGGGATGTATCTAGACACCAAAAGACACCTCATGAACCTATAAAAAGACCCCCACCCCCTCTCTTTCACTCACACTATTCATTCAAGTGTTTTCGAGTATGTGCTTGAGTGTCTTTGGATCTTTGAAGTTTGATTGTGCTGATTGTTAAGGGTCTTAGCATTGGTTCCTAGGATGATTGGAAGAGGACATTGAAGGAGTATTTTGGAGAATTTGTAGGCTGAATCTCTTTGGAGACATTTGCATCAGATTTGGAGCATTTTGGAGGCACTCTTCAAGGTATGTAAAAAGGCTCTAAATGTGATGCATCATCAAATTGGGTTGTGGAGACTCAGCCAGCAGCAATTGACAATGAAGACCTCTCATGGTTGGATTTAGACCCACTTCCACAACAGCAGGATGTGGGAGTTGATGTTGGACATGTACCTTCTGGACTAGGGGAGTCAAGTCAGGTGGCCCAAGCTCAGACACCCCATATTGAGGATCAGAATGTAGATGATGGCTTCGAGTTTGAGTCTGAGGCCACTGATGAGTTTGATCCTGAGGATTCAGATGATTCTGATGATTAGATTGTTTAGTCTTTGACTCTAGTCTTTTGTATAGGCCATTTAGAGCCTTTTGTTGATGTGTTTTGATGCAGACATGGATTGCACTCGATGTTAAGTGCTATTTTGGTTCTATGAACTCTTATATGCTATTTACATGAGAAACTTTGCATATTTTGTGTATAATGGTTTGAATTCACATGGATGCACATGAATATTTTAAAAAAAATGAATATTTTATGTATTTTTGGTGGACCGGTTTTATGATCCGGTTTTTTACCGGTTCCGGTTCTAAGGGTCGACCGATTCGTCCACCGGTTCGGTTTTTGTAACTTTGATTTCAATGCTTGCAAAACAATTAATCACGAGATGGAGATGTATCAGAAGACTAGCGAACTATTTAGCTTTGTCAATGTTGTCGCAAAAGGAGTATTTTGACACCACATAAACCACTAGAATTTAAATTTTTAATTGTGTTTTATTTGAAAGTTGAATTATTTTTTAATAAAATGTAATTTAAGTATTTTTCTTCTTATTGTTGTACATGTTCAGTGGCGAAATTACAATGCAAGAGCACCAAATTTATGGAAGTTTGCCATTCGAGTTTTCAACCAACCACGTAGCACATAAAGATGCAAGCGCAATTTGAGTGTGTTTGAACAAATGCATTCAAAAAAACACAACATGTTAACTTCAACAAAGCAATTACATTATTATAATTTGTGACCCTCAAGACTTATTAAATTTATTTATGACCCTCTTTTAGGTTGGACTTCCCACGTCTCAATGATTTGGTACATGTACCCTACAATCACTGACTATGGGTGAGGCAGCTAGAGAAGATAGATGATGTGAAAGCCATTTCCTAGGACAATATTAATATATTGCCTAAGTGGAGGGTGGAGTAGGAGGCACTTGCATGGTTAGAGGGGAGCAACAACAACAAGCACAAAGGGTAGGCGAGAAGCAGCAAGAGTTGGTGGCAAAGAAGGACTTTGACATCATGGAGGGTGACATGACAACATCAACACCACCTTCTACACAAATTGATATAGTTATACCCACTAGTCAACATCAGATAGATGATGCAAGAACTTTTAGTGGCAAACAAGCTATGACCTTTTCCCATAACAGAGGGAGAGGTCATTGATACTTTAGGATAGCTAGTTGCTATATTTTTCATTGTAGATGGCTCGTGATGATGAGATATATTTATATATTTGATGTCATTTTGTTTTGGTTGTCCACTTTTGATTCCTTGACTAAATAACTATCAAGGTTCAGGATTCATTATCGACTTTGATGTATCATTTTTTATTTGGCATCCACTACATCATATATCAGTGCTCTTTCCAAATTTATGTGCTAATGTGTTTACTTGATGTTGTTGTTTCTTTATATGTTTAAAAATTTGAAAAGAATGAATTTATTTTGTATTTTTTAATACTTCCCATTGTTTGCCAATTGTTTTGCCGTGTTACTGAGTTCTATTATTATCCTCATTGATTTTTTGCCAATGTTGATTTTTTCAACAATGGTTGAGATCACTCTAAGTGTAAGAGGGAGCCTATATTTCACTTAAAGAATGCCTAGATAGGTGCTTGGCCTTGTTTGATGTTGTTGGGTGTGATACCCTAGGTTGAATGAAATGTGCACTTGCACTTGTGAGAGTTTTTTATGGGTTTCTCTCATGATGAGAGGTGATGGATCTACTATATCAATAGTTGTTATGCATGTATGTTTCAAACAGTGTGATGCCAAGGAGGACCTATGATAGGTGGTTGATTTGTTCTAGGGATTGTCAGTGATAGGTGGTAGATCTATGTGATTATTGGCCGGTGTTGTTTTATTTTCAGCAGGTGAGATGCGTAGAGGACTTGTGATAGGTGGTTGATTTCTTACGGTAGATGCCAATTTTTTCACATATGACAGGTGGAGAATCTTATCCATATTGCAAATTTTCCAAGATGGATATGGATTTGGTCTCTTGCTTGTCCTCTAACACTGTGTCTAGTGTTGGATGGTTTGTGGACAATAGAGCTTTAAGACATATGAAATATGATAGGTCCTTACTTGGCAAGATTTAGGAGCAAGAAAGAGGCATGATCGTGGAGCTTGGTGATGATGCCTCTTATCTTGTGAGAGGAGTTGGCTCCATTTCTTTTCAGATGACTTCAAGTGATGTTCTTGAGATAAGTGACATTTTATTTGTTCCAAATTTGAGGAAGAATCTTTTTTCAGTATTGTGTATGACAAATGTACAATGGAGATTTGCTTTTGAGGGATAGTTGTGCACCATCAATGATTGTAGTCTAGCTAGTATAAGGACTTTGGCTAGAGAGGTGAGAGAGGTTCGACTTTACAAGTTACTTGTTGATCCCATAACAGTGTGAGACTAGATGAATCTTCTAGTCTTAAGGAGACTCAAGAGCATGTAGGAGCACCCAAATATTCAATAAGGATGAGTATACCTCCTAGGAGAAATGCTAATTATTTAACATTGGTTTCTTCCACCCGTATGACTTCCAGTTGTTCATTGGAGGAGAGGTGTGATACCTTGATGGAGGATGATGCTAAGATTGATTCCAAGTTTGTAGTTGATGGGAGTATTATAGCGTACAAGGATAGGGTTCATGGATTCTCTCAAACAAAGGGAGTTGTCTTTAGATTCTTTCAGATAGAGAGAGTTTCCCATGGATTCTCTTATAGATAGAGGGAGTTTCCCTTGATGTTACTCTTACTTTAGGATTCTCTCGGGATGAGAGGATTGACCTACTTCAAGTTGTTTCAGTTGCGGGAGGATTTGAGGTGCATGAGAGGGATTCTCATTTTGACATGTTGTTGATGACTGTGCATGGATTGTTGTCTACACCATGAGCCTTGTATTCCAAGATCGAGGAGTTGACTTGTGCACATTTCTATTTTTGTGCCTTTGATAGATGTGATGCACTTGCCTTGATCTTGCATGGAGATGTGATTATCTATGTAGGATATCTTGGAGAGCTTATGATATGCTTGTTGTTGATTCTATCCCGTGATGTTGACTTGAAAGATGGTGGAGTTTGGAAGGTTGCCTTTCTTCCAAGGTTATGTTCTTTCATATTCACAGGTGGTCGTTATTCTTTGGATAGAGATGATGTGATAGCAGGGGTTATAACTTATAAGTTTTTTACAGATGTCAGTGGTTGATTTCAAGACCACCACAGTCATAGATTTGCAAGTCGGCCTACATGAGCTTATTATAGGTTGCTTGTAAGGGATTGGCCCACATATTATTGTTGGCCTCCCTTGCCTCTCATATAAATAGAGGAAGGAGAAAATGCTCATTCGTACATGTGTTCATTCTTATATTCACGCTTGAGTCGAGATGCAACCCTGGAAAGTAGTGCGCACTAGTCCTCTCTCTCTCTTGATCTTCTCTTGTACTTGTTCTCTCTCTCTCTCTCTCTCTCTCTCTTGAGTCACTATGATTTCTTGGTCTTCTTGGAGTATCTTGGAGAATCTTGGAGGTCTAGAGTTGGGGTTTGTCCCTTGGAGATTGGAGATTAGGGTTTTGTGATAAAATCCTGGGGTACTTTTTGTTGGACAAAAAGAAGAGAAGATAATGCCTTGCCCTAGAGGATATGTTGCAGTGATCATTTCTATTGTAGCTCCTTGGTTGAGCTAGGGTTTCCGTATTTTCCCTTGTTATGGATTTGAAAAGCTAGTGATTTTGTACTAGCCTTGAGAGAAGGATATGGTATGTAAATGTAGTTCATCTTGAGCATCTAAAGGAATTTTTCAGCTGTCCAAAACTCATGCATTTTCCAGATTTGATTTCAGCTATTTATGTTCTTCATGTATTGTCATTAACAACTATATATGTCTGGATGATTTGACATAAATAAAGGCACAACTGTTAGTGATTTGACATATTCATTGAGGAATATAGGGTTGTTTTACTGCTGGTATACCTGCTGATGTACTGCTGTTATAACTACTATAAAAGATAATTTTCAGATCCAGTTTATGTGGGATAAGTTTCCCCAGAGGGATGGAACTTATCCAAGTTGTTGGAACCTTTATCCTTGGAGTGCCTAGAAGTTTGGACTGTGTGGAAGTTAAATATTGTACCGTTTCCACTGCTGTTTTACACAGTATTTCACAACAGCCATAAGACTTAAAATTCACAGAGACAGAGATGAATTTTTTTTGGTGAAAGCTCTTGACCAAAGCACGAAATTTTTACATTTGAGACCTACAAAAAGATTACCTCATCCTTTCATTCACTAGAGGCATTAAGCGCTTGACTAGTAGTTGTGACACTGACATAGATGATAACAAATCAATAAAATGGTGCCCCCCTACACGAAAGACCACAAGGCCACCTCATCCTACTTCTCTCTACTCTCAGCGTAGAGGGAATACCACCTTTCTTTGTTCATAGTGCAAAATTGAAATTTCACGAATACATGCTCATAACCAAGTTTCTTCCCTCCAATAGTGAGTTTCCAACTTCTCCCCACAAAAAATAGTAGAACAAGTCAACCCAACCCTGCCCATTCTCCAAAGGACATTATTGGGCTCAAACTTGGCACATTTGTGCTAGTAGATTATGATGGTTCCTCTTCTGATTTTGATGGCAGGCAAAATGTTGCTCTCCCTCAGCCTACATAGTCTTTGCTATTTTCTATAGGAGCAGCCATGGTGCAACAATGTCATTGGGAGGCTTTCTTCTCCAAGACTATTATTTATTTCACTTTCTAGGGTTACCCTTTTGAGTTCCCTCCCTTTTCTATTGTATTATCTACACTTTATTTCTTTATTTCTTTCCTTAACTTTGCATTTTAGAACTACTTAAGAGATGCTCTAGGTGCTCCTTTTTGTTTCTTTCAGAAGTTTTACCTACAAGTCCCACTGACCCATTTTGGTCATTTGTAGATATTAATATAATTTTATTTCATTTCTATGATCTACCCTAGTGCTTGTTGTCCCATATTTGTAGCAACTATTTGAGTTTGATCCACATGCTTCCCAATGCGCCATAGGTATTTTTCTTAAGCAAGGAGGAAATCGAGTGGAATACAATTGTGAGACCACATCCCAAGCCACGCTCAACTAGAGCACTTGTGAGTTGTGACAAGGAATTTATTTGTTTGTACCAGCACTCAAACAATGGTGACTCTACATCCTTGGTATGGAAACTATCCTATTGACAAATCATTAATCTCTTTAATTTTTTAATTCACAATCTAAAATTCACATTTTCATTTAGCTATTAAGTATAAGGATAGCTCTTCAAGATTAATTGAACAAATTGGAGATGACTGTCAAATGTTGGTAGGAGTATCTTGATGAGTTCTACTTTGATTTCTTCAAAATGAAGGTTGCAACGGAGAGGTTGCTTGGTCTCCGCAGAGCGGATGACTCCCTTGCAGAGGACTCAATTGAGGTTCATAGTATGTTTAGTGACCATTTCCAATCTATTTTTGCACCTTATACTCTGTCAAATGGTGTGTTGGTTGCTCGAGATGCTTGTTGTAGGGTTGTTCCTTGCAAGGTATCTACCAGTGATAGGAACAAGTTGGATAAAGAACTGACTCAAAAGTTAAATGCAGCTCTCATGTCCATGAAGAATGGCAGATCCTCTGGACTGGATGGTTCTGTTGGTGCAATCCCAAACCAACAAAACCCAGTCGACAGGGGTTCCACTCTGTCGATGCTCAACACTCGGCGATTTCCCTGAGCATTAGCCCAGACAGGTTTCACCCTGTCCAGCAACACCCGCAAAGCGAATGAGGTCTCACCCGAGATGTTCGAGGGAGAGCTGTCGAAACCAAGTTTCCGCAATATAGAGGAGGGTTTGGGGCATCAGACATTCATTAGCTCGATTCCCAGATCTAATCTACTTGCTTGCTCAAAATAGAACCATTTAGTATGTCACAATCTTTGTCATTTTAGCGGATATACCAGAGGGGAAACGGATCTAAAAGATGACAGTATCCATAAGCAGATAACATTGCATTACCCATTCATATGCACATCCATTCATTCATCATTTCTCATCAGAATCGCAGCAGTGTAAAACAGGAAAAAGATAAAACTGCAACACCGAGTTCAGATCAACCCACATCAGATTATATTATTTCCGCAGAACGAATCGCAAATCAAAACAGACAATAATCCATCAAACCCCAATATTCACTTTCTATCTCTGCCTTGCTATCTATATCTTCTTACATGCATAATTATTCTATTTATAGGCTTGCGCCTTTACATTCAAGGTCCATTTCTAACTAACTTCTAACAAACTTCTAACTAAATTAACCACTAAGGACCAATATTCCGAAGAAATGGTCAATAAGTACAAATAGTGACATGAAAACATAGAAAGTGGACTCTTCTCCGCCTGTTGCACCATCTTTGTCTTGCACGGCGTCACATGAGTATGCGCAGCATCCTAGATGCCGCGTAACTCACTTATCTCCAACCCCTTGCCAACAAGCCCCCAACACAGTCTTGTGGCTCCTCCTTGAGCCACGTCAACTGAAAATAGCGTACTCAGCAACCTAAAGGGCGGAAAACTTCTCGCAATCAGTGGTGTGCTACTTTTCTGAATTTGCCAAATTGTGCAGTTGGTTGCAACTGCCTCCTCCCAACCTTTGCAACTTTGTGTCCTGCAGTACCATCGTGCTCCGGCATCTATGAATACTACATCATTCTCCATTTGTCATCACCCTTCGGGAAGTGTCCTGCTGGTCGACGATTGTCTCCAACTGCAAATTCTGGAACCAGTCCTGCTTCCGCAACCTCGTCCTTCCTTGCATTCAGGCTCAGCCCGAGCTGCCTGAAGTCAATCCGGTTCCCTGTTCCTACAGACTTTGTCAAGTGGGGCAAGAACTCTAGTCCCATCTGAATTCCTTGTGGGTGTCTTAGTCTGTGCCTCAGACTGACTGGGAGAAATATAGCCAAGGACGACTTTGCCAAATACTTCCATCTCGACAAACTAACCCACATACTTGTAACTTCTTCATCAATCTCTGCTGAGACAGCATTCGCACGCTAAGTCTGCCCCGTATCAAGGGTAGCCTGCATCTCCTCTTAGATGATCGCTGCCTCACGCAGCGGAGCTTTCTTCAACTACTCAGCCTAGCCCTCCTGCAACTTTGCACAGTGCAGTACATCCTAATGGTGTTCTCTCGACTGCCGGCCCTCAGCTTATAACACCATCTTCATCTCAAATATCATCATGAATCCCTTGGGTGCATCATTATGACTAAATTATTCAGTTATGTGCCAAATACGCCGCCAATTCTGCCACCCCGCCTCTCGAATCTACTATCATGAGATGAAACGTCAACCGTACCGTCGTTTACCTCTTTGTCAGTCGTTATTGAGTATTGATGTGATGTCCAGTCACCGTCACGGTGTCCTCCGTACACTGCGAGCCACCCACTCTTGCATAGCGACCTCCTGCCACGTAGCCCTGTTGTCGCCCGAAACTGGCACGCGGGTGCCGAAAGCCCAAACCGCGGGCGCGCCGGCCCGGCGACAACCTCTCGAGAGAGAGGCCAATGTCACCACACCTTCTCTCTCCGCGCTTTAGGCTGGCTCTTCTCCAGCTCTAGGGGGGTTTCTCTAAGTTCGGATCTCTAAGGCAGGTGCAGCTAAGGGCAGGGTGATCTGAAGAGGCTGCCTTAGAGAAACTCGGGTAGCAGAAAGGAAAATAAGTCGGATTGATGGGCAGGAAGGGAAGGGAGGATCAGTCCTCGAGGGAAAGGCCAATGCCAATATCAGAAGGGCGAATGGAGTCAGAAGGGGACTCAGAAAGGCTTTGCGTTTTGCAGAAGGGAGATCAGGCTGGTCCGCTCCATAATCAGAGGCCAGGAGATTGGTAGTATAACTGACTACTTTCCATTACTCCCAGACCTCCAAGAACATAACGGCGACAAGCAACTTGGCAACCGCAAATGTTTGCCCAACGTGCTAGATTGTTAACCTTCTATGTCGGCTTAGTCTACAACTCATGAAAACACAAGATTACCACTAAGAAACCCAACATGTCCAAAAAACTCAACAATGAATTTCTTTATTAACTCTGGGGAAAAAATCCTCCTAGCCCAAAAACTTTCCATCATTAGCTCAAACAAAAAACTGCTTAAATAGCCTTACAATGAAGCAGGTTACCCTAACTAGAGCCTGCGAGAGTCATAAACATCTCTGCCAAATGTCAGAGTTAACTTGTAGTAAAAGAATCCGATAAGAGAGAGACAGATTTAGTTTTAGACTTACGGCTGCCAGCTCGAAGTTCAAAACTGCCAAAGTGTAAAGGCTTTCTTCTACATATGCCAAACGGCTCTGATAAACAGTAAAAAGGAATAAAATATTTTGGAAAAGTCGCTTATTTTAGATCCACATGTTCTCTATGATCAAAACAGCTCCTCTAATTACTCATGCGTATCTAGAGAGCCCCCACTCCATCAAAGTGGAACCGCCTCTTTGACTATCAGTTCAAGACTGCCCCAATACCTCCAAAGATGTCCATTAACTGTGCCTTACATGATTTGGCTGCCAGATGCCAACAAACTGACACATGCCGGGAACGCTATATATGATCACAACGACCTAACTGAAATCCAAGCGGCCACATCACAACACAACTGTGACATAAAGGAACCATGTGCTTGTTATCGGCTGCTAATTGAAAGCTTAACAGGTTCAACGTCCTCAGAACTCAACATCTTCCCAACAACTGTCAGACACTTAGTCCAATCAGCTGCCAAAAAATAAAATATCTTTGGCTGCCAATGAAAAATGAATTGCCACGCGACTTGACCACTCTCTGTTGCTTGCGATTTCACTGATTCCCAGGCTTTTGGCGTTGATTTATAAGTGTCCACCAAAGAGACAAATTTTATTCAAAGCTCAACAGAGTGAGCTACTCCAAAGCGAGCCTAAGGAAATCAGGGCGTTGTTGCCAATTGGATTTGGCACGTAACTGCCCAAATTACAATCGGCTGATATAATTTCGGGCTCCAATCGCTGTCCCAATATTCTATCTACAGTCTTGAACTCACTACGAAATACGGGTGCTTGGGCGTGAATGGGCTCTGCCATCTACGTGTTGTATGAAATAAAAGCCATCCACCTCGACTGCGAGTTCCTATGGAAATCTCACACCATCGGCTGCCAGTAATTCATACTGTGGATTTCTATCGACTGCAAAGGAATGAAAGTCTCGGGCTCTAACAAATCACGCCGACTGCTAACAAATTCAACACACGCTAATCTTTTTTGCGGAAAGATCCATGCCATTAGAACCTCGCTCTCCATTTGGATTTCTTTTAACGGAGTCCTTTGCTGGCCGCCTTTCTAACCAACAACTGAGTGTTTTAATGGCTGCCCGCGGTGTCCACTGAATAAAGATTCAGACTTGATGTTTGTATGCAGGGACGTCTCAAGATCGGGTCTCTCATTTATTTCCACGCAGGCGTTTGAACCCTTGTTTGGATTGTCGCTCATCAGTCAAGTGTGAGTGGGTTCTTCCATATTCATAGGAAGCGATGAGGAGTCCCTTGATACAAACAAGTTGAGTAGCAGACCAGTCCTCGATCCACCTTCTGCTTGGTTGCCAGTGATAATCAAAGGTCATCATGATAGTCTTTAGAATGTTGAAAAGACCCAATCTCGCTTCCTTTCCTCAATCACACGAGAAAACAGCGTCTTTGTTATAACGATAAGAAGATAATGGTATTCATCCTTAATCGCAATTATGCTGCCAGTCCCCTCAAAATGTCTGTAACCTTCAACGATTTGATAATAACTGTGAGAAATGAAACCCAACAGTAATGACCTTTTACTGAAGAGAATTAAGGAAAAGAACCAAAACAACAGTTACTCCATCCAAAAATGAAATTTCTAATGATGAACCTGTTAAACGATCAAGCTGTAAGAGAGTTAACCTTGCAAACACATGTATCAGACTTAACATGGAAGGATTGGAAAACCCCTTGTCATCAAATGAGTTAAATCTATCGAACCCATCCTTCTGTTCCCCATCATAATCTATGCAATCCACAGCTTGAGCAATACCCTCTAGATTTGGTTCATTTGCAACATAATTTATATTTACAGTACCCTTTGATTTCTGAGGAACACATTGTATTTTATCATGGTGTTTGTTTATTTTCAAAGAGGCTTTCCTTAGCTACCTGCAAAGGAATTCAACCTCCCTTTGTCCTGTATAACCTGTGTCTTCATACTTTGAGCAATAACATCAACAGTTCACCCAAATACTGAACGGTCTACATGGCGTATTTGAACAATTTTCTTTACTTCCCTTCGTCTTCTGTTTAACATTTCCTTTAGACCCAGCAACGGTATTACCTTTAAAACGTAGACAGGCTGAGGATGGTCCTCCCTTGCAGCTCTGCAGATACCCCTGTCAAATCAGGAGGTAACAAGCCCCTTACCGTTCTCGAGCGTAGCCCCTTTCTCGTGGCGCAGCCTTATCCAGGCACGCAACCTCATTCTCTTGGCGCAGCCCCATCCTAGCACGCAACCACATTCTCTTGGAGCAGCCCCATCCTAGCGTGCAACCTCATTCTTTCTAAGTGCTAAGTTGACAATCCCCTAACCTTGCATGGCCCCTACTCGGAGGCGCATCCTTCCTCTTCCTAGCTATCTCTCTTCTCTCTCTCTTTTTTCTTTTTTCTTTTCTTACTTTTTTTTTAGCACTCAGTGCTTCAGGCATTGCGCAGTCCTTCTCCCGTCTGATAGGGCTTCAAGCAGCTGTCGTTCTTTGGCAGTACCGCGCCATATAGTTGTTGTAATTGAACTGCACCCGCAGAGGTAATAGAATTGACAAGATATGGTCCAAACCAATGCAATTGTAGCTTACCTGGATGCTTCAAGAATTTGTTGTCATATAACAGCACCAAATCTCCTTGCTAAAATTGTTTTGTCTTTATGTGGCGATCATGCCACGCCTTCTATCGATCTTTCTCCACGTGTTGGTGGAAACCTGCAATGAAACAGCTTTCGTCTAGCTGTATCAGTTGCGCCATGTGCTCCTCTAGCGCAGCATCACAACCTACCGCATCATTATGAAAAGTGGGCCACCAAAGCCCTGCGCGAAGCACCTTCCGCACGGTTACCCGTCCTCCATAGTGTCCCCTAACCACTCCGACATCTGCTTCTTCCAAAATCTGTTGTTGTTCACGCGGGAGGACACAGCGCCGCAAGATTTCATCAGGTTCCATCTTATACAAGTGTCCAGTAATCAACTGAAAGTCGGAAGCTTTAACCACCAATTGCTTCTTTTGACTTGTGAAAAGCTCTTCTGGTGCGACTCCGGTCGCCAAGAATTGGATTATTGGAGCATAATGGTCATCTACCATTTCAACTCGAAACAACTGTGCGTCCGGCAATCCATCTTCAATGTTAGTGGGTTCCTCTCCTGTCTCGATTCTTGACAAATGATTGGGGCCAGCATTCAAGCGGCCCGGCTTCACTATAATCTCAAAATCAAATTCCTGAAAGAGGAGTAGCCATCTGCATATCTTCCCCCCTAACACAAGCTTATTGACCAGATATTTTAAGGTCGAATGGTCAGTGAACACTTTGAAGTGACCTCCTAGAAGATAATGCCTGAATTTCTGCAATGCATAAACCATCGCGAGCCCTTCGCGCTCCGTGGTTGTATAATTCTTCTCGACAAATGATACCTTCCGACTCGCAAAAGCAATAGGGTGATCCAAGTCGCCGTCGTCGGGCTACGCGAGCACTACTCCTAGCGCAACTGAAGATGCATCAACATGGACGTGGAACTCCTTGTTCCAATCTGGGAATACAAGTATCGGTGCCGAAGCCATCTTGGCCTTCAACGTGTCAAAACTACTTTGGTATTCGGGACTCCACAGGAACACAGCATCCTTCTTCAACAGTTTCTCCATAGGGGCAGTGATCGCGGCATATCCTTTAATGAATTTGTGATAATACCCAGTGTGTCCAAGTGTCGCCCGAAGCATCTTAACATTGGTCAGTGGCGGCAAGCTCAGAATGAGTACGATCTTGGCAGGATCAACCAGTAATCCTTGTTTGCACACGATGTGACCCAGCAATATTCCAAACGACGCGCAAAAGATGCACTTCTTAGAGTTTAGCACGATCTAATGCTATCGAAATCTTTCCAGCATTAGTCGAAGATTGGCCAAGTGATCCTTGACTAGCCCGTACACTGTCCAGTCGTCCATATATACCTGAAGGAACTTCTAAATGAAGTCCTTGAACGCTGTGACAACCAGCCGGGAAAAGATGGCAGGTGCATTTTTCAATCCAAATGGCATCACGGTATACTGGTAACAGCGCCATTCTGTAACAAATGTTGTCTTGTGACGATCTTCTTTGGCAATTCTGATCTGGTGATACCCAGAAAAGTCGTCTATGAATGAGTACATTTCCTGGCCACCTACTCCTTTGAGAACTTCATCTGTGAACGGTGTCGGGAATGGATTGTGCATGCATGCATCGTTCAACTTTCTAAGGTCGACACAGATCCAAACTTCCCCAGTCTGCTTGTCTTGGACCACCATAGGACTTATCCATTCTGATTCTTCAACAGGCTCAATAATCCCGGCATCTAGCATCCGGTCAAGTTCAGTCTTGACCCATTCTTTATATCGCGGATTCAAGCGATATGGCCGATGTCGCACTGGTTTTGCATCTAGTTTTAACGGGATTTTCATTTCCCTTGGGTCACCCAATTTCCCCTTCATTTCTGAGAATTTTGTTGGGAATAGATCTTGAAACTCATGCAATAGATCTGTGATTCTCTTCCGTCCCAATGTTAACTTTCTTAATCTTCCGCAGTTGAGTCATGGGATCAGTCAGCACATCTGGTGCTACGACATCCCGACTCCCTTCAGTCTCATCATCATCCTCCGACTCGCCAGATATGTTGTAGCATTCCATCATTGATTACATGGAGCAATGCGCATGTGGATCCATAGAATATGCAACTGGGACAACTTTCAAGATGACATCCCGAATGATCTGTAGTGCATTGGTAACCTCTGCATTGGCATCTGCAAAGCCAAAGGTATGCACAAAGCAAACAATCAGCTACTCCCAAGTAGTTATTTCTCTGCGCAGTTCTGCTGATATGTACCAAGACATCGGCATTTCATCCAAGGTATGAATAAAGGCATGGATCCATTCATCCTTTGGTCGCGCAACCCATAGTGTTTGACACTTCGTCAAATGGTTGTTAGGATCAATCTGCCCGTCATACCTCACAGCGTGGTATATCTCTGTGTCATCAAAGCGAACCTTCAGCAAGCGTTGACACTGTCCCCATCTAGTAATTGTCGTTTTGTGAGTTACCCACCAACGTGCTGGAGTAGCCTTCAGTGCTTCCTCCAGCGCTAGCAATCATTGCGGTTCTAAGACCTTTTCTTCAAATTCCTTTAAGAACACAGAAAGTTCTGGCAACCCTTCATAGATTGGTAGTTCAACAATCTCAGTCACAACATGGCGCAATGACTATGTGATTAGTCCACACTTTCTAAAGGACACTTCATGCATGTGATGTTTCCAGTTTTCCAACGCATCCTCTGAATCGGAGGATGCAAAGCTAGCACTGCGCCAGTTAAGTTCCCCCTCGGTCGTCGAGTGGATATAAGCTTCAGAGATGTTGTATACATGATCCCACCCTTTGACAACTTCGTCCTTCACAGGTTTAATGTATCTTCGTCCTTTAGTCGGATCCATGGGTGCGATTACTCGAATATCCTTATTTTCAAATGTCATCATGCGCTTCTTAAAATTAATTACAGCCATACTATCATTAGCCCATCTAATCCCCAACAGCACTGGATAGGAGCCTTCCCCATTCACAACTTCAATTACATCAAAGTCAGCGTGTGTTCTCATGCCTTCAACATCTACAACTAAGTTCATCACCCTTCCAATTGGTTGCACCTTAGCTTGGTTCGCCAATCTCAGCTACACAGGGGACCTACCCATCGTAGGGCTCCCCATTTTTTCCCAGGTCTGCTTAGTTAGGATGTTCACATCCGATCCCAGGTCCAGGATGACTGAGTCCACCTCATAGTCACCTATCTGGATACTCATACGCATCTCTTTACCCGTCTTTTTCTTCTGCAAGGAGTTCACTGAGGAGTCCTTCAGCTCCCTGCCCGGGCGGTACAACAACCTTTCAAGCTCAACAAGAGCCTCGAGATCTCGTGCGAGTGCTAAACATTTCTCAAAGAACTGCTGCAAGGTACCATGCTGCCGCAATGGTCCTGCTTCTAAGGATAAATCAAAAGAAGATGGCATTTCATAGACAAGAAACTTACCTAGATTGCATCCGATCGCATCCCGCATCTCAAAAAACGTCTCTTTTTAAGTCGCAATATCAAACGCCACTTTCTTCTTTCCAGCTAATCGAACTTGCAGCCGAGGTCCATCGTCTCCCGTCATCGCATGCCCGGGAGTAACAATGGCGATGTCAACATCCTGCGTCCTGGGCTCTGTTGAAATCGTCGCGACTGTTGGACCTTGCATCTAGTTCATCAACGGAGTCTGAGCCAGCGGTGGATTCTGGTTCACTGGTGGGTTCAATGGCTAATTCACGGCCTGGTTCTGAAGCGGAACCTGATTCTGGGCCTGGTTCTGGACAAGTGGCTGATTCTAAGTCTACAACTGGGCTTGATTTTGCAACTACGGAACGTTCCCGGTTTTCCATCTCGCGATTAACTGGCGGCAGTTCTCCACGTTGTGATCAATTGTTGCACAGTACGTACATAAGCACAGCAAGTGCGGGAAGTCTCTCTGATAATGTCCGAAAACTCCACAATTATAACACTGGACGGATGTGCGACCTCGTCCAAATCCTCCTCCTCTGCCCCTGAATCCTCCGTAGAATCCCCCTTGTTGTGGGTACTACGGCGGGGGATTCGATTATTGTTGAACAAAGTGCGCTGCTTGGACATATTGCGGCTATGCCTGAGCCATCAGTATTTGATTGTATGGCTGTTGTGGTGCAAACCGCGGCTGTGGTTGCGGTGGGTAAAACTGCATCGGCGGTGGCAGTGTGTCCTGCAATTATGGTTGAGAACTTACCACCTGAGGCTGCAGTTGTTGTTGTTGTACTGCACGGTGACCCTCTCCCTTCACAAAATAAGAATCATATGTTCTGTCCTGAAGCAGATCGTATGCCCGACAATCTTTATCCTCATGCCCGACTGAACAACAGAATGAACAATATAAATTGGCAGGTTTTGACACCATCTTTTGTATTAGCTACATTCCTCATGTCGATGTCCATAGACTTGGCATATGCGACACCATGGCATACCACCACTACTCAATAGGTTGGGTGCTCTTGATAATAGATAGTTTCTAAATTCGGGGCAAGTATCTTTGGTGTGGCCATCCGCATGACACCGAGTACACCAAAGATCTACACGGTCTTCCTTACCTTTCTTGATATCCTGCAGCTAGAGTGTAAGGTTTGCGAGCTACGCTTGAATTTGATGCATCCCAATTGCGCTTTCCCCGATAGGTGAAGCCTCAAGCTTCATCGCAATCTCCAGGGCTTCGCTTTGCATCGCTATCTTTTGCTACATCAATGGTTGCCGATATGAGAAACCAATGCTGCGATAAACCATTCTTTATGTTAGACATCGCTCATAGAAAAACTGACTCTGGCCATCAATGTCTTGAACCTCTGATCAAAGTCCCAAACATTCTCGTTAGGAAATTGCTTGATTTCCTTCAGCTCTGTAATGTATTGTGCTTCCGACTTCGACTTCCTGAATTCCTCGACTAGTCCCGTCTAGATCTCATTCAATGTCTTCACCGGAGCCCCTTGAGGAACTTGGGTAAACTTCATAAACCAGTCGAGTGTGCGACCCCTCAGAGTAGTCGTGAGCTGTCCTTTCTTTACATCATCGTCAGTGGTCTGTCTAACAATCCACACTGCTTCACATAAAAACCAATACTGTTCAGGATCATCAGTCCCGTTTCCATGGAACAAAGGTAGCTTCATATCATCGCCTGCCATCCTGGGCCGCCTTCCAACAGATGTCGATCTACTACTAGACTGTTTCTAGCACGTCAGGCAAGTTGACGTGGGACTCGAAGTTTTCCCTGAGTTTAGAATAGTGCGCGGAGGCATGGGTACGTTGTTGTTGGGGTTTGATCTTACCGTCGTTTTGGGCGTAGCCTGGACCTGGTCATCCTCGTCGTCATTGTAGGGTCGCTTCGTCCCGTGTGGTTGTCCTTTGTGGCCTTGCGTTCCGATCGCAGCAGGACCTTCCCCTGTCCTCTACCTCTTCTCCAAACGAAACCTTGCTCCTCCCCTTATACAGCCACTTTCTTCCTCGTCTTCCCTCACAATTTCATCAAAACTTGCACCCATCTACCCCTTACCTTCTCATTCGTCTCTCCCCTTGGTCGCGGTATCCACCGCCTTTGCACACCGGGGTGCTACTACTCTAGGTGCATCTTGAGTATACCTCTTTCACAGACCAACATGTTAATTGACAATTGAAGCGACAGTGAGAACCTACCTCTGGGTCCGTTAAAGAACTCCCTTTCTGCTTCACTGTAAGATTTATTGGCGTCGACGGCAAACTCGGTGATATATCCCTCTAGGACGCTATCCAACCAAACCTCGACGGCGTGAGACGCTCTGTTGTCAGTCTCCTGGTCCAGAACGTCAGTTCTCCTCCTTGGAAGTTCGTCTTCTTGTACGTGAATCTTGCCAGCCACTCGTACAATATGATAGGAAACTCACCGAAGAAATATTTGTGTGGACCGTCGTGGATATACCTTGCTAACCACTTGTCTGTTGTCAACGCAAGGTTCTGGTTTTCTGTTTCAGCAAATTCTCTCAACTTCTGATCAAACCACTCTTGAAGTTCTGGTCGCGTCGGATGCCACATCCATTGTTGGTTAACCATTTGTCGAGTGTCGCATGCCCTCCTCTCATCTCAGTTGCAACAAGGTCCCAGCAACGAAACCATTTGTTGGCGCAATCCCGAACCAACAAAACCCAGTCGACAGAGGTTCCACTCTGTCGACGCTCAACACTCAGTGATCTCCCTGAGCATTGACCCAAACAGGTTTTACCCTGTCCAGCAACACCCACAGAGCGGATGAGGTCTCACCCGAGATGTTCGAGGGAGAGCTGTCGAAACCAAGTTTCCGCAGTATAGAGGAGGGTTTGGGGCATCAGACATTCATTAGCTCGATTCCCAGGTATAATCTACTTGCTTGCTCAAAATAGAAGCATTCAGTATGTCACAATCTTTGACATTTCAGCAGATATACCAGAGGGGAAACATATCTAAAAGATGACAATATCCATAAGCAGATAACATTGCATTACCCATTCATATGCACATCCATTCATTCATCATTTCTCATCAAAATCGGAGCAGTGTAAAACAGGAAAAGATAAAAATGCAACACCGAGTTCAGATCAACCCACATCAGATTATATTATTTCCGCAGAACGAATCGCAGATCAAAACAGACAGTAATCCATCAAACCCCAGTATTCACTTTCTATCTCTGCCTTGCTATCGATATCTTCTTACATGCATAATTATTCTATTTATAGGCTTGCGCCTTTACATTCAAGGTCCAATATTCTAACTAACTTCTCACAAACTTCTAACTAAATTAACCACTAAGGACCAATATTCCGAAGAAATGGTCAATAAGTACAAATAGTGACATGAAAACATAGAAAGTGGACTCTTTTCCGCCTATTGCGCCATCTTTTCCTTGCCCGGCGTCACGTGAGTATGCGCAGCATCCTAGATGCTATGTAACTCACTTATCTCCAACCCCTTGCCAACAGGTTCACTATTTGAGTTTTATAAGTCCATGTGGGACTGCATTGGGGAGGACTTCTATTGTCTGGATTCTAAAGTGTTCTCTTCTAGTTGCCTATTTGAGACTCTTAATCAAGGATTGATTAAGTTAATTCCAAAGAATGGAGCTCATGACATCAATGGAGGTTGACGACGAATCACCCTACTTTTTGTTGCTTATAAGATCATGACCAATGTCTTGGCTTTGAGGGTGCAGCTAGTTGCATCACTTGCCAGATATGTGGTTTGGTAGTAACAAACCGGTTTTGTTCAAGAGAGATTCATCCTTGATTCAATAGTTTCAATGTGGGAGGCTATGGAGTGGGCCAAGGAGAAAGGACAGCAGTGCATGATGTTAAAGATAGATTTTGATAAGGTTTATGACCGAGTGGATTGGTCCTTCATCTCAAAGATGTTGACTTGCTTGGGGTTTGGCTCCAAATGTGTGAACATGGTGAACACACTATTCTCTAATGCCTCAGCTCTTGTATCCATCAACAAGCCCTTGTCCCCCTTGATCAGCTTGCATCAATCCATTAGAAAGGGGTGCTCGTTGGCGTCATATTTGTATGTGTCAACTTTTGATGCATTAGGGTACTTGTTGGAGGCAATTGGGATTGCCGGTCAAATCAAAGGAATAATACTTCCTAATGGTTCAGAGATGGTTAATAACCATTTGAATGAATCCCTCTTATCAATGCGAGTTGATCAAAGGTCTATTGATGGGGCCCTCTCTTGTCTGAATACTTTTTGTAGGGCTTTCAACACCATTGTTTGTCCTCATAGAACTGACTTTTGGCTAATTGGGGTGGATTCTTCTCCAACGTGGATTCTGGAAGCTTGGTTGTATATCCACCCAAGGATGATTGTGTGGTATCTTGGCATCCCTTTTGGTATAGGTTAATCTCCAGTAGCTATGTGGGATTGGTGTCTTCAAAGATTTCAAAGTAAAAATCATGTTTGGCATCGTATAGATCTTCCATCCATAGGGAAGCTAACAGTGGTGGGGCGTATTCTCCAGGCCTTGCATGTATACTATGTGTCTTGTTGGTTTCCTAGGAAAGCACAATTTAGATAGCTTGAGCATATTTTAAGATCTTATCTATGGTCTAAGTATGGCAGGGCAAGAGGCTTACCCTCGGATTCTTGGGATGTTTGCATGATGCCTAAGGATGAAGGGGAATCGAGCTTGATTGATGTGGAAACACAAGGTAGTATTTTGGCAACAAAAATGGGTGGCTCGATGCATGGAGGGATCGAAACCTTGGCAAGTTCTTTTTCGGCATCAAATTATCGCAACTTAGCATTTAAGTAGGGTTCAAGGGGCTTCAAATTATGTGATATCATCTCTTCCCCGCATTTGTTTTAGGTTGGGGGATTCATCCTATTTAGGAGTATCTAGGCGGCCTGGAGTTTGGTGGTTGGCTAGTTTGTTGGTAGTGGGAAGGTAGCCGACCTAGATGGGATATCACCTCCCATCCAATTTGGAGTTGTCCAGGGGCTATGTGTGGTAGACATGTCATGTTTTCTGGAAGGCTGGCTGAGTTGGAAGGGTATCTTTCACCGGCAGAACCTATGAGACTTTGAGGCCAATTCGTGGAAGGAGTAGAGAGCCCTTGCACAAGAGTATGGGCTACTGGCATCAAATCACCCCTTAATCATGGAGTTACATGGTCTTATTTCGGAGTCTAAACTATTTAAAATGAATATTGAAATGCTTGAGCCCTTTTGGCAAGATTGGTGGTGGAGTTTCAGAGTCTCGTTGTTGCAGTATGACTCTCCCCATTTGTTACTACTTCATCAAAGCCACCCCCTTCACCTCTACTCAATGTGAGATGGGTATTGACAGACCAAGAGGTTCGATGGGTCCGTTGGTTGCATAGTGTTTGGTTGTTGTGGATTTCACATAAACTACACACGTTTGCTTGGCTAGTTATCTAACAGAGGATCCCATCCAAAGTTATGCTAGCCAATTCTAGCCTCTCAGATGGTTGTTGCCCAAGGTGGCAATGACCAAAGACAGTCAAACACATCTTTTGGGACTGTAGGATCGCCATATAGTGTTGGAGCTTTGTAGAGGACCAACATCCCATCTTGTTCCAAAACAATCTCTACTAGAGGGAAACTTTATTTGGAGATGGATGCTCTCTTGTTCATGGGTCATTCTTCAGCTTATGGCACTGCTTGTTTGGAAACTCAAGTGGAAGTATGTGTTTGACCAAGAGATTAGCTCTACTTCTTCTCTTGTTGCTTTATGGAAAGATAATATGAACCATCAGTTGTTAGCTAAGGGTGCAATGTTCATCAAGGATGCCAAAAAAATGGATCTTAGTGTATATTATGATTCCATTTCTGCTTTAGATAGTCTTTGGAAGAGGTTACGATAGGCATTGTATATACCCTTCCTTCATATCTCTTTATCTATAAATATGTTTATGTGAACATAAGAAGTAAAAAAACAAAACAAAAAAAGTATAAGGGTAGCTCCACTTAAATGGTTGATATACTCATAAATCTCCCACCAAGGTCCTTCAAATTTTACATGTGAAACGTGTATCCAATATCCTATGAGTAAAAGAAAGACTAATACTCCACTAATCTCTAATTTGGTCTTGTCATGGAATCCATCCAATTAACCAAAATGGTCAATCAAAATTCAAACCCCTGTCCTAGAATACATAGTACTAGAGAATTTGCTATACAAAATGAATCAACTTTTTGTTCCAATAGGGCTAGCATGCAACCTGCTCCTTCTCAAGAAGGCTCACTCTTCATCCTAAAAAGGGCATTTAAGTGAGCAGAAAATCTTGTTGCACCTGAAGAGGCACTTATTTTGGCCTTCCATGAGGAAACAAGGCGAAGATCCATCATAAGATGTGCATATCGCAATCAAAGAAAACATGCTAACAGGAATTTTGGCATGTATCGATCTTCAAGCTCTCTCCAAGCCATGTGAACCCATTTCTATGGATTTTGTAGTGGTTTTGCCACCATGTAGTGGAAGCATGATTGTATCTATATAGTAGTCTGCAAGTTCTCTAAGAAGGAAATCTTCACTCCCTACAACAAGACTATTGATGTGCCTGAAGCTGCAAAGTTCTCCTTCTAGCATATTTGAAGCCAATTTAGCTTACCATTAACCCTCATTTTCCATCATGACCCTAGAGTCAAGATTTCTCAATCACTTTTGGAAATCCTTGTGGAAGCTTATGGGTCGCCAGTTGATGTAGAAAGCCTAAACTAATAATGAGACTAAGGTAGCAAACAAAACCTTGATCTATGCTCCCTACACATACTACTAGAAAAATAAATAATGGGATGAATATCAACACATTTTGCAACACAACTACAACAAGGCTACACATGTCTCTCCAGAAAAGCACTCCCCATCTGATGTTTGATCAGGTTTTTAGCCTCTCGCTACTTATGAGATTCTAGTTGCTCTCCTGACTCCATCCACAACCCACTAGCAGGAGGCACAAGACAAAGCTTCTTCCATCGTGCAAAGCTTGTCCAAGATTCAAAACAAGGTCCATTGCATCCTTTGACAAGCATACGCCAATAACAAGGCATTGCATGTGTAGTTGAGTTGTTCATCATTTTGAAGTTGGTGGCAAGATTTGACTTCAATTACACAAACAATACTTCAAAGATCAAAATCATCACAAATTCCAACCAATCTATCATGGACTTTAAACCATCATACAGCGAATGGGTTCCAATGTTTTCAAGTTGGACTTTTCACCTCGATTAGGTTTCCATGATGTGGTGTATGTCACCCAACTCAAGCTATATGATCTCCCTCACTAAGAGGAATCAATTTCAATAACATTGTTAACAGTCCAGTTTGTCATCAGGAGACATCTAGTGTCGACTTCCAAAAACATCACCATGTGGACTTTGAAAGAGGAATCTAATGTTGCATAAAACTTGAGAAAATGTTAATTGACCTTGATATTGATGATGTGCACCCCATTGTCATTAAATGTTCACACAAGGGGCTAAATCAAGTCAAAATCAATTAGCACGCCCTCCTTGAGTAGTGCGCATCCCTCGACAAGATCAAAATTAACCTGTGCATTCCCCTATGTTGATTAAATCAAGGTTGATTACTTATGTGCACTCTCTCATGTTAATTTGTACAAAAAACTATGTAGCCAGGGTACCCGTACCTGGGGGTTGGTTACACGTACCCTTACCAGGGACATGGGTACTCATAAGGTACATCTCCTGTTGTACCCCATATTGGGTCCACGTACCCAAGACGTCGTTATAAAAAAGGGGGTACTTATAGGCGAAATGGTATGTCGTACCCCGTGTTTGGATACTCCTGGGGTACAGCCGACTCAGTAAATGTAATCCATTGGGGAAAATGTAATGACCCCCAACCAAATCTGAACTAATTTTATGCTAACTATGTATGGATTCTGGTTCAGGACTTGTGTCAAACACTTTGCAACGCTGTTCAATTTACACTGAATATTGTCCAAATCTGGTAGACTGATTTTGCATTGATTTATAATGAATGTTTTTATGGTTTTGTGTTCAGCACTCATGGAACATAATTTGACTACCAAATTTGCACATAAAAAATATACATATGTATTTAATACTGAGAAATAAATATACATATGTATTTTACTGAGAAATACACTCACATCAACGCAGGAGTATATTTGGCAATTTGCAATTTTTTTATTGCCTGTAACAGCAGTACAAATGGGTGTTTAAAATAAGATTTCAAGTGTACCTTCATGTCTGAGTTTGATTGTTTGTTACAGCTGCCTGGTCCAATGATTTATCAAATTTTATATAACTTCCAGTCTTCCAATTTATATCTACTGAGTCTATGATTTATCAAATTTTATGTTTCAAATTTTCAATCTAAATGTTCATAACTTCATTGTTCAAATAATCAAATGTTCATTGTTCAAATAATCATCGAATTTATAATTATGAATCATGATTCATAATTTACAAAGACATCTGAAATATGCATATATAGTGACTGTGACATATATATATATATACCCCCGACATACCCAAGTACCCTTTTTCAAAAAGTGGCGTCCCCACACCCGTCCCCGTACCCATACCCGTCCCAGCACCCAAGTTTGCTGGCAACTTAGACAAAAAACAATGTGACTTATTTATTGGAAGCCCATTCTCCTACATTTATTGGGTCAAGCTTGATCACTTGCAAAGCCCAATGTGCTTTATTTATGGAAACAATATTTTCTATGGTGATTTGGTCAATCTTGACCACTATGATGCACATAGTAACATACCATTCCTTGGGATTACCCAAGCAATGGACCACATTTATGATCCAAAACCCTTATAGGCCTCACAATCAATTTAAGAGTCATTTTCATATGGTTATCCATCAGTTGGCCATGAATGTATCGAACTTTTGACATATGACCTTTGAATCGTTGAACTTGGTATTGGAGAGTTGTTGGTGCGATTCTCTGCTTTCCATTCAAAGGGTTTCCCAATTTGCACACTTCCTTCCATTGGCCCATTTTGGCTATGGGAGATTGTTGAGAGGAGGATTGTTGAAGACTTGAAGACCATTGGATCTCACAAGAGAACCTTGGAGAGGAATGCATGCTTATGCTTGGATCTTATTGAATCTTGCAAGTAGATTAGAAGGTTTTCATCTACCTCACTTGAAATAGATCTTGAGTTTGTATCATAGTCTTGAGAAAGTTTGTGTTTTTATTATGTGTAGGTTGCTTGGAGCTAGTTGTTCTCCTCCTACTACCCCTCCAGGTCAGCTAAAACTTTGAATATTTCTCAACGGAAGTGCAATTTACAGATGTTCCACTTTCTCCTCCTCCAAACCTTAGCTTAGATCTTGTATTCTAATGAAATATAACTCCTATTGTATGCCACTGGCCTCCCAATCAGCAAGTGGGATTCAAGTAGTACAACAGTGTGAAAAATCCTGATAACAGACACATCTAGAAAACAATTCCTGACTTTCAGCCTCCTTTGCCTAAAGGCATACTTCTTGATGTATGCATCAAATCCAGTAGGAAGCACCAAAAAAACACTTAGTGGGCCACAAAGGCACTTCCTCGCACAAGCCAAATGGTTGTCCAAACCAGCATTTCAGCAGCAGTTTCACCATCTTCAGTCAAAATCAGGGACATTTCCTCTAAGCATGGAGGAACTGACAAGACATAGTCTAGTGTTAATGTGTTCACACATGTATTATGTATGTACTTTATCTTTATTGTAATTTATTCCACCTATCTTTCTGTCATTTATGGGTGACTTCATCTTCATTAATCACTCACCTACTAATAGAGACTCGAGAGTACAGCATGTGAACGGTTCTGGCAATGTCTTCTAGTTCTCATGCTTGCATACTTGTGTGCTGACTTGTATGTGAATATCTTAAGTTGTTAATATGTTCATATCAAGGGTGTTGTTACTAAAGGTAACTATCTCCTTATTTATGTCTCTGGCTCCCTTTAAATTTTGAAATTCAAGTAACTCTCACAACCATCATCTGCTAGTAAAATAAAGGTCCAAGTGCAAGGAAGTGGGAGGTTGGTCCGAAGCAGGTAGGGGAAGGGTGTGAGTAATGAGGGATGGAGAGGGAAACGAGGGGCAAGAGACTTCTTGCACAATTTAAGAGTTGTCACCATGCATTGAGAACAACGTAAACAGCATCATCTCTCTTTCCAACTTTCCCTAATTTCTAAGAATCTATAATCTGTAGATTGGCCTCTTACTTGAGTTGAAAAAACCCTTAATATTGCACAAACATAATAATGAAGATGAATTTTGAAAAGAATATAAACATATGATCAATTTAATAACTAGGCATAGCTTAAGGAATATGAGGCACACTAGAAAACTCACCTTAATACATTCCTTTGTGGGAGCAATAGGAGCATGAACCCAGAGGCCTCCAGATTTGAGTTTGATAACAGTCATTCGAATATTGGTTGCAACACTGCTAAATCCTAGAGCCTGCTCTTGTTCAAATGTCCATATCATTCCTTTTACAACCTAGAGAAAGTAGGAAGCACGATCACAAGTGAGCTTGAATTAAATAATAATAGAAAACAGCCAAACAAAATCCAATACCGCAAAAGGGTAAGGGGACTCTTGACCACTTCATTCCAGGAAACTAGAGTTATGCTCGTCATTTGTTGTAATCTTAATGATTGCACTTTAGTAAATTTTGTATTTTAGTACGTATGTTTAACTGCGACCTCTGTAACTAATCTGAAATTTATTTGCCAAAAATTCCTCTTCTTCAATAGATCAGTTAGTAATTAGATGTCAATTACATGTAGACATCTCTCCCTATTTAAGGCCAAACCTCTTTCAGAAATTCAAACTATACAAGCTGACTTTCTTAGTATTTCACAGAGTTTGACATTTTCTTGACAAAACCTTGCTTCTCTTGTCACAGTTGAAAGACCTGTGTCTACTCATCTTGTTCTGCTCATATCAGGGACTTTTCCAGTATCCTATCTGTCACTAATGCATGAACCTGCCCTGCAATCATTTTACTCTGAAATATAAAGCACATGACAGTACAGGGAACTCAAATAAGATTCTTCATTGGAACACTTGGACATGTTATATAAACGTGTATCCAACAAAATCTTCAACTGACAGACCAAACAAAGAAATTCCTAAAGCAGGCAAAGTGCTTGAGTTGGAATATCTCAAATGGTTTGTCTATCAAACCAAAAACGGTATGGAATAGGCTGAGGAAAGGTTCAACACTAGTGAAAAAATAATTATAAAGCAAGAAAGAACTATTTTAATAAATGGAAAGTACAAATAAAGTCAAGAGAGAACCATCACTAATGAACTGAACAGAATAAGAAAGGATCTTGAAAAAACTTTTTGACAGTCAAGAAGAAAGCGTACAAAGGCAAATATCATAATATGACAAGACCGTGGGGTTCCTGCTGTGCTTATAAAGCAATTTCCTTGCATTAAAAGAGGCAGGATCAAGTTCATGTGAAGAATTAACATGATTGATGAAGAATTAGCAGTTAAACTATCTTTTTAGTTCATTGAAGACCTTGCAATCTTTGACATAGCAACATCCAAATCTGTTTTTGGCTCTCTTCAAGTCGGGCATAATTCAAATAGTTGATGAAGAATTAGCAGTTAAACTATCTCTTTAGTTCATCGAAGACCTTGCAATGTTTGACACTGTAACATCCAAATCTGTTTTTGGCTCTCTTCAAGTCAGGCATAATTCAAATAGAGTTCGAACAGAAGATTGAATCCATCAAATAATTCAAGAATGCTTCTCCCACAAATCCATGCTCAACTATCATACTTATAAGTTATTTTACCATCTCCTCTGTAACTTGCACCTGACCATTTCTTTGAAAATTATATCGTTCTGGCAGGCAGACGACACTAAGAATGGAAACCTAGTGGACAGTTTACTACAGGGTCAACCTCAATAGTGTATCAATGTTCATACATTATTTTTTGAAGTAATTCAAGTTTATGCAATTTTTTCTCTAAAAATCTTTAATTTAGTTCCATGAAAAATATCTTTACCATGGAGTTATTAAACACCAAGAGGGATAAAAAAAATTGAAGTTTCCATCTGGGTAGGAGCATTACAATAGGCACACAAAGTACACAAAGAAACATATGTTGGAATAATGTAGAAATAGGATTTTAGATATTGTGAACCTTCTAGAATAGATGAGTTGTTTAAGATCCAAGTTTATAGGATCTAGATCTAGGTTTGTTTGAGATAGCATAAACTATTTAATGTAATCATCTTTTCTTAATTAATTGAATTGGTTTTACACCATTCCTATGTTTGTGTGTGCAAGCCTTCGTGCTCTGCACTTCCTCTCCTCTCCTGTTTTTCTAATAGGGAATCAGAACCATTGTGACCTGTTGTGAAGAGCCCATTGTGGCCTGTTGTGTAGAGCCCATTGTGGCCTGCTATTGTGAGAGAGCCTGATTGGCCTGCTATTGTGAGAGAGCCTGATTGGCCTGCCACTGTAAGAGCCCTGTGTGGCTTGTTGAGAAGCCCTTCGTGACTTTATGTGAATGCCTGTTGTGGCTAGATGTGATTGCCTAGAGATCCGTGGCTGCTGTGAAATCCCATTGAGGCACACTGACTGTGTGAAGAAGATTGCTGGGTAGAGAAGTGTTGGGGGTGAGTATTGAAAGGAGCCACTGCTTTGATAGGACCTGTGTTGTCGTTGAGAGCACCGCTGTGATAGTCGCCACTTAGAGGAAGTCGACAGAGAACGTGAAGGAACAGACTACCGCGTGAAGGAGAACACCGATGCGGTGAGGTTGTTGTGCGTGGAGGCCGTGAGTGTTAGGCGTGAGTGTGGAAGCCAAAGAACGTTTCTATTGTCTAGAGGAGCAGCCAACTTGATCCGATTTGACAAACGTGTGAAGCCCACGTGCTGGTTGTGAGCCGCCAAACATGTAATGAGGGAGAACATTGGTGTTGTGAGGTATTAGAGCTACGTGAGGTCTATACTACTGTTGTTGATTGTGCGGAAGGCCGACGTGGTTCCCAAGGAGGAGCCGCATCCACTGAAAAAAATTTCTCTCCTCCACGAATTGGTCAGCATTGTTTCTGAGGGATAACAGAGCATCAGCGCCTCTCCTCAGTGTTAACAGAGCGCCAGTTGTGCCTTTCCCGAAAAAGAGCAGAGCGTCGACGGTGCTTCTATAGAAGACAACTATGCGCCGACAACGTCGAGAAGGAAAAGGGAAAAAGCGTCGGACCAGGGAGTTCTCCCAGACCAACGTGGAAGACTGTCGCCATTCATCTGCAAATCTCACTAAAGGAGATTGCTGGAGAACGCTGCCAATTGTGCTGAAGGTAATTCTTCTTTCATATATGGACAACTTCATGAAGATTGTTGGTGAACCTCGCTATGATGCAGAAAAATCTAACTGAGCTTGAACAATTGCAATCAAGAATGAAATGAAATTGATTCTTATAATGATGAATGGTGAAGAAGATTCATTATCTGCAGAATGTAATGGTGATGCCAATGCTATAAATATTGTTGAAACAATGAAATTTAAGATTGCAGCTAGAAGTATCCATGATGATACTGAAAATGAATAGTTTTATGAATTTTATGAAGAATTGGAAGCAATATTGACTGCTGCGGAAGAAGCTAAAGAGATTAAAATTGATATGTTAGTTAAAGCTGACATCCATGTTGATGCTGTAAGTGACATCAACATTGATATTTCCATGAGTGAGAAATATCAATGTTGAATTTTATTCACAAGGTAGGAGCAGCTATGAGCAAATGTTGCAGCATACTATTAAATAAGACATAGTTGAAAAGTTTGCAGAATTTATAGATATTGAAGGAAAATCTAGGACAGTAGTATTGCAACCAAGTTCCATAACGAAAGAGAACATAAGGAAGATTAAAATGGAAAATACAGCAAGGCATGAAGATTTCAAGATATGGAGGAGGAAATGTAAGAAGGCAAATAAGTACTATCTGACAGCAACAAAGGTCAAGATGAAGGGGATAGAAGGAGGATTGAGGAGTACAAGGCTTGGAGCCCTAAATTGTTAAAGTATTTTGCTAATATGTAAGCCTCGTTGAGACTGAGACCAGAAGGCATGTTATGTCTTGTCATTATAGAAAATCTATTTTTCCATTAAGGGAGGATGTTGGAATAATGTAGAAATAGGATTTTAGATATTGTGAGTCTTCTAGATTAGATGAGTTGTTTAAAATCCAAGTTTATAGGATCTAGATCTAGGTTTGTTTGAGATAGAATAAACTATTTAATGTAGTCATCTTTTCTTAATTAATTGAATTGGTTTTACACCATTCCTGTGTTTGTGTGTGCGAGCCTTCGTGCTCTGCACTTCCACTCCTCTCCTGTTTTTTCTAGTGTTTGTGTGAGGAAGGCCGACGTACCAAATTAGAAAAACAGGAGAGGAGAGTAAGTGCAGAGCACGAAGGCTCGCACACACAAACACAGGAATGGTGTAAAACCAATTCAATTAATTAAGAAAAGATTATTACATTTAATAGTTTATGTTATCTCAAACAAACCTAGATCTAGATCCTATAAACTTGGATCTTAAACAACTCATCTAATCTAGAAGATTCACAATATCTAAAATCCTATTTCTACATCATTCCAATATCCTCCCTTAATGGAGAAATAGATTTTCTATAATGACAAGACATAACATGCCTGCTGGTCTCAGTCTCAGCAAGGCTTACATATTAGCAAAATACTTTAACAATTTAGGGCTCCAAGCCTTGTACTCCTCAATCCTCCTTTTATCCCCTTCATCTTGACCTTTGTTGTTGTCAGATAGTACTTATTTGTCTTCTTGTGTTTCCTTCTCCAGATCTTGAATTCTTCACAACTTATTGTTCTGGATTTTCCTTCAGCTATGCCTTATTCAGTGGAATACTGCAACATTTGCCCATAGCTGCTCCTAACTTGTGGATAAAATTCAACATTGATATTTCTCACAGAAATATCAATGTTGATGTCACTTACAGCATCAACATGGATGTCAGCTTTAACTAACATATCAATTTTAATCTCTTTAGCTTCTTCCGCAACATTCAATATTGCTTCCAATTCTTCATAAAATTCATATAACTCTTCATTTTCAGCATCATCATGGATACTTATAGCTGCAATCTTAAATTTCATTGTTTCAACAATATTTATAGCATTGGCATCACCATTACATTCTGCAGATAATGAACCTTCTTCACTATTAATCATTATAAGAATCAATTTCATTTCATTCTTGATTGCAATCTGTTCAAGCTCAATTACATTTTCTACATCATAGTGAGGTTCACCAACAATCTTCATGAAGTTGTCCATATATGAAAGAAGAATTACCTTCAACACAATTGGCAGCGTTCTCCAGCAATCTCCTTCAGCGAGATTTGCAGATGTATGGTGACAGTCTTCCACACTGGTCTGGGCGAACTCCCTGGTCCGGCGCTTTTTCCCTTTTCCTTCTCGGCGTTGTCGACGCATAGTTGTCTTCTACAGAAGCGCTGTCGACGCTCTGTTGAATCTGGAGAAGGCGTCGCAGGCGCTCTGTTAACACTGAGGAGAGGCCCCGGCGCTCTGTTATCCCTCAGAAGCAGCGTCGGCCAATTCGTGGAGGAGAGAGAAAAAAAAACTTTCAGTGGATGCGGCTCCTCCTTCTTGGCAACCACGTCGACCTTCCTCACAATCTGGCTGACGGCTCAGCAGATCAGGCACTCATGAAGTAGATCTAGATTCTGAACAAACAAATTGTTGTGTCTGATTTAATCGCTTTAATGGGCACAGGATCCACAGGAGGCGATTTCTTGTGTGCTTCCTTTCTTGCACAAATCTGCCACAATTCTCAAATCGTGACAGCAGCAAATGTTGCGCTTAACAACTGACAACAATTACATTCATGGTGTTTTCTCCAATGCCTTCTCACACTCGGCAAAAGTAGTATAGACCTCACGCAGCTCTAATACCTCACCGCACCAGCGTTCTCCTTCATTACACATCTAGCGCCTCACAACCAGCACGCGAGCTTCACACATTTGTCAAATCGGATCAAGTTGGCTGGTCCTCCAGACAATAGCAACGTTCTCTGGTTTCCACACTCACAGCCTCCACGCACAGCAACCTCACCGCACCAGTGTTCTCCTTCACGCGGCGGTTTGTTCCTTCACATTCTTTGCCGGCTTCCTCTAAGTGGCGGCTATCACAGCGGCGCTCTCAATGACAACACAGGTCCTATCAAAGCAGAGGCTCCTTTCAGCACTCACCCCCAGCACTTCTCTACCGAGCAATCTTCTTCACACAGTCAGCGTGCCTCAATGGGCTTTCACAGCAGCCACGGATCTCCAGGCAATCACAGCCAGCCACAATGGGCATTCACAGAAAGTCACGAATGGCTTCTCAACAGGCCACACATGGTTCTTACAGCAGCAGGCCAATCAGGCTCTCTCACAACAGCAAGCCACAATAGGCTCTACACACAATAGGCCACAATGGCTCTGATACCAAATTAGAAAAACAGGAGTGGAGAGGAAGTGCAAAGCATGAAGGCTCGCACACACAAACACAGGAATGGTGTAAAACCAATTCAATTAATTAAGAAAAGATGATTACATTAAATAGTTTATGCTATCTCAAACAAACCTAGATCTAGATCCTATAAACTTGGATCTTAAACAACTCATCTAATCTAGAAGATTCACAATATCTAAAATCCTATTTATACATTATTCCAACAACATAGATCTTCCCCGCTCATGCACAGAGCACTTCACTTCTCTGGACCCAACTATAGAACACAATGGTATTTTTGGCTTTCTTTTCTTTCAAATATAAACTAATCAAGCATTCCAGGTAATTCACCAGATTATTTTTGGCTTTCTTTTCTTTTCTTTTCTTTCAAATATAACTAATCAAGCATTCCAGCTAATTCACCTGATTATTTTTGGCTTTCTTTTCCTTCAAATATAAACTAATCAAGCATTCCAGGTAATTCACAAGATTATTTCTGGCTTTCTTTTCTTTCAAATATAAACTAATTAAGCATTCCAGGTAGTTCACCAGATTATTTTTGGCTTTCTTTTCATTCAAATATAAACTAATCAAGCATTTCTTTCAAATATAAACTAATCAAGTATTCAAGGTAATTCACCAGATTATTTTTGGCTTTCTTTTCTTTCAAATATAAACTAATCAAACATTACAGGTAATTCACCAGATAGCAACATACTCAATGAGTGCCAAGTTCAATTTTACCTGTAAAATTTAAGCAGCTGCAACGGTGGGTATGAAAGTATATGGACAATCATACAATAATGTGCATCTCTATCAAGTTCAAGAGAGACACAGACACATCACTTCTTAAGAAAGTGTCAGAACTTGTTATCGTGATTTATCCAAAATTGTGGCATAATCAATCACCCCCCGCCCCCCTTCCACGTTTCTTGTGATGAAATTAAGTTTCCAAGGGAGAATGAAGGAATGGGTTACCTCTTTCCTTAGTGTGGGGCGACTGAGAAATGGACCCAGAGGAAATGGGAAGCCGGTGATATTGAAGTAGAACCTGCCCCGCAATTGACTTCCACTGTTGTTGTTGACTGCAACTGTGGCTGCATTCACTTTCCGAGCCCTCACCTGAGTGTTTACATTGAAATTCTTAATCTTAACAAGTGAAGGAACGAGTGGAGCGCATAGGATCGCATGGGATGTCTGAAGGAAATGAGAGTGAAGGTCAGCAAGAACAGGAGGTGCAGTTACCGCTGCCATTGTTGACAAAAGGCACAGAAATGTCATAAGATCAAATTTGGGTCGAAGGACGAAAGCGTTTGGTTTCGATTGCTATTATCTAGACTTACACGTGTATCAGTTCCCTCCTCTTGCACTTTCAGCGGAACTTAAGATCATATGTCACTTGTGACCGAAACTTTTTGAATTTTTTCCATTGTAAACATTTAGAGTTCCAACATTTAGCCCTTCATGTACGCAGCGAAGTGACGTAATTAGAGCGTAATACGTTGAAATTGGGAATATTTTCTACAATTGGGATTTTTTTTTCCAATGTTGGGAAATTCCCTGCCGAGAGTATTGCCTGGACTGAACTTCACATAAACCAATTACTATACACTTAATCGGTATAAATCAATTTAGGGTTACCATTCATCGAGCTTTTTAGATGTTTGAAGAATGTGAATTATTAATAATTTTAAATGGTTTTATAAATTTATCAAAATTTTAATATTTAAAAAAGAAAAATAATGAATTAAAAAAAATGAAGTGTAATAAAAAAAATTGGGTATTTTATGGATTTATCATATTTGTAATATTTTAAAAAAAATTAATGAGTTAAAAAATATTTTAAAAGAATAATAGTTTCAAAAAACTCTTTTTTTTTAATTCAATTTTATCTATGTGTTAACTTAGTATTAGGATTAGGATTTTTGCATCTCAAGGTTTTATGCATTATTATAAAATGTAATTTCAATGTTTTGTTAGGAGCTTTTTGTGAATTACTAATGTAGAGACATATGTTATATGAGATAGCAATAAACATTTAACCATTACACCTATATCATGATTTTCATCATTGTCTTATTAATAGAAATTGGTTTTGATTGTGTCTCTAGATTTCCTTTTTATATCAATGTTATGTTTCTTTTTAATCTCAACATTATATGGATCAATGGTATAAGAGCAATCTCTTGGGCCACAAGTTAATTGATGCTAATGGAGATCTTATTCACTCACATAAGTGACCTCGCATGGAAAATGAAAAGAAAGACAACAAAGCAAGGGATTCTTTTAAGTTGTGTTGAAGCCCTTAAGTGATAGAGGAATGAGATGATAGATCATTTCACCCAAATCCATTGGTTTGAATGCAAGATAGAAACATACGCTTTTTATAGTTAGATTAGTGAGATGGTTATTTCATTGTTTACGAGAATTCAAATGGTGAGAAGATTACCCCCACACTCCTAAAGTCCCTTACCCATGTCACACATTGGTGGGATACTCCTCATGCACATCTTTTTGGAAATGTTTCTAGAGCATATGGGACAAAACCAAATTGGGTAATTTTGTCAATACTCTCAAGGAGTACTACCTTATTGAAAATTATGAAGACCAGTACATTAGATGGACATTTGTGCTAGGGTAAATACTAGATTGTGTTGAAATACACCAACTCTTTACATGGATTGCTTGCAACATTGGGTGTCCAGGACTTTGAGTAGCACTTGCTTCTCAAATACCACAATTCCCTACACAGGCACATCCACAATGAAATGGAGTTTCTAGAAAAAAATTCGCTAGGCATTACTTATTGTTGTGATGTCAAGATTGAGGAAAAAATCGACATGGTAGGGTAAAAAATAGTTTGGAGCCATAAATCAACAACAACAAAAGAAGGGAAAAGGTGTCTCTAATTCTTGAAACAAATGAAAACATGATGATAAACAACGCCAAGACAATAGATCAAATCAACATGCAAAAAAGGCAAAAGGGAAGTTAAAGAAAAACACAAGGAAATGGTGTGAAACACATAAAAGCTTGGCATGGGAATAACAAAATATCATGTCATGTGTTGTAATGACCCTTTATGGAATTTTTTTTAGAATGACCAATTTTTCACTTTTTCCTCTATTTCGACCTTTGACTAGTTTTGATGTCTAGGTCTCCAAATTGATCCAAATGCTCCCAAATATTTTGAGAAAGTATATGACTGATATTAATACTTGAATATTATGTTCAAGGATGATTTATGACCCTCCAAAGACTTCTGCAAACTTGTTTGATATTCTGGCCAAGGTAGGAGCTTTCACTAGCAAATTGGGGTTCTAATTCCCTAGGGGTAGATGATGAAAATGACTTTCCAAATGCACTCAATACAACTCAAATTTCTGAATGGAAGAAGGGGACATATAAAGGACATCAACATGAACTAATATGCATCGCCATTAAACTTTTAATGTCTAGTTTAACTCCCTTAAATCATATGCAAAAAGACTAGTTTCAACCTTGGGGGAAATGGTAAGCAATCTTCTCCAAATGCTATGAAAGTCAACAAAATGACTCCAAATGCTTATGTACTGAACATTAAAATCATATAATACATCAATAATAGTCCATTCATCCATAAGCCATCAGTATTTTATTTATCCATTCAAATCCATCAACGTTACATTGGTTCACAACAAGGTAGTGGGGAAATGGCATTATTTCTTCATTGTTTAACATTTTTACATGAAATATTTTGGGTATTTCGACCTAAGAATTTCTGAAAATGAAGAACAGAGTATCAATGGAAGTCCATTCATCATAAATATATCAGAGAGACATTCTTTCATTCAAAATAATCAGCATTACAATGGCATACATCAATCTAGTTGGAAAATGGTCATTGCTTGCTCATTAATATTCACTTTTACATACAACCATTTGGTATTTCTAACTAAGACTTTTTGAAGATGAAGAACAGAGTATATGAAGCTTATTACCATCAGAAATGTACCATGAGAAGCTCTCACAAAGAGTACAATAGCTCACCCAAAGCGCAATCCCTCCATGAGCAAGAATATGCAAGAAAGACTGGAAATGGTTGAGAGAATGTGTTGCACTAGAAGAAACCACGAGCTGCCCTATAGCTTACACCTGCAAATACAAAATCCATTAAAGCTCCATGAAATACTTGAATGACCTCTCTAAACACCAACTTGGATGGGAATCTTTCACCCTCAAAAATGGCTAAGGCAAGAAACTAGTCATCCACTAGCTCTCTCTCTTCACAAATGCAAATTTCTCAAATGATAAAAAGCTACCTTCATTATTTGTTCTTGAAATTTATAAAGTTTCCAAGATCTCTATGGGTCGAATTCCTTCCAAGAGATGCATTCCAACTCTAGTCGGGAAGAGACTCCAAATAATGTTACTTGTACAACAATTCATAGTCTCGCACTTCCACCAAATCACATGTGGAAGCATCTTAGCTGCCCTAACTCCCTTAAGCGCCCTCTTGGAGCTATTTTTAGCCCTGACATGTCATATATGTCAGATGTCAGCCTTTAGATCTGATTTATGTCATAGGTGTCATAGCATCTTCATCATTGTTGTCATAAAGCTAGGGAATCTAGTCCAAGTGTCTCACCGGCTCCAAAATGCCTCTTCCTCTTCCATGGGAGTTACTCTTACACTCCAATTCGACCTTAATTGACTCATGCCAAGTATATTGACCTTCTAACTCATCCCAAGACCCTTGGGCTTCTTATGGATTCGAAATGACAAGAGGAATATGCCATGTGGCATAGAAAATCTAGCTTGTGTGGGTCCCACATCCTCCATGTGTCTTCATGATCAATTGCCACTTTGATTTTCCCTTGTATTTATTTATTTAACTCCTTTATTAAATATTTATGCCATTCTAATCTTCAAACATCATTTATTAGCTCCCTTATTAAAATTCCAAATGTATCCATCCAACCTAGGGAACTAGTAGGATTAATGGAACTATCATGCTATGCAATTATTTAATTGGGGACATGGAAAATCCTCCCCACTCAAGATTGCTTGTCCTCAAGCAATTCCAAGTTTGTATGCTGCAATATTTTTTTCATATTCCCAAGTGGAATCCCCATTTGGTACTAAGTTCCTTTGCACCTAGTGCTTTGTTATGGTTCTGCCATTGATTTTCTTTAGCTGCAACTTGAGTAGTGGCACTCATGTACTGCAATTTTGTGTTCCCAAAAGTAAAGAGATGTGGATTGTGCATATTGATATATCCTGTAGCATCACCACTAACACCAAAAGGGATTAATAAAATCCATAAAAATCAAATGTGTGCAAGTAATCTTTACCTCCATGTTTTGGAAACCTTTTCTGAACTTTCACCTCTTTTTGCTTCTGCATAATTCTTTGAAATTGGTCTCGAGTTACCAAACTTTGAGTTTCTTAATATTCCAATAAAATTTCAGAGAGGAACCACCATGCTTGTTGTTGCGCTACTCTGATTACAATCATCTTCTCAAGTGGTGAATAAATATCCATTGTTGCTTGTTTCCCCCACAATTGAAACCAATGAGACCAAAGTGATCCTGGGGTCCCATATTATCCTTATACATGCATGGTGTGAAATGTATACGGTGAAATGCCATGAAAACCAAGCATGTGAAAATTGAATCCATCTCTCAGAAGGTCTCCCACATAAGAAACTGGAACACTGCTCTGCAAAGATGAACTCAAATAACTGAAGGTTGGTTTGCTTTCTCAAACCAACAACCCAACTACTACTCCAAGTGAGATGAAACCAAGCAATTCCAAGATCCCCTTGCTGATATTGCACCCTTCCAAACATCGTGAGTACAAAATATAGATCATGAAAGTACATAACAACACCATACAAATGTACATCAAGAAGGTACCTCATCAAAGAATCATGAAAGTGCTTGCACATCAAAATAAGTAGATCACCATGTTGGCCATACACACAAGCATGAAGTATTATATCAGATCTGCCCCAATGACATAGGTGCGGATCCCATGTCCTATAATGCTACTCCAAAAGAATGTAATATGCATCAAAATAATAATTAGCCATGTGTTCTTTCATCCAAGAAGTGAATGAAGAACCTCCACCAAAATCTGAACCAAATAAGGAGCAAAGAAAACATGAATACTTCAAGTGGCTCAAGGAAGTATCATCAATACACCCATGAATATGTACATCATCATGAAATAAGATAGGATGTTGCTACCAATAATAATGTTCATCAATCATATATCTCTTCACCCAAGCGTGGGATGAAGTTCCTCCAACATCAAATAAACTAGGCAAGGAGCAAGGAAAATCATGAGTCTCCAAGTGACTCAAGTTAACATCATAGGTGCACCCATGTAGATGTGTATCATCATAATGTAATAAAGGATGTTGCTACAAATGTAAAGAATATGGTTAGCCAATCATGTCATCATCAAACGGAGACATCCTCGCCTTCGCGTAGCTCGCAGTCTGGAAGACATCTTCAAATGAACCAGAAGCACAGTGTGGTGTAAGCTCTGAACTTCGGTTGAGACGGAAGGTGCAAGAGGTGTAAGCAACGAGTTATTCTTTTTTATTTTTTTAAATTTGGTTTTCTTCCCTCCATGCCATCAGCTTCTCCATCTAGAAATACTTGTAGTTTGAGAACTAATCCTTCCTCATCATATAATATAGCAAGAAGTGCAAGAAAAGATACAGTCAATGGCATTGCAAGCTTTATATTCCATAGTCACAGCAAGTCCTTTGTGGACTCAATGACATCTTCATGAGCAAATGAATAGAGCTGCCAATGATTACTTTCAACAAGGGTATCAACCGTAACCTTCCTGTCGACACAGAAACATTTATTAAATGAGCCCACAGTTTGAAATTGTCACTTGAATTCTCGATGGAATGATCGATCCATGGGGAGTGAAGCTCAGCGGCTTGACAAGAGTGCTTTCAAGTACAGACTTAACACTTTTGAAAGGTTTGGGTTGACTCAACATAACGAGGAGATGAGTCTAAATAAACATCATTTCATAAGATAATTCTTATCCACCTTTCCGTTTATTAAAAAAGAAAATCACCTCAAATGTTTGAAAAGAATTATGGGTGAAGGCCATGATAAAATAATAATTTTTATTTTTAATAAAAAACTATTAAATAATAATTCCATTTTTTTAATAAATTATTATTAGGTAATTTTAATTTTTTATTTTTAAAAATAAAAACTATTATTTTAGGAAAAAAAAGTGAATAAGTCAACAATTTATGGGATCAGTAACAGAAAACTGGACAGATTTGATGAAATATTGAAAGATGAAGCAAATTTGATGCAAAACAATGAAACGTGTGAAGACTTTAGGGGAATCATTTTGGCAAAAATACTAGTCAACTTTCTAGAAACGAAATTTGGGGTCCCTCTTTACATACACGCTTCAAGAATCCAAAAAATTTGGTACCAACATTTGGCTTTGGCTGGGGTGGATTCCTTCTTGCGAGGCTCCAAGAACATGCAGACCATGTTCCTTTTGTTGAATTATCTTTAAAATATGCAACCTGTTATAGAGCTCTACTTACCATTCACTGCAAACCATGGCTACCCTACAACTAAGAATGAGGAGCACCAATATTCCATTTGGTTGGAGTATTTCATCTCATTCCCAACCTATTCCAAAGCGTGCAACCCTGCTCTTCTAACTACTAAAACCAAACTTAAAGCCCACTATAAATTGAAATTGCTCACTCCAAACCATACTTGTTGAAAGCAAACCTCACACTACAAATTGAAGGAAATGCCTGAAACATCAAGCTTATTTATTTACAACTCCTACACTAACTTGCAAACACCAAGTTGATCATTTATATACAACTTTCCAATGTAGCCAAGCAAAAATTGGACTGTCAAAATGATTGTCTTCTTTACAATTGAATGAAAAGATGTTGAAATAATATAGCCTTTGCCAAAGAGATTGAATTAGCATCTTATACCTGTTGCTGCAATTTGTTTGCAGGCCCCATGCTGCAACATCAAACACTCTTGAAGAAATCAATTCCATATAAGTAGTCATCGGACCTTGAAAATCATGATACATCTCCAACTATTTAAGAAAGTAAATTGATGCTCTTCCTTTGGTGGAGAACAAAATGTGACAGACATATATGGGATTTTGTCATCATTACCTCCACCGCTTTACAAAGAATCAAATTCATATATTTTGCACATAAAGTTCATTTTGTAAAAGTCAGTATGCATTAATTCAGACATTTGTGTCCTATGAGAGGGATGCAAGTTATTATAAACAAGAAAAACTTTCTGATCAATTATATTAACAACAAGCTCTTTGAAATAGTAGCTTCTTCTTCAATAGGCTAATTACTAAGCTTTGAAAAATCATCCTCATAATGATCAACACGATCAACCTTTTTAGAATCAATAAAAAAATTAATCGAAAAATCATTTTTATATTCAAAACTTGAAGATTTTTTCACTGCATAATTATCTTGTTGAACATATTGCTTCCTACATCCCTGACAATAGAAACACATTGAAGCAAATGAGAGTTCAAATCTGATTCTTGTTGTCGATATTCTTCTTCGAATTCCTCTATATCCAAATCTTCATCTCTGCATTGATCTACAAGCTTTCCACAAGCTTATAGATTGTCCTCGACCTCCTTGGTGCCTAAAAACATATGTTGCAAGGAAGATGATATCCTCTCTTTGAGATGGAGGACTTAATCGGGATGTTGATGTTTTGGTGCATAATGTAACAAAGGCAAGTTTTTTTGAAGGTCTGATCTCCATAGGCATGCCGAAATAAAACATTTAAAACCTCCAATTAAACTCAGTAATAGGCTCATCATTCTCCCTTTTCAAAGCATAAAATTTGAAGAAAAAAAAATGGATCATAAGACTTATTTTTACCCCAATACTTCAAGAAGACATCGTGTAAATCTCCCCATGATCCAATTGAATTAGCCTTTAAACTTTGAAACCAAAACCTAACATCTCTAACTAAAGATTTGGAAAATATCCTCATGTATAATCTCAAAATTGTTAATGAAATTGTGAAAGACTTCCAAGTGTTATTCTGTTGTGATATGATCTTTCCCAATAAATAGAGGAAAATATTTTAAAAACTTGGGAGGGTAAGGATGAAGAGTATATGACAACCTTAACATTTGCAAGTTTTCTCTCTTATCCTAGCTTGTGCATCTTTGGGATGAAAGTGAAGTTCAATAGGTTGATTACAAGCTTCAACAGTAATGGTAGACGGTAATAGATCAACTTTATTATTTTCAAGAGATATGGGTATATGTACATCATGTTGGACATGTATTTCATATGAAGGAATATGATCATACATCAATAATGCAAGATGAATGCATACTTTCTTCTTTCGAAGAGGGATAGGTAATTGAAGGTTTATGATCATCAGAGTAGACAAAACAAAGAATGTTTCTTTTGACATGCAATGGGAAAGACGAGAAAGTGTTGATGAATAAGAACACAAGTTCATGAAGGAAACTATCGGTCTTTCCATTTGGCTTCTTCATTTCTCTATCAACAAAATTCTTCTTCCAGTGGCTCCTTCTAAATGTGGAGTCACCCTAAGAGTTATTTGCAATCAAACTTGTGTCCACCTCTTGTTCATCATCAAGAAGAGGATCTACTAAATATCAGAACCCTAGGGAAGATGACTTCACTCCTCCACTCCTCGACAACGATGCCAGAGGATGTTTGTGCTAGAATTGGCTCCTTAAGAAATTGCTTTATTTATTGTAACAAATTATTCCTCTGCTAAAAAAACTTAGAAATAAGCTTACCAAGGTCACCTTGAAATTGTAGAACCCTAATCATTGGAAACCCTAATCACTGTCTTCAACCCTTCTGAAGAAATTCAATGACATTAATATGGAACTTTTCATTTACACGTTATGTCAAACACTTAAGAAATGATTACAAATTTACTTCTTAAATTTGAAATACAAACCACCAACTCAAGAACTTTCCAAGACTGAAGTAAATCATTCACACATAAATACACATAATTTTTTGGTCAAAGACCGGGCAAAACCCTAGAAAAAGAAAATTTCCATCAAAGAAGAATACTTAGATTTGTTTTTTCAACTACACATGAAAAATATTTCTTCATTCCTTACTGACAAATTCATCCACCCAAAACAACATCAAATAACTCGATTTTCATGCAAATAGATTGTTGTACGAACTCACACATGTTGTACAGAACTGTACTTTCTGCACACATGTTGTACATATTTTGTACTTTCTGAAATTAAATGTTGCCTCAAGAATCATGCCACAACTTCAATAAATGTTGTACAACCCCGTCAAACTGTTGTACGAATCTGCCTCGGTTTTTGTGCCTCACACATGCTGCTGTATGGATTTGACGAGTGCAATTAATGTTGTTGTACTTCTGCCTCGGTATTTATGTTGCTGCTTGTCTTGGGAAATGTTCCAATCTTTTAGGGCATTTCTTCTTTCTTCTCACTCTTCTTCTCTCTTTCTCCTCATTGATGGTGTCTTTAATTTGTCCTTTACTCTAGTTTTATACTTTGAATTTTGTAACTAACCATCTAACCACCTAATCTATGGTTGAGATGTTTTTACAAGATCTAGGATCATCATTAAATGCACCCTTATTTAATAATAACACACTTTAATTATTAAATGTCATTTAAGTGAGAACCAATACAATAAAGTACAAAACATCTCTTATTTGTAGATAATTCCACTTTATACATAAATGCACAAGGGACAAATTACTTGTCCTCTTTATCACAACACACCAAAACTATAAAGAGGGCCTTCAAAGTTAATTTTCTAACACTCCCTCTTAACGAGGAAGGTCAACATCACTATCTCCATCTCTAACTCCTGCAACAACTCCCACTTGCTCTGGAATCAATCTCAGAAACTGATGCTCTACCTCAAACTTAAACTATGAAGCCTGAGACTTGACCTAAGGCTCATCCAATTGCTCATATGTACCATCACTGGACGGACTGAGCCTCCTGCTAGTGCTCTGGAGAGAGTTTATCTCCTCTTCAGAACCATATCTATCAGATGTAACACCATCCTCGTTCTATAACTTTGACAGCCACCCTCCTTCTCCTTCTCCTAGTTGTACTATATGCCCTCTCAGGACATAGAGTATGTCCTTGAGATCTCCCAATAAAATAGTGGTCCCAACTGGATCATCTCTCTGCTAAAGGAATACATGGCCAGACCTAACCATCATTCCATAGCTTTCATCCTCAAAGGATGATACTGAGAGTTTGATGACTCTCATCCTAGGTACAAACTACACCCCATGTATTTCCAGGGTCTCTTTGAGATCTAGTTGAAACCTAATTGTTCCAACTCCTCGTATGGCTATCTGAGGGATATCAATATTTGTTTGGATGAAATTTCCTGGCCCCAATGTTGCGATCATCTAAAAGAAATCATAGACTCTAGTCATATGTCTATTTGCACCACTGTCAACAACCTAGACATTCTCAAAGGCTGAACTTCCTACACTGGAATCAATTGAGACAAGAGAAAACTCTTGCTCAAATTTCATGCCATAATCTTCTACAGCTGCAGATGCTGCCATATCTCTTTCAGCCTTCTCTTTCACATTATTTTTCTCAGGACATTTTGAGGAATAATGTTCCATCTGCCCACAATGGTAGCACCTGATCTGACCGATGTCTTTCTTCTTCTCATTTGTATTTGCTGCAAGATCTACATTATGCTCCACCTCTTCATTGACTTGACTACCCAGTGGTCCCTCTCGAATCTCCTCTTGGGTTAAATCATCCCAAATCTTGGACCAGTCCGAAAGCTTCTCTCTACCAACAATACATTTGACAAAAAATTCCCATTTCTTGGTGAAGCCCTTTAGGGATATCCTTACCAACTCTGAATCTGAGACAGTTTCTCCTATCGCTGCTAACTCATCTTTGACCTGAGCCACTCGAGTTATGTAGAAGGTTACACTTTCATATTTGGTCATCTTCACATTGTGCAACTTTTCCTTCAACACCATCTTCTTATTCTTGTTTGTTGCTTCGAACAACTACTTCAGGGTGTCCCACGTGTCATTTGTAGTCTTTTTCTCTGCCAAATGTGGAATAATATGATCCTTTACCCCATCTAGGATCACTCTCTAGGCTCTAAACTCTCTAATCCTCTAGAGCTTCATGTTCTTCTAAGTCATCGTTGTTAGTAGACTTCGTCATTTTGGTATTTGCAAAGTTCCATATCTTCTATTCTTTGAGCACTATGGTTATTCTAACCTTCCAAGGTAGATAGTTGGATATGCCATCCAACCTATCTTCTTACCTAATGCTTATCATCTGGAAAACAACTCACAACAAATCTTTAAATTGGAAAGAAAACACAACTCTTCTGTGATTCACAACTTTGAATACTACTTCAACTTGGCTCCGATACCATGAAGAAATTCAATTACATTAATATGGAACTTTTCATTTACACATTATATCAAACACTTGAGAAACTAGGGTTTATGATTAAAAATTTACTTCTTAAATTTGAAATACAAACCACCAACTCAAGAACTTTCCAAGACTGAAGCAAATAATTCACACATGAATACACAAAATATTTTGGTCAAAGACCAAGAAAAACCCCAACTCTTGGGGAAAACCCTAGAAAGAGAAAATTTCCATTAAAGAAGAATACTCAGATTTTTTTTCAACTACACATGAAAAATATTTTTTTATTCCTTACTGAAAAATTCATCCACCCAAAACAACAACAAATACCTCGATTTTTGTGCAAATAGATTGTTGTACGGTCTATTGTATGGCCTCACACGTGTTCTACAGAACTGTACTTTTTGCACACGTGTTGTACATATTATGTACTTTCTGTAATTAAATGTTGCCTCAGGAATCGTGTCAGCACAACAATAAATGTTGTACGGCCTTGTCAGACTGTTGTATGGCCCTATTCGACTATTGTACGACCCTGTCAGACTGTTGTATAGATCTACCTCGGTTTTTGTGCCTCACACGTGCTGTTGTACAGATTTGATAGGTGTAATTAATGGTGTTGTACTTTAGCCTTAGTATTTGTGTTGCCGCTTGTCTTGAGAAATGTGTCAATCTTCTAGGGCATTTCTTCTTTCTTCTCACTCTTCTTCTCTCCCTCCTCATTGATGGCGTCTTTAATTTGTCCTTTTCTCTAGTTTTATACTTTAAATTATGTAACTGACTATCTAACCACCTAATGTATGGTTGAGATGCTTTTACAAAATATAGGGTCATTATTAAATGCACCCTTATTTAATAATAACTCACTTTAATTATTAAATATCATTTAAGTGAGACCCAATACAATAAAGTACAAAACATCATTTATTTATATATAATTCCACTTCATACATAAATGGACAAGGGACAAATTACATGTCCTCTTTATCACACCACAACAAAACTATAAAGAGGACCTTCAGAGTTAACTCTCTAACACTCCCTCTTAATGAGGAAGGTCACCATCACTATCTCCATCTTTGTCTCCTGCAACAACTCCATCATGATTTGGAATCAATCTCATAAACAAATTCTCTACCTTAAACTGGAACTCTGAAGCCTGAGACTCGACCTGAGCCTCATTCAACTGCTTGTATGTACCATCATTGGACTGGCTGAGCCTCCTGCCAATGCTCTAGAGAGAGTCACTCTCCTCTTTAGAACCATATTTATCATATGCAACACCATCCTCATTCTCCAACTATGACAGCCACCCTCTTGCTCCTGCTCCTGGTCATAGTATATGCCCTCTCAAGACATAGAGTATGTCCCTGCGATCTCCTGATAAAATAGTGGTCCCAACTGGCTCATCTCTCCGATATAGGATGACATGGCCATACTTAACCATCATTCCATAGCCATCATCCTCGAAGGATGATACTGATAGTTTGTTGACTCTCATCTTAGGTACAAACAACACCCCATGTATTTTCAGGATCTCTTCGAGATCTAGTTGAAACCTAATTGTTCCAACTCCTCGTATGGATATCTGAGGACTATCAATATCTTTTTGGATGAAATGCCTTGGCCCTAACATTGTGATCATTTGAAAGAAATCATAGACTCCAGTCATATGTCTGGTTGCACCACTATCAACAACCTAGACATTTTCAAAGGCCAAATTTCCTACACTGGAATCAATTGAGACAAGAGAAAACTCTTGCTCAAATTTCATGGCATAATATTCTATTGTTGTAGATGATGCCATATCTCTTTCAATATTCTTTTTCACATTCTTTTTCTCATGACATTTTGAGGAATAGTGTCTCATCTGCCCACAATGGTAGCACCTGATCTGAATGATATCCGTTTTCTTCTTGTTTGTCTTTGCTGCAAGAGCTACATTATGTTCCACCTCTTCGTTGACTTGACTACCTAGAGCTCCCTCTCGAATATTCTCTTGGGTAAAATAATCTCTTAGCCTAGACCAGTTCGGAAGCTTCTCTCTACCAACAATACATTTGACAACAACTTCCCATTTCTTGGTGAATCCCTTCAGGGCTATCCTTACCAACTCTGAATCTGAGACAGTTTCTCCTACTGCAACTAACTCATCTTTAAACTGGGCCACTTGAGTTAGGTAGGAAGTTACAATTTCATCTCTGGTCATCTTCACATTGTGCAACTTATCCTTCAACGCCATCTTCTTGTTCTCATTCTTTGCTAAAAACTGCTTCAAGGTGTCCCACATGTCATTAGCATTCTTTTATCTACCAAATGTGGAATAAGATGGCCCTTTGCCCCATCTAGGATCACTCTCTGGGTTCTGGATTCTAGGGCTTCATTATCTTCTAATTCATCCTTGTCAGTAGGCTTCATCATTTTTTTGTTTGCAAAGTTCTATATCTTCCATTCCTTGAGCACTGCAGTTTTTCTAACATTCCAAGGTAGATAGTTGGATATGCCATCCAACCTATCTTCATACCTAATGCTCATCATTTGAAGAAAAAAAATCACAACAAATATTTAAACTGGAAAGACAACACAACTCTTATGTGATTCACAACTTTGAATACTACTTCAACTTGGCTCTGATACCATGAATAAATTTAATGACATTAATATGGCACGTTTCATTTACACATTATGTCAAACAGTTGAGAAACTAGGGTTTATGATTAAAAATTTACTTCTTAAATTTGAAATACAAACCACCAACTCAAGAACTTTTCCAGACTGAAGCAAATCATTCACACATGAATACATAGAATTTTTTTGTCAAAGACTTGGAAAAACCCCAACTCCCGGGGAAAACCCTAGAAAGACAAAATTTCCATTAAATAAGAATACTCCGAATTTTCCTTTTCAACTACACATGAAAAATATTTCTTCATCCCTTACTGACAAATTCATCCACCCAAAACAACAACAAATACCTCGGTTTCGGTGAAATAGACTGATGTACAGTTTGGTGTACGACCTCACACGTGCTGTACGAAACTATACTTTCTACACACGTGCTGTATGAATTTTGCACTTTTTGCAATTAAATGATGCATCGATAATCGTGCCACAACAACAATAAATGATGTACAGCCTTGTCAAACTGTTGTACGAATCTACCTCAGTTTCTATGCCTCACATGTGCTATTGTACGGATCTAACAGGTGCAATTAATGTTGTTGTACTTATGCCTTGATATTTGTGCTATTGTTTGTCTTGGGAAATGTGTCAATCTTCTAGGGCATTTCTTCTTTCTTCTCACTCTTCTTCTTCTTCTTCTTCTTCTTCTTCTCTCTCTCTCTCTCTCTCTCTCTCTCTCTCTCTCCTCATAGATGGTGTCTTTAATTTTTCTTTTACCCTAGTTTTATACTTGAAATTATGTAACTAACCATCTAACCATCTAATCTATGCTTGAGATGCTTTTACAAAATCTAGGGTCATCATTAAATGCACCCTTATTTAATAATAACTCACTTTAATTATTAAATACCATTTAAGTGAGTCCCAATACAATAAAGTACAAAACACAATTTATTTATATATAATTCCACTTTATACATAAATGCACAAGGGACAAATTACATGTCCTCTTTATCACACCACACGAAAACTATAAAGAGGACCTTTAGAGTTAAATTTCTAACACCTTCCACTTGGATAAATGACTGCAACTTGAACCTGACCAACATATCTTATGATCTATGGCTGAGTATGATTTGATTGGCTATATGGTTGTGCAATGGGTCAAGAGATTAATGCAAACAGAGACAGCACAAGATAGCTGAAAACATCATATGTTGTAAATAATATTGGATAACTGGCTAAAACAAGTATCATATCAGTGATGACTTGGTTCAAGATGATGTTAATATAAGGAACAAACAACTCAACATATCTTAACATAAAAAACTTTGTTCATAAATACATTCCAAACATGAAACCCAACATACTAAATCTAACATGGGCATTCATAAAGACAATATCATTATGAAGGAATCCATGACCAAAATTAGTCTAATCAAGACTGCATAGCATCCATATTTAAAGATGATTTAAGCCAAGCTCATAACAAATATATTCTTCTCTCGGATTACAGGCCTTCAATAAAAATTGCAGAGCATGGTCTGAGACCTTTCAAGGTATTGTTGGCTCTCGACCCTTCACACTTTCTTCAGCCTCTCCACTAGAACCAACCCAAATGGGCTAGATGAGGAGTCGTTTACCTTGGTTGTTTTCTTTACTCTACATATTTAAAACAGTTTTAAACTAATGATTGTTTAGACTCGTATAAGGATTTTGTTTTCTTAACCCTTCTCAAGGTTTTCAATTTGGTAATCATAAACAAATTGTTATTCCAAAATTATTTGCATAATATTGTGTCTTCCGTAACTGGTTATTGACCCCTAGTTTCTTTAGGGGTTTAAGTTCTAATTGAAGTTGGTTTGTTTGTTTTCCTAAACTATAGTATAATTTATCCTACTCTTCAACAAGAAAAATAGTTTCTTTAATGTGTTTATTATCATGCACGTTAAGGGTTTCATTGTCTGATATAATAAACATGTTTCTCTTCATAGTTGGTATCCTGTAAAACATAAGTGTTCAGTTATCCAAGGGAGATTAATTAAAATATTGCTCTAAACAATTTGATTTTGATTAAGGCAAAGTTTTGATGTTTTTGTCTCGGTCACTAGTCTATAGGGCTCAATCTCAGTTTTATACTCAAGTTATTATGATGATGATCTTGTTTTTATTTAGTATTGTACCTTTGAACCATGGACACTTGTAACTATTTCAATGTTATAGTTTTAGTTGTATTCATAAATTATTGTTGAGGTTTTCTTTTTCTCCTCTTAAATAAACACTCCACACTATCAACAATAATTATTATCCATTGGGGTTTCCCCTAGGGTTAAAATGCATCCCTTGGCAATTGTTCCTGAGTGAGAAAAGTTGAATTTTTGGTGCTCTTTTAGAAGTTGATAACATCGATTTTACAACGTTTGACTTTTGATCGCATTCAAACTTAGGTATAAACTGTAGTATAACATTCCTGTAAAAAATACTTAAACGATCTTTATAAATCCTCAAGTCATAGGTTTTGTGATTACTATCTTTATCGACAGATTTATTACAAATAAAATATTCATAGTTTAGCAAACTATAATCATTGAGATAAAAAACAAGACTCATTTGTAAACAAGTAGTGGTACTAGGTGTTGAGAAATCCCACTCCACTCGGCCTTAGGATCTCGAAGCCAAAAGTCCTATAAGTATCCACCCCCTTTCCTAGAACTCAACTTTATTTTGTTGATCTTTCTTCTCCAAGTGCCACCAAAATGTGCATGAAGGTTACTGCTTAGAGCCTGGAAGCTCAAATTCTATAGAGCCGAGAAGATTGATATTACAAAGCCTGGAAGCTCTGATTTTTCCGATCTTGATAACTCAATATGAGACAGAATTAAAGCTCATAAAAATTTTAGGGGTTTTTCTCCTTTCTCCTTTTCACAGTTGAGAATTGCCTTCATTCAGACTTAGGTCTAAATTGTAATATAATATTCCTGTAAAATATATTTAAACAATATTCATAAATCCTCAAGTCATAGATTCTGTGATTACTATCTTTATTGACAAAATGATTACAAATAAAATATTCGCAATTTAGCAAACTATAATCATGAGATAAAAAAACAAGACTCATCTGTAAACAAGTAGTGGTACTAGGTGTTGAGCAACCCAACTCCACTCGTCCTTAGGATATCGAATCCAAAAGGCCTGAAAGTATCCACCCTTTGCTCAAAACTCAACTTTATTTTGGTGATCTTTACTCTCCAAGTGCCACCAAAATGTGCAGGAAGGTTACTGCTTAGATCCTATAATATCCAAACGTTTGATCTTCAATTCGACGCATTGTGCAAGAGTGATCGATCCATGGGGAGTGAATCTTGGTAGCTTGTTGAGAGTGCTTTCATGCATAGACTTAACACTTGTGAAAGGCTTGGGTTGGGACTTGAAAATAAACATCCTTTTATAAGATAATACTTATCCACCTTTCCTTTTATTATAAAAGAAAATCACATGAGATGTTTGAAAATAATTATGGGTAAAGCCATGATAAAATAATAATTTGTATTTTTAATAAAAAAGCTATTAAATAATAATTCCATTGTTTAATAAAATTATGATTTATAATTTTTTATTTTTTTAAAATAAAAAACGATTACTTTAGGAAGAAAAAGTGAACAGGTCAACAACTCATGGGATCAAACCTTACTAGCAGAAAACTTGGCAGATTTGATGAAATTTTGGAAGATGAGGCAAATTTGATGCAAAATAGTGAAAAGAGTGAAGACTATGGGGGAATAATTTTGGCGAAAATAATAGTGTACTTTCCTGTAGCGAAATTCGGGGTCCCTCTTTACATGCGTGCTGTCGAAATCCAAAATTTTTGATGGGGCATATTTTGCTACCAACACCCTTTTCATTAAAAAACGTTGTAAGAATTGAAATTGATGTTCTCCCCCCAACATGTTAATTATGCCCAATGTCTTCCATTAAGTTTACCTTGCCTCATAGGAAGATAATTGATACCATATTATCTTCCTTCTATTGGTTGGTAAATATACTCTGGTAGTTGCTAAAAGGAGAAGTGATCCATTAGTAGGTTATATTGTTTTTGGTTTGATAGAATGACATCTGGTAATGACATCTTCCATTGTTGTGAAATAGATAAACCCATCCCCCTCTTGATTTTTCTTAGTCATTTTGGTTGATGTTAAGATAGGGAGAGAAACTACTGTCTCTGCATGCCTTTTATTGACTGTTATGCAAAATGAGAAGCACCATTGATCTTGATAATCCTGCTTGCAATAAAATTTTATAAATCTAGGCCTTGCTTGCTAAGGCTGTATTTTATTTATTATGAAGTGAATTGTGCGTTGGGTATATTAAAAGGACCAAGACTATCTTGGCTTACCGAAATTCATTTTCAGATGTTTAAGCCTAAGTTAGTTGGAATGTGATTTAAATATCTGAGGTTTAAGTTAACACTGAAGTGTTGATCTCCAGGTATCGAGTGTGTAGAGTCTTTAAATAATAATAGATAAGCCTATTTTACTCCCTCTAATCTGAATATATAAGTCTATAAGTAGCCTTAGGTCATGAATAGAAATGTGGAAGAAATGTTTCATTTCTGCCAAGTGGATTTATGCCCTGCTTAGGGGTGGTGTATAGGCGCAAAACCTCATGCCGCACAATTTCAGTTGGCTAGGAGGAAAGTCAAGCTTTTAGTCTCCAAGTACTTTTGAGTTAAGTATTTGTCTATGATTATGCTACTTATTATTCGGTTTGGTCTTAGTCATTTGAAAAGGTTATTTATTTATGTCACTGATTCATAAGCCTACTTGTTTTGGTTTGAGTTCTACGTTGGCTATGTTGGTAATGTTTATCAAGCTTATCATATGTGTTATGATTCATTTATTAAGTGTTGAACTTACAAGGGTTATTGCAATTGATTAGATATTCTTCCATGATAAGAATTACTGAGTTCAATGTAATGAATAGTTGGACTAAAATTTCATAGGTATATAAAGAAGGTTTCAAATAGGTTTAAAATATTCCAAGTAACATTAAAGTATTCTTACCTTCTTAGAATTGATTTAGGTCTACATTTCTAGAAGTACTCTTATGATTGCAAATAGAAGCCAATGAAGTTGTTTCTGATAAATTAAAGAATTGTTATTAAAGTTTGATCTTTGATCTCATCTATATGTTATTATAGTAAGTGGTTGATCATAGGTTTTCTTTAACCACTTTATGTAAAGGATATTCTACTAATGTAAATCAATAAATTTGTTTTCTATCATCATTGTGATAATATGTCTCTATTATAAATAGAGATGAATTATTGGCTTTCATTATATTTGTGATAATAGTAATTCATGAAATACCCTCTTAACAAGTATATACTAAAGACATAATATGAGTGAACCTTGTTCAAAGGGTTAGGGTGGTCTTCCCTCCTTATTTAATAAATTATTTTAAAGAACACGTTTTAATTTGCCATGGTTTTGAAATAATGTTGAATTCTATTTACTTTCTGTGATCATAGTATTATTCAACTTGACCTTATTATTATTATGATATTATTGAACTAAGAGTTTCGCACTCTAATGTACTTATGTGTTAGCATAATCATGGAGAACCATGCTCCTAAGAGGTTTAAATGTGTTGAACACAATTTTGGTAATTTTAAGGTTAATATCTCTAGTTGTTTGAAAGATGGGTTAATTGCATGTTATTGCGAAGCATACATTCCATTTGATTCAGGTATTAAATATTATATGTTGAATTATGAGTTGGATCCTTATGTTCCATTTACATGAGAATGTAAATGTGGTGATTCAACTAACATATTTATTTTGATGGAGTTAAATAAAATAAAATAAAAATTACCCCATTTCCCTAACATCACCATGTGGAAATCGGGTATGTTACATTGGAGGTTTCTGCAGTTTGTTATTCAAAAATGCATTCATCATATACAAATTTTTGGAGACTCTCAAATCATAATATAGTGGACCATGGAAATATGCAAACTTCAAATCATTCAATTGGAACATTGGTGCAGAGACACTAGACTTATACTCAATCCAACATGTCTATAAGAAGTCAATACAATTGTTGACAGTTTATCGAAAGATGCTCTACACCTTCCAGAGGGATGTCTATCCATTGAATAATTTCATGACCATATGGTCCATTAATAGAACTATGCAATTATACTAGTTTATATCTTTTTTACATAGCTTTTTGCTGCAGAATAAAATAATGGTGCAATGTATGTGAGTTAACCAGCATATTCGAATCTACCTGGGATCAGTGTATCACGTTGAAAACAAAATGAATTTAACTCTACTTACATGCATATAATGTTTAGATTTCATATGCTTAGCTAGATATCAATAGTGTTTAATCCAAATTCACAATAGTAGCATATGCAAAATCAGTGAAAGAAACACAATCACAAGATAAACACAGTATTTATCTTAGGAAACCCTAAAGGGGAAGAAAACCTAACAAAACTTCCTCTGTATAATATGTATAAGATATAACCCCAAAACATGTATTCTCCTCCTTACTGGTATGTCTCTCTCTCTCACCTATGCGCTACACAAGTGAGTGAGTCTATGTTCAAATGAGAAGCACAACTCCTCTATTTATACTCTTTTTGTCAACTAACTTTTAACCTAATCAAGTTATCCCCACTAAACTGTCTAGGATGACTTCACCTAGGAAATCACAAAACGATATTTTATTATATTCATTAGGGTACTATTGACCCGACTTATAATGGAGGCTTTACCTAATGACTCTATCATGACCAATTACAATAACACTATCCCGATGGAGGAATAGAACATCTCCCTTAGGATACATTAGTAAAATACGTTTAGAATATCCTTTGAAGTTACAATATTTCAACACTCCCCCCTTAACGAGAAGGGTGTTCTAGGAGTAACAAGAGAGAGCATCTTCAGCAGTATCAAGGTAATACATCTATATGTCAAAGGAAGTTTTCAACAATCATCAGTAACTTGAATAGTTACCCTTCAATGTCTTCATTACTAGAACAACACTGAGTCTTCATCTTCTACAGCACTCAATCCCTTGATCCTTTTGCAGCAACACTTCAATCTTTTGATCCTTTGTAGTAGCACTTTGATCTTCTCGATCCTTTGCAGCAGCACTTTGATCTTCTCAATCCTTTGCAGCAGCACTTCGATCTTCTTAATCGTTTGCAACAACTCTTCTATCTTCTTGATCCTTTGCAACGACACTTCGATCTTCTTGATCCTTTGCAACAACACTTCGATCTTCTTGATCCTTTGCCACAACACATTTCTATCTTCTCGATCCTTTGCAGCAGCACTTCGATCTTCTTGATCCTTTGAAACATCACTTCAATCTTGTTGATCCTTTGCAGCAACACTTCGATCTTCTTAATCCGTTGCAGTAACACTTCGATCTTCTTAATCCTTTGCCACAACACTTCGATCTTCTCGATCCTTTGTCTCAACACTACCTGATTACACATGATCTCTTTGTGGGATTATCAATCCCTATCACTTTAGGACATAGGTCCAAGGATGATGCAATCCTCATCAACATACTCCCCCTTAACGAGGAGGGTCCATAGTATCGACCAGCTTTATCATCCACAAATGAATGCAGGACCATATCATTCGTAAGGACTCATCATAGACCATCCTCAGCCTATTAGAGCTAGGACCACTCCAAGCGAGTGTTATACTATGACATCTACATGTGCATGTAGGAATACTCTCCATGTGAGAGTATCGTCTGCAACTGCAGATCTCGCTCGCACCTAAATGCAAGACTCATTGTCCGTAAGGACTCATCATAGAGCATCCTCAAATTCAAATCTAGGACCACTCCTAAGCAAGTGTTATTCCACGACATCCACAAATGAATGTGGGTACACTCTCCATGTGAGAGTAACGTCTGCAACTGTAGATATTGTCTGCACCTAAATGTGGGACCTGTCGTCATAAGCACTCATCGTAGAGCATCCTTAGCTTCAAAGCTAGGACCACTCCTAAGCGAGTGTTATTCTACGACATCCACAAATGAATGTGGGTACACTCTCCATGTGAGAGTAACATCTACAGGTCCATCCTCAACTAGTAAGGACCACTCTCAGGGACATAGTGTTATTTCCTGCAAGACCATCCTCAAGAGAGGATACTATCATCCACAAGTGAATGCCAGACCTTGTTAGCATCTCCAGGCACACTTGGCCTCTTTCATTATGGAGCTTCACTGTCATCCCATTATCAATGACAGTCTTATCATCACTCCCCCTTTCCAGGGAGGATCCATATCATCAACCTGCTCTCCCTTTGTCCGAGGAGGGTTCATATCTTTGACTTGTTCTTCCTTTTTGAGGAGAGTCCTATTGGAGACATTTACCACCATACACACTCATTTTGGTCAATTTGGCCTAGTTAAACCACTATCCTAAGTTTTATTGACTTAATTGACATCAGAGGAGCACTGGATGACATTAGCATGAGCACATCCACACCTACCTTCAGTCAAGGAGGCTAGCTTAGCCTTCTCCTACATTTGGGGAGGCTAACTGGAGCACTCTGGGGGTGATCTGAGTGTCATAAATGCCCCATATTGCTAACTGATGGTTACAATCAGTTAAACAGAGCAGTGAAGGTGCCTTCCTTCATTAAATTGATTATTTAATGAACTGGAGTCAATAGGGGCGCCTCCAACCACTTATGATGGTCAGTTACACTTCAGTTAACCTCATTGGGGTTCATTGGAATCGTTGATGCACTACCACTTGTTGGTTGGCTTGCAGTGACATGTGTCTGAGCTACTTTCAGTTATACTCAGTCATTTATTGCACTCTGACTTCAGTTAGGGCTCAGTTGAGTCAATTAGGGTTTTGATCAGTGGTTAACTTGAGTGTTGACTATGGCTTACATTCAGTTAAGATAGACTCACTCATTCAATTCGAATGACCTCCTTGGGAATTCGAATTGCTTTGGAATTCATGCTTCTAGCATGATCATTATACTGTATTATTCATTTGATTATACAGAGTTGCTACTTCCATTGCAGCACCATTTTTCCAATTTTATGATTATCTATCTGTATTCTTTGTGAGACTGTGTTTTCAGTTTCTAGACCACTATGACAAATTAATATGGTATCAAAGCTCATGGCAGGACGAAGCTCAGATCTCTCAAAAACAAGGTTTTTGAGAGATCTTGCATGAAAATTGAGCAATAGCTCAAAAATCCAACACTGCACCAGAAGCCAAGGCTTACCACTTAATACCCCAAATAAGGAAATTGTTGATCAAGCTAGCTTGATTGACTATGATGGGTGTGATGAAAGCCTAAAATGTGCAGGCTGTCCGACCTTACGGTGCCCCTTTTGTTGTGATTTTCAGGTTTTTAACAAGTGAAAGCATTCACTCTAGTAGATTCAGATGGCTTCTTCTATAGAACTCTTGATTTCGTTCAATTTCCACTCATGGAAAGGAGACATGGAGATACAGCTACATGCCATAGGAATATATAGGGTCACTATGGACACTGAAGAAGAGCCTGCTTCTGTGACAAACAAAGCTAGATTCTTGAACAAGAAGGATGAAGCATTATGATTCTTGTGCCTCTTTGTTTCCTGGGATCTTCTTTTCCATCTTTCGGGATTGAAGACTCTAAAGGAAATATGGGACAAATTGGAAACCTTGTATGGAAAGCAAGATGATTTGAGAGTATACCAGCTTGAGAATGAGTTGATGTCTCTCCAGCCTTCCAATTTCGAGACCTTGAATGACTTTTTCACAAATTTCAAGCACATTGTCTTACTGTTGAAGCAATGCAAAATGGAGAAGGAGGATGATCATCTCATCCTCGCCATACTCTCCAAACTTGGAGCTGATTATTCAATTTTTGTCTCTACATTCCGTACGGGGAATCTCACAACCCTTGGATGGAATATGCCTACACTCAATGCCTTCATTGAGTCCTTAACAAGTGAACATGATAAGCTTGTCCAGATGGGGATCATCAGATCCTCCCGTGATCAAGCCCTCCATGTCTCGGGTCCCAAAGATCTGAAGGGTAAAGGAAAGCAATAGAAGAACCTAAAAACTAAATTCGAAGCTCCTAAGCCTAAAGTTGAAAACCAGCAGCATGATGAGTCTTCTGGCTCAAAGAAGAACAAAGGAAAAGGGCATCATGGAAAGGAAAAAGTCAAGTGTTCATACCGCGGGAGGGGCTTCCACCCTGAACATGCCTGCATGAAGAAGAAACTTGATGAAGCTACCTCTCTCCTTGAGAGAAATCGCATCAATCTTCTGAAAAGATTTCGGAGGAGAGATCAACAAGATTGGGAACCATAGCATGAAAGAGGTCATGCCCTCATGGCAAGCACTTCGAAGTACAAAGCACTCTTGATAGATTCTGGAGCTTAGAACCACATGATGGCTGAAAGAGACTCCTTCTCATCTTTGTAGATCAGAAAATCCATCCCCATCCACATGGGAGATGACTCCACCATCATTTTAGAAGGACTAGGTACGGTTGATCTTGAGAATGGCTATTTTTCAAATGTTTTGTATGTACCATCTCTGGCATCAAATATCCTAAGTGTCTATCAAATGACACATACGGGAGTGCCTAAGAGAGTATCCTTCAGCCTGAATTATGTAGAGATCACAGAACTTGCATCCGAGAAACTTGTTGCAAAAGGCCTTGCAAACCATCATGCAAAAGCCTATGAGTTTTCCCACTTTGTGGCGTATGCAAAGCCCACCACACTGCTAACTCATGGAAATGAAGTTAGTAGACTGTGGCATGAGAGGTTTGGCCATATCAACTTCAAATACTTGCAGCAATTATAGAAAAAATCCATGGTTGAAGGCCTCCCAGTCATCAAGGCAACCACTGGAATTTGCAAGGGCTGTGTTGTTGGAAAGCACCCTGAGCACAAGTTCGATCGGGGGAAGGCAAGCCGAGCTACATGCATATTGGGACTGATACATTCTGATATCAGTAGTCCCATGCCTATCACATCCATGAATGGATCAAGGTATCTTTTGACTTTTATTGATGATTTTTTCAGGTATACATGGGTCTTCTTTCTCAAAAAGAAGTTTGAAGTCTATGAAAAATTCACTGAACTGAAGGCCTTGATCGAGAATGCATCTGGACAAAAGATCAAGATCTTGAGATATGATAATGGCGGGGGGTATTTCAGTAATGAGTTGCTACACATATGCTCCCAAAGTGGTATTCAGGTCCAACATTCAATTCCCTACACTCCCCAGCAGAACGGTGTAGCGGAAAGGAATAATCGGTCTCTCAAGGAGATGACCACCTGTATGTTGGGATCAAAGAAGTTGGCTGAAAATTTGTGGGATGAAGCCATGCATGCTGCAGGATACATTCAGAATAGAGTGCCACACTCATCCGTGAAAGGGAAGACCCCTTTCGAAGCATACTTCGGACACAAGCTGTATGTGTCTAACCTGCAGGTGTTTGGGTCCACTGCATGGGCCCGAATTCCACTTGATAAAAGGAGGGCTTTGCAACCGCACAGCATATAATGCTTGTTTATTGGGTATCCTAATGAATCAAAAGGTTTCAATCTGCTAGATATCAAAACAAAACAGATCATCATCGAAAGGAGTGTCAAGTTTGATGAGCCTCTTCAGGAGGTGGAACTGGTGAAGGAGAAAACTACTGAATTTCCTTCCTATTCTACTGAATATTTGGATGATGAAATTGGGGGTGATGACCCTGATTTGGATCCTCTAATTTCTGATATCAGTGTACAGCAAACATCAGATGCTGAATTAGAACCTGAAGTACAATATTATCTCCCAACATGGGCCTGATAGACACTCTCCTCTGCAGGAGATAACATTGGAAATCCGGATGATCCAAGGAGAACCCAGTTTGATTTCCAAAGAGCAGGTATTGCGCTCTCTTGTCCTGATTATTTGCTGTCTGAATCTTGTTATTTTATGATAAATTCAGACCCAAATTTCTACTACCATGCTCAGAAGGATCCGAGATGGCAAGTTGCCATGGATGAAGAGATGAATTCTCTTCAGAAAAACACTACTTGGGAGCTAGTTTCTCTTCCTCCGGGAAGGAAATTGGTTCAATGAAATTGGGTGTTTCGGAATAAGGTTTCTACAAATGGAAGCAACTAAAAATATAAGGCAAGGCTGGTGGAAAAAATTTTCTCCCAGGTCCAAGGTGTGGACTACCATGAGACTTTTGCACCGGTTGCAAAAATGGACTCCATCCGCCTAGTTTTGGCAATTTCAGCATCTAAGCACTGGGAAGTGCATCATATGGATGTTAAGTCAGCCTTTCTACATGGAGATATTCATGAGGAGATATACATGAAGCAGCCTGAGGGCTAAATCTCTGATCCATATTTGGTTTGCAAGCTAAATAAGTCACTATACGGGTTAAAACAGGCCCCAAGAGAGTGGTATTCCAAGATGGATGCCTTCCTTCTCTCGCAAAACTTCCAAAGGTGTAGATCAGATCCAAATGTGTATATACATAAGTTTGATGGTAATTTGAATATTATTGTTTTATATGTTGATGACTTACTGATCACAGGTAGCACAATTGCTTCTATTTCAGTCATCACAACTGCTCTCCACAATGCATTTGAAATGAGCGATTTGGGGCTCTTAAAACAATTTTTGGGGCTCGAAATTGAGCAAAATTCTGATGGGATAATGGTCACTCAGTCCAAATACATATCAGAACTATTATTCAAGTTTAAAATGGTTGAATGTAGGCCTGCACCATTCCCTTTCCTTTCAGGGATCAACCTTGAAGAAGGAAAAAGCACACCTCCCATGGACTGCACTATTTATCAACAACTGATTGGTAGCTTGTTGTACTTGACACATTCTCAGCCTGATATATGTTATGCTATGAATGATGTATCAAGATACATGCAGCAGCCCCATGATATTCATTTGAAGGCAGCCAAGAGGACCCTCTAGTACATTTAGGGAACCGGGACCTACGACATTCACTATGCTGCAGACTCCGAGCTAGAGCTGGTTGGATACAGAGATTCCGATTGGGTGGGTGATTCTATTGATCAAAAGTCTACTTTTGGATATGTCTTCATGTTTGGCGGTGGCCCCATTTGCTGGTCTAGCAAAAAGCAGGCCGCCATAGCATTGTCTTCAGCAGAGGCCGAGTATCGAGGAGCGGTGAATGCTTGCATCCAAGCTGTTTGGTTGCAAGGTATTCTTTCAGAGTTTGATCTTGGTAGTACTTTGTCCATTGTCCTCTTTTGTGAAAATCAAAGTGCTATTAAGATATCCACAGATCTAGTTACCAGGCAGAGGACCAAGCATGTAGAGATACACATGCACTATATAAGGGAGCTAGTGCATGACAGGACCATCATTCTGCAATACTGCTCAACTAATGAGCAAATTGTAGAAATCTTCACCAAGATATTTTTCAGAAAAAAAAGTTCACTTACCTCCGTTCACTGTTGGGGGTGAGTTCATGAGGGTGATCCTACTACTTTCAATGTTCATCTTGAGGGGGGGTTTTTCCCACTGGGTTTTCCCTCTTTTCCTCACTTAGTTTGTTTTTGAGCATTGTTTGAGTTTCAGTATTGTACAGGGTGACCTATGGCCCTAGCATTTTTATGCATTTTATGTTTTCTAATTCTCCTAAGTATAGCTTAAGGGGGAGTGTTGGAGACGTTTACCACCATCCACACTCATTTTGGTCAATTTGGCCTAGTTAAACCACTATCCTAAGTTTTATTGACTTAATTGACATCAGAGGAGCACTGGATGACATCAACATGAGCTCACCCACGCCTACCTTCAGTCAAGGAGGCTAACTTAGCCTTCTCCTACATTTGGGGAGGCTGACTGGAGCATTCTGGGGGTGATCTGAGTGTCATAAATGCCCCATGTTGCTAACTGATGGTTAGAATCAGTTAAACAGAGTAGTGAAGGCACCTTCCTTCATTAAATTGATTATTTAATGATTATTTAATGAACTGGAGTCAACAGGGGTGCCTCCAACCACTTCCGATGGTCAGTTACACTTTAGTTAACCTCATCGGGGTTCATTGGAGTCATTGATGCACTACCACTTGTTGGTTGGCTTGCAGTGACATGTGTCTGAGCTACTTTCAGTTATAATCAGTCATTAATTGCACTCCGACTTTAGTTAGGGCTCAATTGAGTCAATTAGAGTTTTGATCAGTGGTTAACTTGAGTGTTGACTATGGCTTACATTTAGTTAATCTAGACTCACTCATTCAATTTGAATGACCTCCTTGGGAATTCGAATTTCTTTGGCATTCATGATTCCAGCATGATCATTGTATTGTATTATTCATTATTCATTTGATTATACAGAGCTGCTACTTCCATTGCAACATCATTTTGCCAATTTTATGATTATATGTCTGTATTCTTTGTGAGACTGTGTTTTTAGTTCCTAGACCACTGTGACAAATTAATAAGTCCATATCTTCAACTTGTTCCTCCATTCCGAAGAGAGTCCAGATATTCATCATTCCTTCTTGCAAGGAAAATATGTATTATTATCATTGTTCCTCCTTGCGAGGAAAGTTTTTTTGACTACACAAAGCTTGTCACGGAAATATTCAAACTTTACTTGAGATAGAGGCTTGGTCAGCACATCAACAACTTACTCATCGGTACTCACATATTGGAGATTTATTGCTCACTTTTGTACCACATCCCGTATATATAAGTATGAGATTTCTATGTGCTTTGATTTATCATGGAACACATGATTCTCTGTCATCTTTATACAACTCTGGTTGTCACAAAGAATTTGAAGCATAAAAATCTTCTTTAACGCAGGTAAATTCTCTAAAATTCCCACAGGTAATATGAATCTCACATGTTGGTAAGTAATAGTAAATATTGATAATAGATAAGATGATAAATAGTTACATAGGTTTGGGATTTATATAATCCCACCATGCACCTTTTCATAAAAGGGCATGACTATTGACTTTAGATAGTCTTTTAATTAATAATAAAGTAATATTGATATTAGTTTATTATTTTATTGTTACATTGCCTTCCCCATAAGGGAATCAATGTCTAATTTTGCTTGAACTGTCAGCTATGGATCCTTTGCGACACTTGATGAGATAAGTTGATATGAGTTACAAATTCCCTAAGAGAATCGTCGCGTCGTATATTTTGATCGGACCTATGAGATCGTTTTGGGAAATGGGTCGTCTCAATTGTTGCTTAGTACGTCAAAAATGTTTGCTTGTCAACATAACTCTTTTGTGAATTCTCATTTTGACCCTGTCATTGGTCAAAATGACAATTATAATTGGGATTTTTGTAAGGTGTATGTGTTGTTTTGTTTTCTTCCTTTTGAACTGTGGTAACGATTGCCTTCACTTCCTCGACTTGACATTGTTTTTCGAAGATTCTGGATGCTTCTTTCTGGATTTGCGCTATTTTTTCTCCAGTAGATTCTTTTTACTCTGAATCTTCTCGAACCTTTCATCTTGCGACCTTTTGTCCTCTTTTAACTTCTCAATTTGTTTCTCTAGTTCTCGATTAAGATTCTTTAGGTGCTGGTTTTCTTCTTGATTTTCTATAACTCTTCCTTTGAGGTCTTCATTGGACTGTTCCTTCTTGCGACTATGTTTCAGTTTTTAACCTTCATAATTAATATTTTGTTATGATTTCTTAATCGATATATTTCTTCAATATTACTTGTTAATGTGTTATTGACCTTCGTAATTTCCAACTTGTGCATGTTTTTTGAGTCGTCCTCTTTCTGCTGGAGTTCCTCAATATGTTGCTGAAGGCGACAATTCTCTGCTTCTTGGCATTTTACTTTTTTTCTTTCTTTCTGAATTTGTGTGATTTTGTCATCTTTGTCCTTGATGATTTTCTTTAATCGTTTTATTTCTTCTTTATTCTCGACTGCATCCTTCATGATTTTTTGGTTTTGTAGATTTTGATTGGTATATTTTTTACTCATTAATTCCTCAATTTGAGTAGATAATCTTTCAATATGACTTTTTAGATAATGATTCTCCTGCTCTATTAATCCCTTAGAAATATCCAGCTTTTTCATGTCAAATACTTTGTCCAATGCTACTTGTAGTTGGGACTGCAATTCTGATTTAGAATTCGCCATAATTCCTGACTTCTGGTGTTCTTTGACTATATTTGGTTTTCCTTGTCTTCTTCGATTTTGTCTTTCTTTTCTTTACTTTTGTAATTTAATAATTGTACTTAATACAAATTTTTTTTTGTAAGTTCAGAAGTAATCTATTAAGGAAAAATATAGGTACAGATAATAATACAGATCGACGTGTTTCTGGAACACAAAAACAAAGCCAGAGAAGGCCAGTTGAGAGTGCAAAAATGATCCTCCCAACTGTGGTGAAAACAAATCTTACAGAGCATAATTAACTATCTAAAATTCTTAAAAACCTGAGCTAACCTAGACTAGATAGCTCGAAAGAATACATGAGACAAATCCTGAAAACCTGAGAAGCATGAAGAGACTGAAAACCTAGCATTACAACTGCGTGTAAGGGACCTCTATGATTGGGCAACAGTATGCGGTGCCCCACTGCAAACCCTGCTCATTGTTGTTTTTCGCCTTCTTGCCTGGTTCATTGGCACTACTGGTGGAACCGCTATCATTGCTGTTTCCCGAGCTGTCTTTGTTGGTAGTGGAGGGTTGCTTCACAGGCAGAGGTGAATATTTCTTGGCCACCTTTCCCTTATTTCGAACAAACTGGCACTGAGGAGGTGGGGGAGAAGTGAGGGTGGGAGGAGCAATGGAGGGTGAAGGGACAGGGGGAGGAGGAGGCAGAGGCATGGGTTCAGGATTTCTTGAGTTGACTGGCTGCGCAATTGGGGTTGGAGGGGTGTTAACAAAGCAGAGTATGAGCCTAGTCATGAGATTTTTAAAAATCTAGTAATTGCCCCTACGGGACGGGGTCCGAGTAGTTGCTGTGAGGGAGTGAGAAAATTAATCCTCCCAGTCATCGACTAGGGTTCTCAGCTCTTCCAGCACCTCTACGTCATAGCCCTGGTTTCTAGCTTGCGGGTGGAAGGGTGGTGTTCTGGGGTTTCCAGCCCTTCCTCATCCTCTCCCGCCCCTTGGTGGTCCTCGTCGAAGAGGTGGCATGGTTGTTTTTGCGAGTGAGGGACTGGAATGACGAAGTCACGGAAAGAGTTGAGTGGGAGCCTGGGTGTTGGAAGGAGCTGAGTGAGAGTGGGATCTTGGGTGTAGAGCGAGTTGAGCAGGAGCGAAGGTGACGAAATGTGAAATCGGGAGAGCAAAGATCCTGGAAGGAGGCCTGATGCACTGCGTCCGAGAAGCGTAATGGTTGACCATTAAAGCTCTGTACCAGACCTGCAAAACCTTAATTGTTGAGTGGAATGGAGTTGCGTGGAAGATCGAGCTCGTCATCGTTTGTTCTACGGGTGGCGTCATCCCATGAGACGTCATCATTCCTTTTGCTGTTGAGCCATGAGCTTGTCACTTGGGTGTTTTGGTGTGCATGGGGACACCTGTTCTCCTTGTCACTGCCAGCGGGAGTGGTGAAGAGACTGCTAAAGTGTTGGGGATCGTCATCAGTACATCGTCCTGGGTATGCCTGCCTGTCACCCACATCAGGGGTACTTAATACAATTAATAATAATAATAATAATAATAATAATAATAATAAATTTTGAAGGTTGAAATAATTAATTTTCATTCCCTAAAGACTTCTTGTAGATTAGGTGGTTGGAAGGAATGATTGTCACCTTCCCCACCTAAGTTCAAATCTCACTTGCTCATTAGTAGAAATTATTATGCACTTTTAGATTTTTTCCCCTTAAGTTTTGTAAAATGGTGTACATTGGGTGGTTGGGAGGAATGATTGTTACCTTCCCCACCCAGGTTCAAATATTGTTTTTTTGTTTGTTGTTGGAGAATAAACCCAAACCCACTTATTATGAAACCACCTGTGGTTTTACTTTTACCCATTTTTTTCCTTTTCTTTTTTCTTTTTTTCTTTTTCTTAGACAATGTCCTATTTTTTTAGGGAAATCCTAATATAGTGGTTAAAAACTTGAATCATGAACTCTAACTTCACTCTGATACCAATGAAGCGTAAAAAGCTTCTTTAACACAGGTAAATTCTTTAAAATTCCCACATGTAATCTGAATCCCACATGTTGGTAAGTAATAGTAAATATTTTTTTTTTTGACAATAACTGATGGATAGTTTAATAAAGAACCGGAAAAACAGCTTCCGGGGACTGATTTACATTGGTAGAATCCTTGGGCATATCCAACTGCTCTGGCAGAGACCAGTAAGCATAGACAAAGCAATCAAAATTCCAGCCTGCCTGAGGATAGTAATGGTCTGCTTGCAGATTCATTATGGAACAAGGAATACTATAACGCCAAATGTAAAATTGAAAACCAGCAAGAAGATCCACAACGTTACAAAGAATAAACAGGATATGTCCTGCAGCCATGCTGACAAAGGGAAGAGCTTGAAGAGCCGTCCTTGAGACAATAGGAATCCATCATGGAGAGAGGTTTCTTGACAACGATCTCCCCAACAATATTTCAACGTTCAGCAAAGTTGACTGCTGCATCAATATAAAGTGGGAGACATCTACATTAAACCCATCGTTTTCCTCTGAGGAAGAGCCATAATCTTTCTTTTGCTCGTGATGATGGAGACTGTCCCCTTCAGAGCCAGAGGGGAGACAGGCCTGCGCTAAAAGGAGAGCAAGAATCTTTTCTTTCATATCGGCCAGCAATATAAAGTTATTAAAAAAGCAAATCTGAAGGCTGCCTTTGGACATCAGGATCACTAAACCGAGGAGAGTGGGAGAAAACACGTGATTCTAAAGACCAGAAAAGGCAAGAGACGAAAAGAACCAGGATAAGGGGATTCAAACGCAGATGGAGAAGGAAGACCTGGAAAGATCATGGGATGGTGCAGAAGGATTCAGTACCATTTTCTACAATAGTGCCCCTGCTCAAGATCGTGGCATGATTGGCTTCAAGGTCTGCAGCACTATTAAGATGGTGTAAAATGTGAAAACAGCTTGAGGAATGGAACTTACCAGCTAGACTCATAATTTTTTGAAAAATACGCTTCAAAAGGAGGGAAGTAGGATGAGACTTAGTGCAAATGGCCTGCATAACAATTCTGGAGTCACCAAAAACAGAGAGCTTTCGAATGTTGAGCTTAAGAGCTTGCTTGAGACCTTGCCACAGAGTGTAAAATTCAGCAGTGTTGTTAGAATCCACTCCCAATCCCTAGGCATAGGAGGATCGGATGGAGCCAGAAGGGAAGAGGATCACTCCTCCCCCACCCGAAGGGCCTGGATTGCCTTTTGAGGCTACATCAAAAAACAAGCAGTGAGCCTCCAGTGAGCACCTCCATTTAATAAACTTAGCTTCTTCCAGACGGATTTCCCAATCAGCTAGCTTTGGCTGCCTAGCCAGGGGAGAAATAGAGGAGACAGAAGTGATGGCTGAGATCCAAGTAGATTCCAAATCCTCTAGAGGATGAGCATTGCTGAGGCCCAGCTTGAGGTCCAACGCCTCTCCAAGGAAAACTCTTGCTTTTAGGGTGATCTTTGAAGGAGGATTCTCCACATTTCTGAAGAGACGGTTGTTCCTTTTGAGCCACAACTTCCAGATGATGAACTTTGGGATTAACATCCAGGCCGCTTTGAGAAGTGCCTTGTTGGAGAGGAGAAAGGGAGATAACTCAGCCCATTTGGAGAAGAGATCTGCTGTTAAGTCAAGGACAGAAAAATTGGAGTGGTCCAGGGAGAGGGATTCTCTCCAAACTTCTCTTGAGAAAGGGCAGGAAATCAGGAGATGATCAAGGTTTTCTTCATTGTTTTTACACAGAGGGCAGATAGAGGGTCCTTCCAAGGGTCCTTCCAAACCTCTCTTCCTGAGGTTTTCGGCAGTGAGAATGCTTCTGTGCACTACATTCCAGCAAAAGAGGTCCACTTTCGGGATGGACTGAAAATTCCAAACAAACTTCCATTGGATAGGATTAGGGGCTGCATAAGGAATAGCAAGCAAAGATCGATAGCCTTCAGCTATGGTGTAAGCTCTAGATTTTTTCCCCCATCCTCTTTTGTCACACGCTGATTGACTGAGTGGGGCTTTGCCTTGCAGCAGGTGGGCAAGAGTCTTTGCTTCTTCTTCAAGCCAGGGAGGATGGCCACTTAACTTCCACTCAATCCAGTGATTGTCGGAGTCCCAGACAGAGAGATCCCACATGGTGGACACATGCTGCTCTTTGAGCCAGTGTTTTATATTCTGCACTTCAAGATTTTGCCCCAAAGGCTCGTCTCCTAGGATAGAGTCTTTCCAGACATTGATTTTTTCCTATTTCCAGGGATCCAATACAACAAAGATTTGAAGTGATCCAAGGCTTTAATACAAAGTTTATAAATAGGGGAGCCTTTGATGTGAGGAGGATTGTTATCTAAACACCGAAGCCTCTGACCGGGGAAGTATTTTTTCCATAGGACCTTTTTACTCCAGCTTGATCTCCCGGAGATTAGCTGCCAAAGGAGCTTTGTTCCCGTAGCTAAGTTCTGGGATTGAATGCTTCTGATTTGGAGGCCTCCTTCGCTGTAGGGTTTTTTAATTTTTTCCCAACTGACAAGATGAAGTTTTTTCAGATTTCCTTTTCCCCCTTCCCACAGAAATTTTTTGAGAATGATTTCAGTCTTATTGTTGACCGAGACTGGAGCCAGAAGAATGGAGGTTTGATAGATTGGAATGCTGGAAAGGACCGATTTCAGAAGCACCAATTTCCCTGCCAGAGTAAGCCAACCAGCCCCCCAATTCTGAATCTTGACTTTTAACTTGTCAATGATGGGATTCCAATTCGTTGGTTTGATGGCAGATTTGAAGATCGGGACCCCAAGATAAGTGAATGAGTCCCAGCTTTGCGAGCCTTCCATTTCCAGAAGTCTGGAGGCGCTTCCCATTTCTGCAACAGAGCAGTTCCAGCAGTAGATTTTGCTTTTATGTAGGTTGAGTTTGCTTCCTGAAATCTGAATATAGGTTTCAAGCTCGTTCTTGAAGCTCCTTGCAGAATGGATACCAACACCTCCCAAAAGCAGAGTATCATTTGCAAACTGGGCATGATTAATATCTTTGACATTATGATCCATTCGAAGACCGGGAAGGGACTGGACTTGCTGACAGTTGTTTAGATAGAAACTGAGAACTGAGGCCTGAACGACATAGAGGAGTGGAGACAAAGGGCAGCCCTGTCACAGCCCTCTTGAAGCCTGGAAAAAATTTGTCGACCTCCCATTGACTAGAGGGGCTATCCAGGGTGCACAGATGCATCCTTTAATCCAGTCAATGAAGTCTGAGGAAAACCCAAATTTCTCCATCACCATGAAGAGATAGTCATATCTTACCCTGTCAAAAGCATTGGCAAGGTCTAGCCTTACTACCATGCCTTTCTCTTTTCTATTCACGCTGGAGTGAATGGCATCTTGGACAAGGATAACATTATCGAGAATTTTCCTGCCTTTTATGAATCCTCCTTGATTCTGAGGTATGATCCTTGGCAGAATTTTTTTCAGCCTGTTTGCTATAATCTTAGTAACCAGCTTATAGCCAGTATTGCAGAGGGAGATAGGATGGAACCTGGCGAAGCTGGAAGCCCCTTTCTCCTTCGGGATCAGAGCAAGGAAAGAGGAGTTTGTGCTCCCACCCAGCTTGTGATGAATTTGGGAGTTCCTAACCATCCTCAGAAGGTCATATTTAAGTATATCCCAACAGGAAGAAAAAAACCTGGCAGTGAATCCATCTGGGCCAGGGGCGCTGTCCGGTTTCATATGAGAGAGAGCAGATTTGAGTTCTTTCATGGAAACAGGGCCAGCGAGAAGATCATTATCAGGGTCTTGAACCAATATGGGAATGAGAGAAAGGGGCTGCACAGAGGGGTCTAAAGGGTCGGCAAGAGGAGCAGAGAAGAGGTCATGGAAATGGGAGAAGGATGCTTGTTTAATGCCTTCAAAGTCTATTATTAGATTGCCGTGATGGGTAATTTCTTTCACGGTTTTGAAATTTTTTTGAGATTAAGCTTGCTTGTGAAAGTAAGCGGTGCTTTTGTCACCACTTACTAACCAAAGGCTTCTGGATTTTTGACGCCAATGCTCTTCTTCAGCCCTACATGCTTTGAAGTAAGCTTTCTGAAGGTTTTATTCAGTCCGGGAGATACTTTCAGTGATAGAGGAAGAGTCCATGAGGATTTGGTGGCTTTCCAAGGCAGCTTGGGCATCTTTACAGTAATAGACTGGGGAGGGGAGGAGCTTGGCCCAGGATTTCAGCTCATGCTTAAGCCGTCTGAGCTTTTCCTCCAAGACAAAGGAAGGATTCCCATTGATCATTTGGCTCCAGGAGTTAGAGACCAGCTGGTAAAATCCTTCTTGATGGATCCAAAGGGGGCTGAATCTAAAGGGAATGGGCCCCAGGTTTTCTTCAGTAGTAAGATCAAGGAGGATAGGCTTATGATCAGAGACACAATTGGGGAGGATTTTGGAGGATGCATGCAGCCCCAGAGAGAGAAAGGAGGAGTGCACCAGAAACCTATCAATACGGGCTGCAATGTGCCCAGGCCCCAGTCTTTTATTGGTCCAAGTGAATTTACCCTTGGAAGGTTCGATGTCAACGAGGTCCCACCCCAGAATGATATCTTCAGCCCATTCCCGGGAAGGGTCTCTCACAATGGATCCCCCTTTTTTCTCAGAGGCTGCTAAGGTGACGTTTAGATCTCCTGTAATGATAATATTTCTGGGCATGTGGGCATGAAGGAATGAATCAATGGACTCCCAACACTCTTTTTTTTCCGCTGTTGAGATAGGAACATAGAGGTTGAAAAGACTTACATGCTGGGCCGATTCTTTATGAATGAAGATGGTGGAGATCCAGTGCGTGGTGCTGTGAACAGAAAGTAGATCGAACTTGGAGGAGTCCCAAAATGTGGCTAGGCCTCCCGAGGCTCCCCTGGAGCTCACGGCTTCCCCAGGGCCTTTTTTCCAAAATAAATTTCTAGCTTGGAGGGCAAGGCCACCCTCCAATTTTGTCTCCTGGACGAGAAGGATATCAGGCTTATTGATTCTAAGCATATCTTTCATTGCTTCAGCTTTCTGGGGGCTGCCTAATCCTCTGCAGTTCCAGGAGATGTACCTCATTATTTACTTTGAGAGGGGGCGGCCCCTTTAGAGGCCTGACTTATCTTCGATCTTGTATTCATCATACTTTTGAGGGTTTTTTGGGAGCCCTGTAACACATCTGCATAATATTTTTCTTCCCTTTGCTTTTTCTTGGATTTTCGTCCCCTTGGGTTCTTGACTGGGGTTGCATGCGAACTACTCGACTCGGTGGCTCCTTCGTCGGAAGATCCTTCTGGATCAAAATTAGTTGCTGATGGTTCCTCATGCACTTCTTGAGTTTCTTCACGGATAGGGGGCCTCTCAGCCCTAGGGGTTGCAGATTCAGGATGGGAGTGGATTTCCCCTGGTTCCAACGAGTATGCAGCTGGGGTGACAGGAACCTCCATGGGACTTGCGTTCTCAGGAGGAGAGGCTTCCGGAATGAGAATGAACAGAGGATGATCTGGGACGTTCAGAACAGAGGTGCTTGCCCCTTGGACCGTGTTAACTGGAGGCGGCTTAGCAGAGCGGGGCTGGACTGGATCTTTCATTGGGGCTTTAGGGTCTGAAGTCTGAGCAGTACTTGTTGCTATTTTGTCATTCGTCTTGGAGGGAGCCTTGCTTTTTTTGACCCTCTGCCATCCCTCCCCTTCTTCAGCCGATTGGGCTTTAGGGCAGTTGCGTTGAAAGTGTCCGTGTTCATGGCATTGGTGGCACTTAAATGGAAGCTGTTCATAGTCAAGTTTCTGGTAATGGTTCCAAGAGCCTACCGAGATCTTGACAGCCTCCGGTAGCCCCACCTCCAGATCCACTTCAACACATATTTGAGCACAGGAATACTGGCCTTTGGGCTCGGCTTTGTCAATGAAGCGACCTAGGGCATTTCCTATTTTCTCCAGAGCTTGAATGTTCCAACAGTGGATCGGAAGATTGGGAAGCCGAACCCAGACCGGAACCTCTTTGGGAACAGCTACAGTGGGATCGAAGTCCGGAGACCATCTGTTGAGGTACAGACCTTGGGAGCCCATGAAATAGGGTCCACTTCGGAAGATGAGATCGCGGTCCTCTTTGGAGATGAATTCGAAGACGACGAAACCTTTGCCCACCGGATAGCAGGTGACACTGTGCTTCAGATGGGGTCTCCAGTTACGATGAATCCAATCATCCGTGGTTTTGGGAGAGGGCCATAGCCCCATGAATTGGCCAACCAATCCTCTTTTGGCAAGAGCCAGAGCTATCTTGATCGAGGGTTCCTCTGGCAAAATGATTTATGGAACTGCATCTATTTTTTTGATAAATTTCGGGACCTCTTGGGCCACCAGAATCTTCCCAGGGGGTCCTAACAGCTTACGGAAAGCATCAGCATCAGAGATCGGGGTCGAGGGAGGGGGATCCCCTCCCCCAGGAGGGGCCATGGCGCGCGACTCAGCTTGGAGAGGATGCAGACAGTGGCGGCAGCAAAGCCGTGAGCCCTAAGAGCGAGTGGAAACCCAAAAAGTAATAGTAAATATTGATAATAGATAAGATGATAAATAATTACATAGGTTTGGGATTTATAATCCCGTCATGCACCTTTTCGTAAAAGGGCATGATTATTGACTTTAGATAGTCTTTTAATTAATAATAAATTAATATTAATATTAATTTATTATTATATTGTTATAGAATCACTATGGTATCCAACTCCATATCAAATAGACCTGACATCAGTTTCTGAAGCCATATTGCTTCACAACTAGCGAAGCAAGTTGCTATGTACTCTACTTCAGCCGTGCTGAGAGAAACACTGGACCGTTTCTTACTAATCCATGAGATCATGGTGGATCCCGGACAATAACATTCACCTGAGGTTCTCTTTCTATCTACGACACTTCTTTCCCAATCTGAATCCGTACATCCATACAAATTGTAGTCATGATCTCTAACATAGTATGGTCCAAAGTCTATCGCACCTTTTAGGTACCTCATCACATGCTTTGCAGCTATCAAGTAAACCCGTCTAGGTTTAACTAGATATTGACTTAAGGTGTTCACAACAAAGCATATATTTGGCCTTGTATTTGTCAGATACATCAATGACCCAATAATATTTCTGTATTGAGTCATATCCACTAACTCTGATGATTCATCATATAGAAACTTTAGGTTGGTGTCCATGGGTGTGGCTGATTCCAAGTAGGAGTAGCGGGTCCAATCGTCTCTTTTACCCAATCCAATGAGCAAACAGACTGTCATTGACCTGTCGTCCTATTCACTCACAAATTTCAAACCCACGGTAAATTCTATTTCATAATTGAAATTTCGCAGCCATCCAGATCGTTAACAAACTTGCTTGTTAAATCTGCGAAATGGCTTGTTGATCATCTAATCAGTGTCACCACCATATCAACGATGGACTCCAAAAACTATGAAGTGCATTCCATAAATATTTTGTGCACATCAAAAAAATTTCAAATCCCAAAACTTCTCCCAGCGAAATCATTGTGTGGCGTCGATCTAATTCGATGATCATTCTAGATCGTAGATCTTGATCCCTTATTATAGTGATTAGTTCTGATTTCACAACCCAACTCAATTTTATCCTCCTCGCTCTTCTATCGGTGGAATGTCTTTTCAACCGTCGATATTCTCCAAGATCAATCTCCATCGTACGATATTCAGTTGTGTGGTGATTGGTTTAGGCTTAATTCGAGCACATCTTCTAATTGTGAAATTCAACTATGACCGTGGATCCGTTCAAGATACATATGTTTAACTCTGTGATATTCTACAAGTAAATTTATCAGTGCAACGATCAATTTATTCCTGCAACACCATGTAGACTTCTTGTATTACACAGACTATCATATTCATATTCATAGAGAATTAAAATCATGGTCCTGGCTATTGAAAAGAAGACGTCAATTAAGCAAACATATGCAAAGTATAAAAATCTCATTCTTCATTCAATCAACTAGTCATAAAACACACTCTCTACTCTATGCTCTCTGCAATCTAAACAAGTTTCTTTGAGCTGTCTAAGCTCTATGAGCTTAACCAAAAAGTTTCCTATCTAAATGACTCAAACTGTGTTTTATACAATCATGGCTCCATTTCCAGATCCCATCACAAAGGAGTACAATCCTTATTAATCTCTACTAACCCTATGACTCACTAACGAATTGTTGAATTCATGCAACTAAACAACTAACTCAATCCTAACTATTACATGTGGAAAAGGATCTACATTCCTTATCCTCTTTTATTCAGATTTTACAAAATAAAGCAAATTACAAATGTATGAGACTCTGGGTCTCCTTAAGAGTTCCCTTGACCTTGTGAAGTAATGAATGACTTCACCCTCTTGAGCCTGTGTTGCTGCATCAGTGGCCATGTCTTTACAATCCAACATATCAAATATTTTCAATATTTCTATTGCATACTTTCCTTGGTTCAGAAAGATTCCTTATGGGCTCTGCCACACTTTCAACCCGAGGAAATAATGCATCAATCCAAGATCTTTCATCTCGAATTCTTCAACTAGCTTCTTCTTGCTTTCTGTAATATGTTTCTCATTTCTAGTCATAAATAGATCATCCACATACAACAATAGATCATCCACATACAACAATAATATGACAGGTTCATCATCGATAATATTCATGTAAAGGTTAGGATCAACTCTACTATTGGTAAAGCCCAAGATTGTCAAGAAGCTATCTATTCTTCCATACCAACCTCTAGGAGCTTGCTTTAGTCCACACATAGCATTTTTCAACTTACCTACATGAGTCCCTCTATCTTCGACTTCAAATCCTTGTGGATGTTCGATGTAAACCTCTTCCTCAATCGCACCATTCGGGAAGGTTGTCTTTACATCCATCTGGTGTAGATCTCACTTCATCATGGAAGCAAGTGCCATGATGGTTCTGATGGAAGTGTACCTTGTTGCTGGAGCAAATGTCTCTTCATAATTAATCCCCTCTTTTTGAGAGAATCCTCTAGCCACAAATATTTCCTTGTATTTTTCAATACTTCCATCAGCTGCATGTTTTATCTTGTAGATCTATTTCGAAGATACCACACTCTTGTTTTCTTGTTTGGCTAGTATATCCCAAACATAATTCTTCATTATTGATTGGTATTCTTTCCAGCTTCCTCGTAGTTGGTGGGGTTTTGATCAACAAGATCACACATCAAAGCTACATAACTGGAGAATGGATTTGATCTCTTGCTTGTTCTTGTAGACCCTTCTGGAGCTCCATACTTTTCTGCTTCTTGTATGATTTCTCTTTCCCAAGCAGGTTTTCTATTTCAATATATATATTCATATTATGGTGTTCCTAAGGTTCTAGCATATCATGATATTCAGATGCTACTATTTCAGGAGAGGGTTCAACTTCTACCATTATGGGAGGTACATCCTCTTCATGTACTTCTTCAAGCTGACACCTTCTGGATTTCTTAAGAGTTATTTCTTCATTAAATGTCACATCCCTACTAATCTCTATATGATGGAATCTTGAAATGTATATCCTGAACTAGGATTTGGAGACTTCACCGTATCCAACAAATATTCCCTTCTTTCTATAAGGATCCAACTTGGTTCTCTTCTCTTTAGGAATATGTACATATACTGGACAACCAAATATCTTGAGATGATTCACTTTAGGTTTCTTTCCTGTATACATTTATTTAGGAGTCTTGAATCCAAGAGCACTGTGAGATAATCTATTTTGCATATATACAATTGTTCTTGCTGGTTCATCCCATAGATGCATGGGAAGGTCTTAGTCATGAATCATTGTTTTCACTGCTTGCATAATGGTTGTATTCTTTCTTTTCGCAACACCATTCTGTTGGGGATTGCAGGGTGTGGTTAGTTCCCTCTTGATTCCAGCTTCCTTGCAGAATGCTTCAAATTATTTTGAAGTATATTCTCCACCATTATCTGATCTCAGTGTCTTGATTCTTTTATCTGAATGGTTCTCTATCAAGTCCTTGAATTCCTTGAATTTCCAGGACACTTCACTCTTGGTATTCAAGAAGTATATCCATGTCTTTCTTGAATAGTCATCAATAAATGTGACATAATATTCATATCCACTTAAATATGTGGAGTGAATAGGACCACAAACATCAGAATAAATTAATTCCAACGTACCTTTAGTCTTTGTTTCACTTTTCAGAAAGGAATTCTTGATGTTCTTTCCTTTTGCACATCCTTTTCAAGTTCCTTCATGATCAATCTTCAGATATGGTAACACTATTACCACCTTGCTCACATAGGGTAGTGCTTTGTATTTTATGTGAGCAATCCTCCTATTCCATGGTTCACTTGAGCTAGTAGTCGCATGGACAAGGGTTGTCTCTGGATGTCCCTTGAGCTTGTATAGTCCTCCTTCTTCTTCACCAATGACCACAACATCTTCAAGTGTCTTTCCTTTGGACCACACGAGTACTTGTACATCTATAAAAGCACCTCTATATCCTTTCTTATAGTGTGCTGAGATGGAAAATAGGTTCTTTTTCAAACCTGGTACATATAGTACTTCCTTAATCTTCATGGAAGTTCCAGAGTCAAGCTTGTATCTTGATTCACCAATACCTTTGATGGGATATTGATAGTCATCTCCTAATGATACTTTTTGAGGAGATTTCTTTTCTTCAAGTATTGACAAAGTTTGTTTCTTCCCTTTCATGTGCTTTGAAGCACCACTATCAATAATCCATGTATCTTCTCCAGGTGTTACAGACCCAGAGAATGCAGAGAATAGCACATATTCTTCTACATATTCTCCATTTATTATTCTCTTTCGAGCTCTTTCTTCTTCTTCTTCATCCTCGTATTCAATAAGATGAGCATGACGTCTTTTGTTGTTGTTCTTATTTGATGGACACTCTCTGGCAAGGTGTCCTATCTTATGACAGTTATAACATTGATATTTTGAGTAATATTTCTTCTGATTGTTTTCTCTTTTCTTTTTAAACTTCTTTGGAGGTCTATGCTCCTTGTGACTATCCTTCTTAAAGTTTTATTGTTTTATTCTTTTAGTATGGATGGCTAGAGCTTTATCATATTCTCTAAGTAGAGCTTCTCTGTTAGCTACTCTAACTTCTTCTTGGATGTAATCTTCCCATACAATGTCAAACTTCATAATTTTTTTGGCACACAAAGTTTGTATGAATGAATCCCAAGGTCTAGTGAGATCATTGAGAGCAGTCCTAACCAGTTCATCTTCATCAAGGGTGTCTCCAATAACACTTAGTTGTTCCTTGAACTGGGAGACCCTTGTGAAGTAATCTTGAATTGATTCTCCTTTACTCATATTGGTACCCTTCGATTTAGCTCTCAAATTCATCTTCCTGTTGATGTTCTTTCCCTCATACTTTCTAGAAAGTTCATCATACATTTGATTTGGTGTCTTCTTAGATGACACTTGAGGGATTACGTGATCTTTGATAGAATCAACAATGATCCTCACTGCCTTTATTAGGTCTTTCTCATGCTTCTCCTTAGCTTCATCTTCTTTCGGTTCTGCAACTTCATCCTTGATGTACTTCTCAAGATCATTCTCTCTAAGAATGAGACCAATCCTATATTTCCATGCTAGGAAGTTTTCTATTCCTTCTGGTTTGTCCTCAAGCTTAGTGCTTGGGGCCATCCTATCCAGGAGGTCACTAAAAATTGAAATTTCTCAAAAGTTGACCTTACCAGGGGATGCGCTTGACTGAGGCAATTTGGTTGGTCCACTTGGTTTATGGAGATCCCAAATCTTCACCCTTCAAAACTTGCTTGTGAGGTTGCAGTTTCTGCAGAATTTCTGGTTCTATTTTTTTTGCAGTTTTCTGGTTCAGTGCCAACTTAGGGTTTGGAATTCTCAGAGATTCAACCACCCAAAATATTCTATCCAGGGCTTAATATATGCTCTCTATGGAGGCACAAATTTCTATGCAAGCAGATCTTCAAAATTCCAACTTTTGCAGAAACCCTAATTTCTTCTGGAGGAAGAGGAGAGAGAGTTTCACCTTGTGAAATTTGTTCTATTCAGGCTAGCTTTGGTACCATGTTAAGATTTCATATGCTTATCTAGGTATCATTAGTGTTTAATCCAAATTCACAACAGTAGCATATGCATAATCACTGAAAGAAACACAATCACAAGATAGACACAATATTTATCCTAGGAAACCCTTAAGGGGAAGAAAACCTAGCAAAAATTCCTCTGTATAAGATGTATAAGATAAAACTCCAAAACATGTATTTTAGTCCTTGATGCTCTCTCTCTCTCCTATGCGCTACATAAGTGAGTGAGTCTATGTTTAAATGAGAAGCACAACTCCTTTATTTATACTCTTTTTGTCAACTGACTTTTAACCTAATCAAGTCAGCCCCACTAAAATGCCCAGGCTGACTTCACCTAGGAAATCAAAAAACAATATTTTATTATATTCATTAGGGTACTATTGACCCAAGTTATAATGGAGGCTTTACCTGATGACTCTATGATGATCAATTACAATAATATCATCCCGACGGAGGAATAGAACATCTCCCTTGGGGTACATCAGTAAAATACATTTAGAATATCCTTTGAAGTTATAATTATTCAACATATAAAAGCCACCGACCGTTTGAACTGAGAGTCCACATTAAGTTGGCAGTTAGGTAAAGATTTACGAAAGGTTTACAATTACAGGATAGTCGAAGCTTCCATTATTTTACAATTTGCAAACACCAAAGTTAGTGTCGATCTCCATCAATGCAATCATAAGTGAAGGAGTCACTTATCCGCTGAAATGTGGATATGCTCAGTAGAGTTGTCAAATATGGATACATTTGGAAAGAATCATCCTAGACACTGAAAATGAAAACAAACTGTACAGATGTAAACGTTACCATACATGTTGATAGTTATTGTGTGGAAATACAATTCTTATTTTTTTATGCATAGTGGGCTGGGAAAAATTGGTTCAACAATGATGTTTACTATAAAAATTGCATGGTGAAATTATGTCAACCAACGGTCACCAAACCAATTGGTTTCAAACTAAAGATTCATAGCATTTGCAAACAAATGTTTGGAATGCTTTACAGTGTTGATATTCATCTTGATTAGTGATGAAAACATGGATGTAAAATTTCTAAGCTCTGATACGTACCGCGACTATCCCCAACACAGTCTAAGAAAAATACTCTTTTAAGTCACTACCTAGATTTGGAGTAATACAGTCATCAGTTTCGATTGAGAATCTATGATTGAGCAACACGACTTGTTACATAAAACTATTTCATAAAAGAGAAGATACAGTGAATAATCTAGTTCTAAAAAGTGATTCAAATAAGATGAGAATAAAATAAAAGCAATTCCTTGGATCGCTCTACTCCTAAATTGTTTCATAAATTGGAAATGTTGTGTATTAGGAAAGGTAATTTTTAGGCGTGAAATTTCACCAATTGGCTATTTTTTGGGTTTTTTTCAAACAATAAATTCGCTATTTGGTCATTTTTAGTGTCTAATATCACCTATATTTACATAAAAATATGTTTTTTATCATAATATTCACCAAAATTTACACATTTTAGTGTTAATTTTATGTTTCATATTTAATATTCGCCAACGTATCTATAAACATGTTTTTTTTAATCCAAAACAATAGCCTAGAATACTATACTTAAGTATAATATTAGAATCCTTAAAAAATACCCTGGTATTAGGTTGAACAACATTGTGCATAAGGGAGACCCTGACCAGAGTTTTAAGTTCGTACACACTCTATATCCATATTGTAACACTTAATCAAAACACCAGATAAATACAACGCATATCTTTGGTAATAATTTCCATCTAAGCAAAAAGAACTATTCAGATCTAACATACCTCCCTACATCTCATACTAAAATTACCAATCATTTAACTATACTCGTAGATCCATGAACAAGATATAAGCAAAGTAATAAGATAATACCACAAAACCATGAGTCCAACTCCACCACGAGTTATATCACCACCATGCACAACGAAACTAGCAAGCAAAAACTTCCACATGACACTCTCTTCCAAAGTCCGTAAAAAGCTCAATGATGGACTTATGAAAGAGAGAAACACTCAAAACATGCACTCGCAACACATTTTCTCCATGCACAACATGACGTCCCGTGCTATTCCAGTGCACCAATATAAATAGCTTTTTCCCAGGTCTTATGACATCCCAATCAAATCTCAATCAATCCTTCAATCCCTATGATTTAGGATTTTGTCTAGTGGTTAAGATTTTAGATTGGATTTGATTGGTAAAATATTCCTTGCTTGCTTTACACATGTTCTTGTGTCTCATGGTGGTGTCCCCTCATTTAATTGAATTCTCCAAGTGTTTTTTCCTTTTTATTCATAATAAAAGATAATAATTGTTGTGCAAAGTATCTCTTACATCTTATGTGAGCATTTTTTATTTTTCAAGTAACTCTTACAAAAATAATTGTTATCGAAATTATTTTCACAATTATTAATAAAAAATAAAATAATAATGTCTTGGGGGTATCACAAATGCAAAATTCAAATTGTTCAATTGGAACATTGGTGCAGATACACTAGACTTCTACTCAAACACCTTATCAGCTTTTCAATCAAACATGTCTATAGGAATTCAATATGATTGTCGATAGTTTATCTAAATATGCTCTACATATTCCAAGGGGATGTTTATCCATTGGAGAATTTAATGACCATATTAGTACCAACAATAGCATTATGCAGTTATACTAGTTTCTATCTTCCTCATAGTTTTTGAATATTTGTCTTTTTAGGAGGATGAACACTTTGTCATGATTGAAAGTACATGATTATACTCTCTGTATATCAGACTTTTCTAGTATTTTCTTTGAATATTTTTATCGTTTTTGGTTTTGATCGAGATTGATGACTCTTGATGGACTATGTCAACATTGCTTTTGTAACTTTGATTCACCTTAGAATAACAAGTTATAGGTTTGTTTTCCTCTGTGAAAAAAAAAGTGGATAGTAAGGCAAATATCCCAACCTAGTTTTTCAAACAAAATACTTTATATAAGAGGTGTGACCTAAATTCCACTTCAACCATTCCAAGTGTGAGGGATGAGATAAAATAAATATTTACTTAAGTTCAGTTTTACCCATGATGGGAAAACCAACCAGGGTTTTTGAGGTCTTAGTTGCAAGAATGGTTTTAATTACATTTATTTCATAAATATGTATATTATAACATGGTGTTTGAAAAAGGGTTGGCACAGGTGTAAAGAATTACCATTCAACTAGAATAACAAGAAAGTTGATGGTTAATAATCGACGATAAATGAGGATGTTCTATTACTTGATTGCACTGCCCTTTCACATTTTTGTGGTGAGACTTGCTGGTAGTCCCTCCAAATCCTTTAACGACCTGGTATTTTTAAGGGGTTTTATGCCCAAATTGATATGTACTTTAGTAGATAGATTTACTACTAAATTGCTAGCCGAGGAGCCATTTACCTGGTTGTTTCCTTTACTCTGTATATTTAAAACAATTTTGAACTAATGACTATTTAGACTTGTATAGGGAATTTGTTTTCTTGACTCTTCTCGAGGTTTTCAATTTGGTAATCATAAACGAATTGTTATTCCAAAATTATTTGCATAATCTTGTGTTTCTCCTAACAGGTTATTTTGTTTTCCTAAACTATAGTATAATTTATCCTACTCTTAAACAAGCAAAACAATTGCTTTAATGTGTTTATTATCATGCATGTTAAGGGTTTCATGGTCTGATATAATAAACATGTTTCTCTTCATAGCTGGTATCCCATAAGACATAACAATTCAGTATTCCAGGGGAGATGAATTAAAATATTGATCTAAACAAGTCAATTTTGATTAATGGAAGTTTTGATGTTTCTGTCTCGGTCACTAGTCTATAGGGTTCAAGCTTAGTTTTATACTCAAGATATAATGGTGATGATCTTGTTTTTGTTTAGTATTGTTCCTTTGAACCATTAACTCTTGTAACTATTTCGATGTTACAGTTTTGGTTGTATTCATAGCTTTGTTGTCAAGGTTTTATTTTTCTCCTTGTAAATAAACACTCCACAACGTTAATAGTAATTAATATCCATGGGGGTTTCCCTTAGGGTTTGAATGCATCCCTTAGTGATTGTCATTGAGTGAGAGAAGTTGATTTTCGATTCTCTCTTAGGATTTGATAACATCGAGTTTACAATGTTCAAATTTTGCTTGCATTCAGACTTAGGTATAAACTGTAATATAATATTCATGTAAAATATACTTAAATAATAATCATAAATCCTTAAGTCAGATTCCGTGATTACTATCTTTATCAACAAATTTATTACAAATAAAATATTCATAGTTTACCAAACTATAATCCTAAGATAAGAAAACAAGACTCATTTGTAAAGAAGCAGTGGTACTAGGTGTTGAGAAACCCCACTCCAATCAGCCTTAAGATATCGAGCCAAAAGACTTGTAAGTATCCAACGCCTTGCCTACAATTCCACTTTAATTTGTTGATCTTTCCTCTCCAAGTGCCACCAAAATTTGCAGGAAGGTTATAGCTCAGAGCCTGTAAGCTCAAATCCTATAGAGCCCAGAAGCTCGATATTACAGATCTTGGAAGCTTTGATTTTTTTTTAGTTTAATAGCCCAATATGATAGAGCCTGAGAGATCATAAAAATTTTAGGGGTTTTTCTCCTTTCTCCTTCTTTTCACAGTTGAGAACTTCCTTCATCCAAACTTGGGTATAAACTGTAATATAATATTCCTATAAAATATATTAAACAATCTTCATAAATCCTCAAGTCATAGATTATGTGATTACTATATTTATCGACAAATTTATTACAAATAAAATATTCACAATTTATCAAACTATAATCATGAGATAAAAAACAAGACTCGTTTGTAATCAAGTAGTGGTACTAAGTGTTGAGCAACCCCACTCCACTTGACCTTAATATCTCGATGCAAAAATCCTTGCAAGTTTCCACCCCCTTTCTCAGAACTTGACTTTAATTTGTTGATATTTCCTCTCCAAGTGCCACCAAAATGTGTAGGAAGATGACTGCTCAGAGCCTATAATCTCACTTTCTACAGATCCCGGAAGATTGATATTACAGATCCTGAAAGCTTTGATTGTTTTGATCTTCAAATATCAATATGAAAAAGCTTGAAATATCATTAAAATTTTAGGGTTTTTTCTCCTTTCTCCTTCTTTTCACAGTTGAGAACCGATGAAACAACAAAAGGGCGTTTAGATGGAACAAACCCTCTTTAGAGGAGAATATTTTACTTTGGAAAATCAATTTCCCTGAATTGAATATATTGTCGTTCTGTTCTATTTGGCACATATGGAAGGTGAGGAACACCACTTTATTTGTAAATATATCCTAGTTTCCCTTACAAGTGAACGTCAGGATTACTTGTCATTTTAGGGAGATTTTGGTTTCATCAAAAGATCAAACACTACGTGTGATGATTGATCCAATTGTTGACAAATCTAGGTGCTGGGGTTTTTTGAATGTGGCCTCCAAAGATGATAAATGTGGTGGTGGTATAGTTATTCACTTATCAAGATGTCTTTTTTCTATTAAAACTCAGATGCAATATGGGCAGAAATGAAAGAGATGAACTACTTTCTCTTTGGAGGCTACTGAAGCTTATTATTTAAAAAGGCATTCATCATGTCCAAATTTTTGGAGACTCTCGGATCATAATAGACTGGACCATGTACATATGTAAACTTCAAATCATTCAATTGGAACATTTGAATAAATTTGATAAACAATGAAAAAAACTTATATAGGACTTTTATCAAACACTTGACTGCAAATCTGATTTATAACTTGTCTGAATTAAAAATTCATAAGATGAATTTGAATGATAGTTTAAAGTATAAATACCAATGAACTCAACTTCAATCTAAAGAATAGTGTGACAACATAGAAATTTAGGGCCAAGCCCAGGGAAAAACCTAACCAGAGGAAAACCCAGAGAAATAATTTTATTTGTGAGAGAAGTCAGAAATTTGACAACTCAAAATTTCTTCAGCATCAAAATAATTTCAGCAACCCTGTTCTGTAAATCTACATTGAAGAACATGAAAAAAAATACTCACAGTCAACCCACACATGGGAACTGTACACAATAGCTTTCTCGAGATTCATGCCAAGTACGGACTGTACAGAATCTTCCTATCATTAAATGCATAAATTATGTCTTGAAATTTGTGCTTGCAATTTGCCTCAATTTATGTGCATGTATGTTCTGCAATAATGACTATACGGATTCTGGCTGTACAATCCAATGATGCTACATATGTCTTGGGAATTGTGCCTTCAGTTTGATGATCAGTCTCTCTCTCATAAATAAAAAATTTCCTCTTAAGAAATTTATTTCTCTCTCTCTCTTTGTCTTGTCTTCTTCTTCTTCTGATGTGTTGTCTCTCTTTTCCCTAGACATTCTTTTATACTTTATTTCACCCAAACTAACCCTAACTAACTCAACCAACTTAATCAATGGATAGGATTAGCTTTATCTGAGGGCTCTCATTTAATGCACATATTTACTTTATTCAATACATTAAATGCACTTTTTTGGGTCCCACAACTTTAAGTCACTTTAAGTTTATAAAGTACAAAGTCACTTTAATAATATAAAAACACACTTTACATTAAAGAGTTCACTAGGAAAAATACAACTTATGTCCCCCCCACGTGACATCAAAATCATGGGGAAGGACCAATTGAGTTATAAAAGCTAACACTCCCTCTTAACAAGGGAGATCCTTCCGACAATTCCTGTATCTCCACCACCTGAGTCTATGTCCTCTGAAGAAGCTCCCTCTTGCTCTAGAATGTGACCTGGAGATCCATGTCGAAAAACAACTCTAAACTGAGAGTTGTGAGGGGAATCCTCTCTAAACCCTTGCCTTTTCTCATAACCTCCATACTGGTTGAGTCTCCTGCCAGTATAACTCTCCTCATATGAAGGTATCATCTGTGCACCTGCCTCATCTTGAGATTAAGTCTTAGATAACCATCCACTTGACCCTGGAAACATCACTTCTCCTTGCAGAAAATAAAGTTTGTCTCCTCTATTCCCAAGTAAAATTGTGGTACCAACTAGGTTCTCTACCTGATATAGACACATTTGTCCTATCTTGACAAAGAATCCATACCGGTCATCCTACGATGATGACATAGAAAGTCTGCTAACTTTCATACCTGGAACAAACAGTACCCTATTTACTTCAAGAATTTCTCTAGATCTAGTTGGAATTTCATAGTTCCAACTCCTCTTATCTCTGCCCGAGGATTTCCAATATATGTTTCAATAAAGTTTCATGGAGAAATTTCTTCTATCCTCTGAAAAATTCCATACTTTCTGGTCATATGGCTAGTTGACCCACTGTCAACTATCCAAGTGTCATGGTAATCCACTAAACTATCTATACTAGTCTCAACTGATGCCAAAGAAAATTCCTTTTCAAATTTGGCAGCAAAATCTAGTACTTTTGCTAATGTTGCTCCCTCTTTGTCTTCATCCTTCTTCTTAAGACATTGACTAGCATAGTGGCCAAACTTATTGTAGTTATAACAACCAACCTTACTAAGGTCTTTCTCCCTTTTCTTCCCCCCTTTACCTTTTCCTTTGGTAAGAAGGGCTACATTTTCTTCACTTCTATGAGAGTCATTCTGGAAAGTCCCCTCCTGAGTCTCTTCTTGAACAAAGTCATCCCATAACCTTGTCCAATCAGGAAGTTTCTCTCTAGAAACTACTCCTTGCAAAAATGTGTGTGATTTTGTAGTGAACCCATTAAGAGCATATCTAACAAGCTCTTCATCTTCCACTTTCTCACCAGCAACACCCAGTTCATCTCTAACTTGAGAAATTTTTGTGAGATAAGTGGTTACTGTATCAACATCAGTCATCTTGGTATTCCCCAGTTTTTCTTTGAGAACTATCTTTCTATTATGATTCTTACTTTGATAAAGAGTACATAAAGCTTTACAAATATCAAAAGCATGTGACTTACCTGTGATGTGAGGTATCACATGATCTTTTATAGAGTCCAAAAAGATTCTCTGTGCCTTGATATCTTTCTTGTCAAAAGCAATCTTCAAAGTAGCATTTGTGGGAACTGTGATGGTGTTAGAAGCACCAAAAATATCCCATAGCTCCAACTCTTTGAACAATATGGTTATGCGCTCTTTCCAAGGGCTGAAATTTTTAGACCCATCCAGTCTGTCTTCATATCGCAATCCTGCTGAGGTCATGACTTCAACTAATAAAATTTAACTGACCATGACTTGAATCTCTTATGTTCTGTATCACACAACTTAACACACCTTCTTCAACAATCACGCTCTGATACCATGAAGAAATTTGATAAACAATCACAAAACCTTATATAGGACTTTTATCAAACACTTGACTGCAAATATGATTTATAACTTGTCTGAACTAAAAATTTATAAGATGAATTTGACTGATAGTTTTAAATACAAACACTAATGCTCTCAACTTCAATGTGAAGAAAAATGTGACAACATAGAAATTTAGGGCCAATCTCAGGGAAAAACCTCACCAAAGGAAAACTCGAAGAATTAATTTTATTTATGAGAGAAATCAGAAATTCAACAACTCATGAATTTCTTCAGCATCAAAATAATTTCAGAAACCCTCTTCTGTAAATATACATTGAAGAACGTGTCAAAAAAATACTCACAGTCAACCCACACGTGCGAATTATACACAACAACTTTCTCGAAATTCGTGCCAAGTATGGACTGTACGGGTTCTGCCCAGCATTAAATGCATAAATTCTGTCTCGAAATTTATTCCTACAATTGGCCTCGATTTTTGTGCATGTACAGTCTGCAATAATGACTATACGGATTCTGGTTGTACGATTCAATGATGCTACAAATGCCTTGGGAATTGTGCCTTCAGTTTGATGATCAGTCTCTCTCTCATAAATCAGAAATTTCCTCTCAAGAAATCTATTTCTATCTCTATCTCTCTTGTCTTCTTCTTCTTCTGAAGTGTAGTCTCTCTTTTCCCTAGACATTCTTTTATACTTTATTTCACCCAAACTAACCCTAACTAACTCAACCAACTTAATCAATGGATGAGATTAGCTTTATCTTGTGGCTCTCATTTAATGCACATATTCACTTTATTAAATACATTAAATGCACTTTTTTGGGTCCCACAACTTAAAGTCATAAGTTTATAAAGTACAAAGTCACTTTAATTATATAAAAACACACTTTACATTAAAAAGTTCACTAGGAAAAATACAACTTATGTCCCCACCATGTGACATGAAAATCATGGGGAAGGATCAACTGAGTTATAAAAACTAACAACATTGGTGCAGAGACACTAGAATTATACTCAATCCAACATGTCTATAGAAAGTCAATACAAATGTTGAAATTTTATCTAAATATGTTATGCGCCTTCTGGAGGGATGTCTATCCATTGAAGAATTTCATGACCATATCAGTACAATAGCAATATGAAGTTATACTAGTTTATATCTTCCTTACATAGTTTTTTGAACAATTGCCTTCTTTGGAGGATCAACACTTTGTCATTATTGAAAGCACAAGACTATACTCTATGTATATCAGACTTCTCTAGTAATTTCTTTGAATATTCTTAGTTGTTTTGGTTTTGATCGAGATTGATGGCTCTTGCTGGATTATCCCAACACTGCTATTGTAACTTTGATTCACCTGGCTCTTGCTGGATTATGCCAACATTGCTTTTGTAACTTTAATTCACCTTAGAATAACAAGTTACAACTTTTCTTTTCCTCTTTGAAAAAACAAAAGCGGATAGTAAGGGAAATATCCCAACCTAGTTTTTCAAATAAAATCTTTTACCCTCAACATGTTCTTTGCCCTCAAAATGTTAATTATGCTCAACATCTTCCCTTAATTTTACCTGGCCTCGTAGGAACATAATCGATGCCGTATTATCTTCTTTTTATTGGTTAGTAAATATACTCTGGTAGCCTTCTAAAAGAAGAAGTGATCCATTAGTAGGTTATATTTTTTTGGTTTGATAGAATGGTGTCTGCTAATGACATCTTCCATTGTTGTGAATGAGATAAACCCATCCTCCTCTTGATTTTTCTTAGTCATACTGGTGGATGCTAAGGTCGGGAGAGAAACAACTCTCTCTACATGCCTTTTATTGACCATTATGCACAAACGAGAATTACCAATGAGCTTGGTAATGCTTTTTGCAATAAAAGTTTATAAACCTAGGCCTTGCTTTCTAAGGTTGTATTTTATTTATTATGAAGTGAATTGTGTGTTGGATATATTAAAAGGACTGAGACTATATTGGGTCACCGAAATTCATATTCATATATTTAAGCCTAAGTTAGTTGGAAGCGAGTTAAATATATGAGGTTTAAGCTAACACTTATGTGTTGTTCTCGAAATATCCAGTGTGTAGAGTATTTAAATAATAACAGATAAGCCTATTTTATTCGCTCTAATGAGAATAGACAAGTCTATAAGTAGCCTTAGGTCATGACTAGTAATGTGGAAGAAATGTTTCATTTCTGCCTAGTGTATTTATGCCTAGCTCGGGGTGGCCTCTTGGTGGAAAAATGCACACCGTACTGTGCCAGTTGGTTGGGAGGAAATTCAAGCTTTCAGTCACCAAGTGCTTTTGAGATAAGTATTTGTCGATGATTATGCTAACTATTATTTGGTGTGGTCTTAGTATTTTAAAAGGTTATTTATTTATGTTACTAATTCAGAAGCCTACTTGTTTTGGTTTGAGTTCTACGTTGGCTATGTTGGCAATGCTTATCAAGATTATCATCTGTGTCAAGATTCATTTATTAAGTGTTGAACTTAAAAGAGTTATTGCAATTCATTATATATTCTTCCATGATAAGAATTCATTAGAGTTGAGTATAATGAATAGTTGGACTAAAATTTCATAGATATATAAGGAAGGTTTCAATTATTCCAAGGAGCATTAAAGTGTTCTATCTTCTTAGAATTGATTTAGGACTACATTTCTAGAAGTACTCTTATGTTGTAAAAGAATCCAATGAAAGGGTTTCCGATAAGTTAAAGAATTATTATTGAAGTTTGATCTTTTATCTCATCTATATGTTAATATAGTAAGTGGCTGATTGTAGGTTTTCTTTAACCACATTATGTAAAGGATATTCTACTAATGTATAATCAATAACCTTGTTTTCTATCATCATTGTTATAATATGTCTCTATTATAAATAGATGTGAATTATTGGCTTTCATTATATTTGTGATAATAGTAAGTCATGAAATACCCTCTCAACAAGTATATACCAAGGACATAATATGAGGGAACCTTGTTCAAAAGGTTAGGGCGGTCTTCCCTCTTTACTTAATAAATTATTTTAAAGAACAAGTTTTAATTTGTCATGGTAATGAAATAATGTTGAATGCTATATTACTTTCTTTGAAGTCATAACATTATTCAGCTTGACCTTATTATTATTATGAGATTATTGGAAGTAAGAGTTTGAAACTCTAATGTAAGCTTTTAGTTTCCAATTACCTTTGAGCTAAGTATTTGCCTATGATTATGCTAATTATTATTCGGTTTGGTCTTAGTCATTTGAAAAGGTTATTTATTTATGTTACTCATTTATAAGCCTACTTGTTTTGGTTTGATTTCTACATTCACTATGTTGGTAATGTTTATCAAGATTATCTCGTGGGTTAAGATTCATTTATTAAGGGTTGAAACTAACAAAGTTATTGCAATTGATTAGGTATTCTTCCATGATAAGAATTCATTAGATTTAGTATAATGAATAGTTGGACTAAAATTTCATAGATATATCAAGAAGGTTTCAAATATTCCAAGGAACATTAAAGCATTCTTACCTTCTTAGAAATGGTTCCATTTCTAGAAGTACTCTTATGATTGTAAACAAAAGCTAATGAAATGGTTTCCGATAATTAAAGAATTATTATTAAAGTTTGAACTTTGATCACATCTATCTGTTAATATAATAAGTGGTTGGTCGTAGGCTTTATTTAACCACATTATGTAAAGGATATTCTGCTAATGTATAATCAATAAACTTGTTTTCTATCATCATTGTGGTAATGTCTCTATTATAAATAGAGATGAATTATTGGCTTTCATTATAGTTGTAATAATAGTAAGTCGTGAAATACCCTCTTAACAAGTAAATACTAAGGACATAATATGAGGGGACCTTGTTCAAAAGGTTAGGGTGGTCTTCCCTCATTATTTAATAAAACATCTTAAAGAACAAGTTTTAATTTTCCATGGTAATGAAATAATGTCGAATGCCATATTACTTTCTTTGAATTCGTATCATTATTCAATTTGACCTTATTATTATTATGCAATTATTTGAACTAAGAGTTTCACACTCTAATGTAAGCTTTCAGTCGCCAAGTACCTTTGAGCTAAGTATTTGTCTATGATTATGCTAATTATTATTCGGTTGGGTTTTAGTCATTTGAAAAGGTTATTTATTTATGTTACTCATTCAGAAGCCTACTTGTTTTTGTTTGAGTTCTACATTTGCTATGTTGGTAATGTTTATCAAGCTTATCAGGTGTGTTAAGATTCATTTATTAAGTGTTGAACTTAAAAGAGTTATTTCAAATGATTCGATACTATTCTATGATAAGAATTCCTTAAAGTTCAGTATAATGAATAGTTGGGCTAAGAATTCATAGATATATCAAGAAGGTTTCAAATATTCCAAGGAACATTAAAGTATTCTTACCTTCTTAGAATTGATTCAGGTTAATATTTCTAAAAGTACTCATGATTGTAAACAAAAGCTAATGAAAGGGTTTCTGATAAATTAAATAATAATTATTAAAGTTTGATCTTTAATCTCATCTATCTTAATATAGTAAGTGTTTGATTGTAGGTTTGCTTTAACCATATTATGTAAAGGATATTCTGCTAATTTATATTATAATCAATAAAAAAAAATCTGTCCTCATTGTGATGATATGTCTCTATTATAAATAGAGATGAATTATTGGCTTTCATTATATTTGTGATAATAGTAAGTCATGAAATACTCTCTTAACAAGTATATACTAAGGACATAATATGAGTGAACTTTGTTCAAAAGGTGAGGGTGGTCTTCCCTCTTTATTTAATAAATTATTTTAAAGAACAAGTTATAATTTGTCATGGTAATGCCTTAATGTTGAATTCTATATTGATTTCTTTGAAGTCAAAGCATTGTTCAACTTGAGCTTATTATTATTATGAGATTATTTGAACTGATGATGATGATGATTAACGTACACTAAGACCAACTTTGGTCTATCGGACCTTAAGAAGGACAATACTTGGTTTACTTTAAGAAGAACAATACTTTGAAACTCTTAGTTCAGATAATGAGAGTATATGAACTAAGAGTTTGACACTCTAATGTAGTTATTTGTTAGCATAATCACGGAGAACCATGCTCCTAAGAGGTTTAATGTGTTGAATGCGGGTTTGGTAATTTTAAGGTTCAAATCTCTAGTAGTTTGAAATATGGGATAATTGCATGTTTTTTTTTTGTAAATTGAGAGTCTAATCTATTGAAGCAAAATAATAGTACATGAAAAAATACATATCATGATGGAATTTCTATGAACTAAATGTAGCAGAGAGAATTTAGAACCATGCCCCTCTCAAGAATTCATACTTTTACAGTCAAATTGATCCTCCCAATGGAAGGGAAAACAAATCATAGTGATAACAAAATAAACAGTATTGAAGCAAAAAAAACTGAGTGTTACTATTCTAATCAACTGGTAGGGATAGACCTAAATTGACAATGAGAGAGATAAACAAAAACATTGGAACCTATACTTATGGCTTGGAGGGATTCTCCTCCTTAATGGGAACACCAAAGCTAAAGCCTATTTGCGTTTTTGGTCGTCTTTCTGCTGGTGGAACCAGTGGGTTCACAAAAGTATGGCCTCCATCCTTTCCAGAGCTCTTAGAGTCACTGCTAGTATCCTCTTCGTTGCTCAAGTCATTGATGCTACAGGGATTACTCTTAACCAGGAACGGTTCTATTTTCTTGTAATCCACATCAATATTGATGGATGCTTTACCATGCAGGGTGCTCGCCATGGACCTCGAAGGAGGAGGAGGAGGATGCTTTATATCCATGGGAACCACAGGAGGAGTCATAGAGGGAGTTGTGGGATCATTCTGAGTACCTGTGAGAATGAGGATAATCCTGGCCAGAAGGTTCTTTACCACCTAAAAGTTGCACGTGTGCAGGACTGTCCTATTCGTCATGGAGTGAGATCCCATGAGTTCATCCTCCCAATCATCCATGAGATAACGGAGTTGGTCTAGAATTTCGACGTCGTAGCCTTTAGTATTTTCCTGAGTAGTGAGAATTCTTGCATGCTCAAGTTTACATGACCTCCATGTCCTCGCCTTGGTGTAGCTCACAATATGGGAGACATCTTCAGATGAAACAGAAGCACAGTGTGGTGTAAGCTCTAAACTTTGGCTGAGAAGGAAGGTGCAGGAGGATGGAAGCTAGCATGCTTCACAGATGCTACATGCTCTACAAAATTGTCGACCTTCACTACAATGCGTAGGGAGGAACAAATGAGGTAAGGGGTGATGAACATGTTTCCCATATGAAGGTTGCATGGGTGCATCAATAATTTGGAGAGCCTACACGGATCGAGGGAGGGAATGACCTCCATCATTAAAGGCTTAATGATGGATAGTATGGGGAGTGACGTCAGAGGACAGCTGTGTGTCCCTACAAATGCTCCCGCTCCTCCTTTGAACCATGTAATCACCCGCATCCAGATGAATTTCATCCTTGGTGATATGGATACATTCATGCTTAAGAGTGGAGTCTAGAAGCTATTCCAGGGAGAAGTATTGCATATAAGAGTTCGAAGGGACTCCCTAATTAGCTAGTTTGTTAGCTAAAGAGTTAGCTTGTTTTCAAGCATGCTGAAAGGTGATGGTTGAAGGTCGAGAAAGGAGGAGTGCAAGTTGTTTTAGATCGTAGTCTAACCTCCAACTAGGGGAAACCTTGGTGCAATTGGAACCATTCTGAAATATGATGTCCATATTTAGGATAAGCTATGAGTCGCCCTCTATTATAAGTGGAAAGAGATCATGGTTGAAAGCAATACAGTTTCCTTGGAGTAAGCCTATTAATTCGGTTGCATTGTTTCTTTCTATATCGAGCATTCTGTAGAAAATTTTTATTATATAGCCAGTGGATGATCTGAAGACCCCATCGTAGCCTGCTTTTGTAGGATTACCTTTGGATTCCCTGTCGAGATTTATCTTGTAAAAACTAGGGGGAAGACCTCTTCAATGATTCAGGATGGTGAAGTGATGAGTCTAGGTTGAGGATGTAGTAGAAGTCTGAAGAGGGGATATTTTCCAATTCTCCAAAATGATCTTTTCCATGGGAGTAGCTTGGAGATCTTAATCGTTCCATTTATTCAACATGGTATTTTCCTTGATATGCTGATGACAAGAATCCTAAACAATTTCAATGGGGGTGGCTTTATCTTGAAAACTTATGAGATTGTGTTCCTTCCAGATGTTCCAGATGAAAAATCCCGGGATAAGTTGTCATATTCTGTTTAGAAGAGGATTCTGATAGGGGTAGCTATGCTAGTACTTAATAGTCTTTGAAATGTTCCCTTGGAAGTGATTGGTTCTCTTGAAAATAGAGTCAATCCTGTCCTAGATTCTGCTGGAGAAGGAGCATTGATCGAGAAGATAATCCATGGTTTCCTCTTGTTCTTTACATAGAACACACTGCGATGGTACTATGAAGCCTCTTTTGAGGAGATTGTCCCACGTAATAAAGTGCTTATGTAACACAAGCCAGAGAAAGATAGTCACTTTTGGCCAAGTTTTTATACCCTAGGTTTTGGGCCAACAAAGCTCAAGTTGCTCATTAGGAATGCTGATGGAGAGATGATATGATTCCTTTATAGAGAACATACATTTGGGTTTGTAACCCCAACTAAGAATGTCAAGGCCATGCTTGGTTCTGATAAGTCTTTGTTGAAGGTCCTCCTAGACCAAGTCATAATAAACCCGTTGTTGGTTCGGATGCCATCTATCATGGGGTAACCAATTGCAAAAGTCCGGTTGAGTGTCCTGGTCCCAAAAATTGTTGAATTTTTCATGATTGGGTAGTTGAAATGTATCATGACATGATATATATTGAGCATAGAATCCAAGCAGGGGAATTGGTTCCAGGAATCCATCCAAAAGTTGGCCAAGAATCCATCATGAATTTCCTAGAAGTTGGGTTCCTGGACTAAATGACATTGAGAACTTGCAGCATTCCATATGAGAGAACCCTTTATGTCCTACGAGAATCTTATGAGACTATGAGCATTCCAGTTTACAACACATTTTATATTCTAGATCTAGGCCCAGGGACGGTAACCCAATTCCACTAGATTTTAGCACTTAGAATTTCATTATTTTTAATTGGATCCTGAAGCGCACGACCTCCTTCATTTTTAGTACGACAAATGGTTTCCCATTTGACCAAGGACCAATTGTGAGAGACTTTGTCCCCTTGCCCGAGGAAGGCACCCTGAAGGGTTCTAATGGATTTGAGGATCCATTTAGGGGAATCTAGGACAAAGAACAATCATAGAGGCATCACTTGAAGAACATATTTCGTAAGGACAATGTGTCGAGCTAGATCGAGAGTGCGCAAAGTCTAGTAGGAGAGTTGGAGCTATAATTTATCAAGAAGGTCCTTCAATGAGGAGTGTTTGAGGGAAGACTCAATAAGTGGGGCACCAAGATACTTCGAGGGGATATTGGAAGCCTTGAAGCCTGAGATTCCGGTGATAGTCCTTTGGGTGAGAAGAGGGGTGTTGAAGAAAAAGAAAACGGATTTTTCAGTATAGAGGGCCATGCCATAAGCTTTGGAGAAAGTGGAGAGAATATCACAAAAGGTTTTGGCTTCCTGGATAGAGGGATGTCCCATGAGTAGGTTATCGTCCACAAATTGTTGGTGGGTTAGGGGGATGTGATCATGAAACAAGAGGCCTTTTAAGGTGCCAAGGGAGTTGACGTGGCTAAGCATATGTACCAAATCTTTGACCATAAGGATAAAAAGGAAGGGAGAGAATGAATCACCTTGTCGGATACCTCGTGAGGGATTGAAAGTTTTTGAGGGAACACTTTTAATGAGGAGCGAGAAAAAATCTGTGGAAATTAGGCCGAGGATCCAACAGACCTAGGAATGATCAAATCCAAAGGAAAGGAGGATTTGTTTGATGAAGTTCCAATTGAGTTTATCAAATCCTTTGGAGAGGTCAAGTTTGAGGAGCATACCATGATTTTTGGAGATTTTAAGAGAGTGGATAAATTCGTGAGCAAGGATAACGCTGTCAAGAATCTGGCATCCTTCTACGTACCCAATTCGCTCCGGGGAGATGAGGTGACGGAGTAGAGGCTTGATGTGATTAGCAATGACTTTGGTAATAATTTTGTAAAGAACATTGCACATGGCTATGGGTTTGTACTTACTAGGAGTGGCCACTTTGTCTTCTTTAGGGATGAGAAAGAGAAATGTAGCATTGAGGTCTGGAAGGATCCTTTGATTGCTACGAGATTATTCAACCACATCCTAGATTTCGTATTTGAGAAAGTACCAACATAAATAAAAGAAGTTGACAGTGAAGAGATTAGGTCCTGGAGCTTTATCCTCCTTCATTTGTTTGATATCCATTTCCACCTCTTGAAGCGTGGTAGGTCTCATGAGAATGGCGTTTTGGTAATCTGTCACCAAGGTGGGGATGTGTGAAGTAATGTGTTGAATAGCCTCTTCTTGATCCATATCATTTTTACAGAGCATGTCTTCATAGGATGTGACAAGTTTTGCTTCTATATCCTTGTTAAGTTTCCAAACTAGTTTTGTTAGTTTTCTTGAGATGGGTGATCCCATTGTGCATGCACTGTTGGATAATGGAGTGATGGAAGAAGGAAGTGTTACGCTCCCCCTCCTGTAGCCATTTGATTTTGGGTTTCTGCTTCCATAGTATCTCTTATTGTCTGGAGTGTTCCTCTATTTGAGAATAGACATGCTACTCCTACTTGTCCTTTTCCTATGTTCTATCACTAGTAATAATCTGTTGTTGGAGTTGTTCCATTTCCTGCTCGAGTTAAGCTTTGCAAGTGAAGATGTTGTCGAAGGTGTGCCTGTTCCAATATTTGAGATTTTTTTTTAAGAGCTTCAACTTCTTCTGCATTCTGATCATGCAAGAGGATCCATTGACCTTATTGGTAGACCACCAATCCTTGATCATATCAGAGAAATCTAGATGAGTGAGCCAAAATTTCTCAAATCAGATAGGATTTCTACGTGCGATCTCTTCCAGCTGCCAGTTTAAGCATATGGGCCAGTGATCAGAACCTACGACAGGGATGATGGAGGCTGTGAGTTCCTCATTTTTGCGGATAATATGCTCCGAGATAAGGAAACGATCTAGCTTGGAAGCAATCCGTGCAGTTCCTCCTCTGTGATTGTTCCAGTTGTGGATGCCATTATTGGTTTCCATGTCTACTAGTCCATTATTATCAAGGAAGTCCTTAAAGAGAATATCTTCCCGAGAGAGAAAACAATGACCCCATCATTTGTCCTTTAAAGAGGCGATGAGATTGAAATCCCCTCCTAGAATATCGAGGGGATAGGGTTGATCCTTATTGCTTTAATGCAAAAATTCCAAGAATTGGAGTTTCTAGTTAGAAAGTTGAGGGCCATACACATTGGTAATTATGCCATGCATGTTGGTGCCAATGGGATGAAAATGTGTCGAGATGGAGTGCTGAGAAGCCATGAAATTTTCTATATCTACTTCCTCTGGATTTTAGGATATGCTTAATCCTCCAGAAGCCCTTACCGAGTCAACGGAAACATATATGCTTCCTCTCCATAGTCTTGTTGGAGTCATTACCCAACCCACACACCTATTTGGTCAATTTTGGCCTAATTAACCACTATCCTAAGTTTATTGACTTGAATTGGCATCAGCATTAGCACACCATGACATCAGCATTAGCACACCCACGCCCTCCTTCAATCAAGGAGGCCAACTAAGCCTTCTCCTTCAATTAAGGAGGCTAACTAGGCTTCCTCCTTCAATCAGGGAGCAATTCTGGGGTGATATGAGTGTCATAAGTGCACCAATGAGTTAACTGAATGCCATTTCACCTAAAAATCAGTTAAGCTGAGTTGTAAAGGTGCCTCTCTCATGTCATTATTTATTTTGGGTGGATTTGGGTGAACTGGAGTGAGTTAATGCGCCTCTAACAACTTCTGATGACCAGTATCAGTTCAGTTCACTTCATCGAAGCTAACTGGAATTAGTGATGCGCTCCACCTACTGATTTACAATGCAGTGACATGTAGTTGAGTTACATTCAGTTAGACTCAGTCATTCATTACACTCTGATTCAGTTAGGACTTAGTTAGAGTCAATCATGGCTAGATTAGTGGTTAACTGGTGTGTTTAGTGTGGCTAACATACAGTTAAGCTACACCCATCCATGGAATTCGAATGAACTCTATTGAATTCCAATTGCCTTGCATTCATGCAAGTTTGCATGACATTGTATTATTGTATTCATTCCATTATTGATAATATACAACTGCAACCTCCTATTGCAGTACTGTTATGTCATTTCATGCCTAAATTGTCTTGAATATCTTGTAAGTCTATGCTTTGTCTCAAGATTGCTGTGACAGGAATTTAATATGGTATCATAGCCACGATGAGACGAAGCTCTTTCTTCAGAAAACATGATTTTTTATGGATCTAGCATGCAAAATTGAGAAAAAAGCTCAAAAATTCCAGCACTGCACCAGAAGATGAAGGTTTACCACATAAGTCCTATGCAAAGGAATTGTTGATAAAGATTGCTTGACCAATTAAGCTGGGTGTGATGAAAACCTGAAAAGTGCAGGTTGTTCGACCTTACGGTGCCCTTTTTGTGTCGTTTGCAGGTTTTTACAGGTCCTTCACTGCATTCGCTACAACAACTCCATGGCTGCTTCTCTGAATCCTCTTACTCCTTTCAATTACCACCAATGGAAGGAGGACATGAAGATTCAAATCCATTAAAAAGGGATCTACAGAGTCATAATGAATAAGCTGGAATAGAGCCAAATTCTACTGTTGAGAAGATAAAATACTGGAATAAGCTGGATGAAGCTTATGGTTTCTTGTGTTTTGTCTATTTCCAATGATCTTAATTTCCACATCACGGGATTGAAGACTCCGAAGGATATTTGGGATCAACTCGCTTCCTTGTTTGATTAACAAGATGATCTACGGATCTATCAACTTGAGAATGAGCTAATTTCCCTGAATCCATGAAGCTACAAAACTATGAATGATTTTTTCACAAAATTCAAGCACTTGGTGCTCTAATGAAAGCAGTGCAAGGTTGAGAAGGATGATGATCAACTCATCCTAGCTATCTTCTCAAAAAATGGTCTGGATTATTTAGTATTTGTTTCCACATTCGACGCTGGGAAGCTAGAAATCCCAAATTGGAAAATGACTTCACTGGATGCCTTCATCAAGTCCCTCATAAACAAGGATGACAATCTTGTGCAGATGGGGGTCATCAGATCCTCAAAAGATCAAGCACTGTTTACTTCGAGGCCAAAAGATTCAAAGGGTAAAGGAAAGATGAAGAATCAAAAGGCTAAATTTGATGCTCCAAAGCCTAAAGAAAAGAACCAGCAGCAAGAAGAGCGTTATGTCTCAAAGAAACACAAGAAAAAAGGAAAGCAAGGCAAAGAGGAAGTCAAGTCTTCCTATTGTGGGAAGGAATTTCACCCTGAACATGCCTGCATGAAGAAGAAGCTTGATGATATGACTCTTCTCCTCAAGAGAAACAATACCGATCTTCCAGAGAGTGTTCGGAAGAGATATAATCAAGATCGGGATACCCAACAAGAAAGAGGATATGCTCTCATGGCAAGCACCTCGAAGCCCAAAGCTCTCCTCGTAGACTCTGGAGCTTCGAATCACATGATGGCAAGCATAGATTCCTTCTCATAATATATCTGTGGACCAACACACAACTCACAAGATAGATCACACAATTTACTCGGCAATTGAAGAATGAAACCGTGCAAAAATGGCTTGCAATTGTGAATGCTTTCATTAATCAAAAAGTAATTAGATAATAATTACAATGAAGTACAATGGATAAATAGCCACATGCAATTCGAATCCATGTGAGGAAATTCAAATTGATTAGACTCTACTTGACTGAATGGTTGATTGACCTTGTCTAAATCATTATTGGAGGATTGAGAGGCTAACTGACCTTGTTTAAATCATTATTGGAGTTCATCAGAGTTCTAAATCACAACTCAAGTGTCTAATTCAGTGTTGACTAGTCTAGATGACTGAGGTAGGTGAGTAAATGTGCCTCGCCTGCATGCATCCATGCAATCCTAGCGCTAACTGAGTAGAACTAAATGTAAGGCTTTAGAACTGAATGTAACTGACTCCTAACTGAGATTGACTAGTCACCAACTCAACTCAACTGACCTTGGTTGGTATCGACACTCCCAATGGCTCCTAATTTGCAGGGATTGATATAGGAGTCTCCTAAACTGATGCACGCAAGTGAAATCAGTGGCAGTAGGCCTCAATTAGTGTTCCCCACACTTTAGTAACTGGAACATGTGCCCCAATTAGGCCAGGTGGACCCAATGGTGCTAGTGACTAAAAATAGACTGGAAGGACTCCCGATTTAGATATGACTCCTGCTTTAGACATATGACCAAATTGGATAAGGGAGGATTAATAATCCTAACATGGACATCGACAAAATCATTCCCATCCACATGGGATATGATTCTCAGATCATTTTGAAAGGCAAAGGTACTGTAAAGCTTGAACATGGCAGTTTATTTGATGTTCTGTATGTACCCTCCTTGGCCTCCAATCTTTTGAGTGTATATCAAATGACTCATACTGGAGTGCCCAAGAGAGTTACTTTCATCCTAAATGATGTTGAAATCACTAAGATTGCATTCGAGAAACTTGTTGCAATAGGCATAGCAAACCATCATGCTAAGGCCTATGAGTTTTCCTAGTTTGTGGCAGAGGCAAGGCCCACCGCTCTTCCGACTCATGGGAATGAGGTCAATAGGCTACGACATGAGAGATTTGGTCATTTGAACTTCAAATACTTACAACAGATTTAGAAAATTCCATGGTTGAAGGCCTCCCAACCATCAAAACTTCAAGTGGAATTTGCAAAGGTTGTATTGTCGGCAAACACCATGAGTACAAATTTGATCGAGGAAAGGCAAGCAGTGCACAAAGTATTTCGGGACTGATACATCATGATATTAGCGGACCCATGCCTACAACATCCATGAGTGGTTCACAATATGTACTTACCTTCATTGATGATTTCTCTAGATACACTTGGGTTTTCTTTCTGAAGAAAAAATCTGAAGTCTTGGAAAGATTCACCGAGTTCAAAGCATTGGTTGAGAATGCCTCTGGGAGAAATATAAAGTCCCTCATATATGATAATGGAGGGGAGTATATCAAATCTAAATTTTTGCAATTATGTGCCGATAGTGGGATCCAAATTCAGCACTCCATTCCCTACACACCACAACAGAATGGTGTTGCGGAAAGGAAAAACCAAACCCTCAAAGAGATGACTACCTCCATGTTGGAAGCCAAAGGTTTAGCTGCTAACCTATGGACCGAGGCCATGAATGTTGCTGCACACATTCAGAATAGAGTACCTCACTCTTCCATGAAAGGCAAGACTCATTTTGAATCCTATTTTGGACACAAGCTGGATGTGTCAAATTTCAAGGTTTTTGGGTCCACTGTATGGGCTCGAATTTTGCTTGACAAGAGGAAATATTTGTAACCAGAAAGCATTGAATTTTTGTTCATTGGATATACAGAAGAAACTAAGGGATTCAATCTTCTGAATATCAGAACCAAACAATTTTTCATTGAAATAAGTGTCCGATTTGAAGAACCTCTCCAAGAGGTAGAACTAGTTGAAGACAATTCTACTGAAATTCCTTCCTGTTCTGCTGATCATTTGGGTGGTGAAAGTGGGAGTGAAGGCTCTAATTTTGCAGATATGATATCTAATATCAGTGAGCAAAACATATCAAGTTCAGAATCATATTCTGAAGTGCAAAATCATCTCCCAACTTGGGGTAAAAAAGACACCCTCTTCCACCGGGCCAAACATTGGAAATCTTGCCGATCCAAGAAGAACCCGGTCTGATTTTCAAAGAGCAGGTATTGCTCTCTCTTGTCATGATTCATTTCTATCCGAGACCTATTATTTAATGATTGGGTCAGATCCTAAGTCCTACTACCATGCTAAGAAAGATCCGAGATGGCAAGCTGTTATGGACAAGGAGTTTAATTCTCTTTGGAAAAATGCTACTTGGGAGTTAGTTTCTCTTCCACCTAGGAGGAAATTAGTTCAATGCAAATGGGTGTTTCGGACAAAGGTTGGTGCAAAGGGAACAAATTGCAAGTACAAATCAATCCTGGTTGCAAAAGGGTCCTCCCAAGTCCAAGGAGTGGACTATCATGAAACTTTTGCACCGGTGGCAAAGATGGACTCCATCATGCTAGTTTTGGCCATTACCGCATCCCAGCACTGGGAGGTGCATCACATGGATGTCAAGAGTGCTTTTCTTCATGGAGACTTGAATGATGAAATATACATGAAGCAAGCCGAGGGGTATACATCGGATCCTTCTTTGGTGTGTAAGTTATAGAAATCATTATATGGGTTGAAACATGCCCCAAGATCTTTGTATGCCAAAATGGATGCCTTTATGATCTCACAAATCTTCCAGAGATACAAATATGACCCTAATGTATATTTTCAGTAGTATGATGGTAATATTTTAATAATAGTATTATATGTTGATGATCATTTGATAACAGGATGCACACTTGCTTTGATTTTTTTCATAAAAACTGCCCTTCATGATGCATTTGAAATGAGCGATTTGAAGCACATTTCGGTTTTCTTTTTGAACATTCACCAAGAAGGGGGTGAGTTCACCACGATGATTAGTTACTTCTTCAATGTTCAGCTTGAGGGGGGGGGTTTCCCACTGGGTTTTCCCTCTTTCCCCACTTAACATTTTATTTGAGCATTTTAGAGTTATTTATTGTACAGGGCGACCTATGGCCTTTGTTGCTGGGGCCCTAGAATTTTATGCATTTTATTTTACTCCTCATGAGTATAGCTTAAGGGGGGGTGTTGGAGTCATTACCCAACCCACACACCTATTTGGTTAATTTTGGCCTATTTAACCACTATCCTAAGTTTATTGACTCGAATTGGCATCTGCATGAGCACACCATGACATCAACATCAACACACCCACCCCCTCCTTCAATCAAGGAGGCAAACTAAGCCTTCTGCTTCAACCAAGGAGGCTAACTAGGATTCCTCCTTCAATCAGGGAGAAATTCTGGGGTGATCTGAGTGTCATAAGTGCAACAATGAGTTAACTAAAAGTTGTTTCACCTAAAAATCAGTTAAGCTGAGTTGCAAAGGCACCTCCCTCATTTCATTGTCTATTTTGGGCTGATTTGGGTGAACTGGAGTGAGTTAATGCACCTCCAACAACTTCTGATGACCAATATTAGTTCACTTCACTTAATCGGAGCTGGCTAGAGTTAGTGATGTGCTCCCACCTACTGATTGACAATGCAGTGACATGTAGTTGAGTTACATTCAGTTAGACCCAGTCATTCATTGCACTCCGATTCACTTAGGACTTAGTTAGAGTCAACCATGGCTAGAATAGTGGTTAACTGGTGTGTTCAGTGTGACTAACAAACAATTCAGCTACACCCATCCATGCAATTCGAATGACCTCTATTGAATTCGAATTCCATTGCATTCATGCAAGTTTGCATGACATTGTATTATTTTATTCATTCCATTATTGATAATGTAAAATTGCAACCTCTTATTGCAGTACTGTTTTGTCATTTCATGCCTAAATTGTCTTGAATCTCTTATAAGTCTATGCTTTGTCTCAAGATTATTGTGACAGAATTTAATAAGTATGGACATCAGGTTGTCTAAATTATTATTGTTGGATTTGGTATCTTGCAGCATAAGGATGGTGGGTTTTTCCTGCAGGATCTTTCTTTTCAACATTTTTGTGTTTGTTGGGGTTGTTGATCCCCTTTATATTCCAAGAAATCATCTTCATTGTGTAATATTTGGGTTGGAGGGGAAGAACTCGGTAAGCTGGGAATATTGCCCTAATTCAACTAGCCTGGTACCAAGGGTGGCTATTCTTTGTATATTCATTTTTTTGTCACTCTTTTTGAATTCTCTAGAGATTTTATTTGATTCCTTGGTACCATTGTTAACGATCCCAAGTCTGGTGTGAGCTTTGGCTATGTTTATAATGTATGTTAGCAGCTGGATTTTCTTGGGGGATATTGCATGTAATGTATTGTTTTTGCATGTGTCTTCCATCCCTAAAAAATCCAGATCTCCCAGTTCTATATCCCCCATATCTTCGTCCATTAAGACATTTATGTCTTGGGTGGGGGTGATATTGTCGAGGTGAGGAATAATCTCTTCTGCATGAAAGGGTTGTTTGGAGGGATCAACCCTGGGGCTCTCTCTAGATTTTGTTGATTCCTTTCCTTTCTCGATATCTTGATGAAGTCTCTTCATTGTAGGAGGAGCTTCATCGCTCCCAAGAACCTGTTCTTCGTGCTGAGTAGCTAGTGCTTCAAAACTATTGCTAGTGGTGGGATTTGAGGGTTTACTAACAATGGGATTTTTCTTGCTCCATTTCCTTCTGTTCGTGACTTTTCTTAAATCCTCTTCGTCCACATTAGGGTCTTGTTTTTTCTCAGATGCATCTCTATTCAGAGGGCAGTCTCGAAATAGATGTTCGTGTTTATGACACTTTATGCATATGAAAGGACATGTTCATAATATAAAGGCTGGACCCATTCCGTATCCTTGTGTGCCAGTGTGACAGAGTCCGGAAGTGCTATATCTATGTGCATGTAGGCACAAATTAGAGCATAATATGTGTATCTTTGTTTTTTTGTTTGATCAACTATCTTGAGAAATTTGCCCAAGGAGTTGTCGATGTCCTTGAGGGTTTCTTCATCCCAATAGTCCCGAGGTAGTGAGTAAAGACGGACCTAGACCAGTGCCCAGGAGAAGTTCTTGGTGTCTGGATTGAAGTGCTCGATCCAGTTCCTGAGAAATAGGCCCGCAGAGTTGAAGAAGTAGGTTCTTTCTTCTAGAATGAGGTCTATGTCCTCTAGCAAGGAGAAAATGACGGTTAAAAAACCCCTTTGGGGCCTAGTTGCAAATCAAAATGTGTTTTTGTATTCCATTTGATGGCAATCCAGTTGGGGAGAGCTCTTTCGATGGGTCAAATACCTATAAATTTTCCAATTGGGGCGTATGTCTCCATGTAATCGATTTTGGCGTTAATTCTGGATGGAGGGAGGTTGATCCTAGGTTTTTCAGAGGATTTAGCTAAGCAGGTGTGGGTTTTAGGTTTGTCCAAAATCGTGGTATGAGGAGGCAACCAGTCATTGTGCTTAGAGGATTCAGGTTGCATGGCGTATGTAGGTAGAGATTTGTCCCGAGGTTGCATAGGGTAGAGAGGATCCAATGGGTATCGAGAGGGACTAACGGTCCCTCTCGTACAAGTCGTCATGAGAGAGGTCAATGATAAGAAAGTGGGGATGACAAAAATAGGAGAGGTCAGCTAGAGGAAGATTGTATTGGTTCATGGGGAAGCCATCAAACAACTTGCCTAAACCCTAAGCAGAGCTCCATCGCCGTCGAATCGTCTTGTCTTCACAATTCGGGTTAATTTCATGTTATTGCAGAGCATACCTTCCATTTGATTTAGGTATTAATTATTATATGTTGAATTATGAGTTGGATCCTTATGCTCCATTTACATGAGGCGATTCAACTAACATATTTAGTTTGATGCAGTAAATAAAATAATATTTTTTTACCCCATTTCCCTAAAATCACCATATGGAAATTGGGTATGTTACATTGGAGGTTATTGAAGTTTGTTATTCAAAAAGGAATTCATCATATACAAATTTTTGGAGACACTCAGATCATAATAGAGTGGACCATGGAGAGATGCAAACTTCAAATCACTCAATTGGAACATTGGTGGAGAGACAATAGACTTCTACTCAATCCAACATGTCTATAAGAAGTCAATCCAATTTCCAACATTTTATCTAAATATGCTCGACACCTTATGGAGGGATGTCTATCCATTGAAAAATTTCATGACCATATAGTACCATCAATAGCTCTATGCAGTTATACTAGTTTATATCTTCCTTACATAGTTCTCTCTGTATATCAAACTTTGCTAGTATTTTCTTTGAATCTTTTTAGTTGTTTTGGTTTTGACTGGGATTGTTGGCTCTTATTGGACTATGTCAATATTACTTTTGTAACTTTGATTCACTTTAAAATAACAAGTTACAGGATTTTTTTCAATTTGAAAAAAAATGGATAGTAAAGCAAATATCCTAGTCATTTTTTTCAAATAAAATACTTATATAAGGGATGCCACCTAACTTCCACCTCAACCATTCCAAGCGTGAGGGCCAAGATAAAAGAAAAATATTTAAAGTTCAGTTTTACCCATGATGGGAAAACCAACCAGTTTTTGAGGTCCTCTTTGTAAAAATGGTTTTAATTATATATGTAGTATATATAAAGTTCAGTTTTACCCATGATGGGAAAACCAACCAGTTTTCGAGGTCCCCTTTGTAAAATGGTTTTAATTATATACGTAGTGTGTATATATATATGTGTGTGTGTGTGTGTATGCATGCATGCATGCATGTATGTATATGACATGTATAATAGATGAAAAAAAAACTATAATATGGTGTTTGAAAAAGGGTTGGAATAGGTGTAAAGAATTACTATTCAACTAGAGTAACAAGAAAGTTTTAAGGCGGGTAGACTTTAATGTTGTCAACAAAATAATCAGTACAATACTGTAGATCTGCAACCACACAGAACCGTAGATCTCTATGCTGATAGACTTGCTAGTAATTGTTAATCCATGAAACACATCACAATGTGATAATTCATAGTCGATCATGGTATCTGGTCATGTATTTAATATGTCGATATGGGTTTGAAAATCGAAGCTAAGGCATTACCATATTCCACTGGTTCCACTGTTTGAACAGAGTTGATACTAAAAAATGTTTTTTCCCTTATTTCATTTTACTAGAGTGGTTTAGCGGGAAGTGTAACATACCCCAAATACCTAAATAGATTCTCGAGGTGGGAAGCATAAAAATTATTCTTAACATGTACATTTAATTACACTAAGTAAGTTTAGAAACATTATTTACTTAACCATAACCATTCATTGGAGAGTACGAATCTAAAACACAATCACTTAATGCTAATCTACTTAAACAGTTCTTATTGAAATTTAAGTAAGATATAACCGTTACATTAGTCGCAAGACTATATTTTGAATAAGATAACGATTTACACATTTACCCTGTCTTTTGAGAGTTATCCCAATGTCTTTCCACCCTTGGAACATAGATTTTGCAGCCACCATTGGAAGTATTGCAAACTCAACATATATATTAGTACTATATATTAGCCTACAAATTCAAGAGCATAAACAAGATAAATTAAATCCATAAACAAGGCAAATTGTTAAAGGTACTTCTTTTAGCTTGGGTGACTGAAAGCGTGTTTAAGAATTTCCTCCCAACCATAGACTTCATTTGATGTATGTTTTTCCATCTAAAGCCACCCTGGAGCTAGGCGACGAATCCGCTAGGGTAAAGATATAACTAGAACCCTTTCAAAGGTCTCTAAACATGATCTAAAGGTTCAACCATTCCTTTATATAAAATAAATAAGTAATGTCATAGTAGTTAACCAATAGCTAACCAAGCACCCAATCAAGATAGCTTTTACACACAAATCATGGCATTTATAAGATGAAACAATGCACCCAATCACACATTCCTTGTCTTGGAGGTTGTATCGATCTACAAATTACAAATCTGTTTAAAGGGTTTAAATCGGTTTAAAGTTCAAACATTGACAGAGACTTGATTTACCCACTAACATACAAGTCATATTCATAAATCCAGAGCAGGAAATAGTTTGTTTACCCACTATCACAAATAAAAACATACAAATTTATTCAAACTCAAATGCAGGCATTGATTTAAATAGTTTGTTTACCCACTATCACAAATAAAAACATACAGATCTATTCAAACTCAAATGCAGGCACTGATTTATCATTTTGCAGCCACATACTTCAGATCTGATTCATCTAAGCACAGGCAATGGATGGGCCATACATTCCAACAAACATAGATCTTAAAATATACATCTTAAATGCAGTCAAATGAAAAGATTGTGAAAAACACAGCTATACGCACATCACAAATCTGGAATCTGGATATAAAAACGGAGTCAAATAAATGATTGTGTCTCGGATTTATAATTAATAAATACAATTGATGGCAGTTACTAAAAATTAAACTCAAAAAATGGAAGCCGAAAGGTGGAGTTTCGATCTCACCAATATAGTCATTGGGAAACACTGTTAATGCTCCTTATAAGTGTTTTGATGCTCCTTACTCTTTATATATGTTTCATAAGTCATCTCTCTCTCTATATGCATGGTTATTTAATAAAACCCTTTCCTTGTAAAAGGGAATCCTAGGATTAATGGATCATGAACTAATTATTTTATTATGATATAACCAATATATAATGTGTATACATATATCGGGGTTCTTGTGAGGCCATTACCACTTATCAAATTTGAGTATTTAGCTTCACTATAAAAATATATATTATAATCATATGATCCTCATTACTTTTAGATAAAACAAATTTTATCTCACCTTTATACTTAAAGTAATGTTTGTTTTTCATTTCATAATAATCCTTTGGATTTGTACCCAAATGTAAAATTATAATAATATTGTGTGTTCTTAAACAATTTTATAATGATAGTAATAGCTTGTTTAAGCTGTTTGAACAAAACAATAAAAAAGCTTGCTTATTGTTCAAATGATAATATCAATAATTTCGTTTTTCGTATGGGATGATCGCATTCCTTTCAGTACCCCATTATACCAAGATGACCCTTAGCCAGAAAGCTAAAATCTCAAGGTTTCACTAGCCTTTGACCTCTCCCCCTAGTGGATTCGTCCCCAATCATCGTTTTAGTTGTGCATGCTTTCAATCTCCTAGCATTTTTAATTTCATCTTTAACTTGATGAGGCTAAGATTAATACTTATAGTGTTTTTTACCTACATTTTACCGTTTTCGGTCGTGTACTGAGGGGATGTTACATAAAGTGTTAGTCCAGGGCTTCTTCACCTTTTCAACGCTCAGTTAAGCACTTATAACTTATCATTTACATGAAATAACAAATCCAAATAATTTACTGTAAAATATTTATTATTAAAATATATATGATTTAAATCACATTTTTTTTATTAAATTCAAATTAACTTTAAAAATAAATAAAAATTATAATATTAACGAAATATAAATTATAAAAAGAAGTATTGGATTTAATTTTTCTTTGCTATTTTAAAATAACAAAATTAATAGGTACTTATATTTAAATTATAATTTATGTGTAACTTACATTATCCACTATCCACTTTATTGAAATAAAGAATGTTTTTGAAAAAGATAAAATATTCAATTTTTTCATTTTTAATAAATAAATTATATTTATTTAATTAATATCTTTTTCACAATATATTAATATTTTAAATAAAAATTATAATATTAATAAAAATAAATTATAAAAAAATATTAATTTTATTTTTTCTTTACCGTTATAAAAGAATAAAATTAACAATTACTTATATTTAAATTATAATTTATTTATAACCTACATTACCCACTATCCACTTTATTGAAATAAAGAATACGTTTAAAAAAATTAAATATTTCATTTAGTTTATTTTAATAAATACATTATATTTATTTAATTAATATTTATTTTCTTCAAAATTAATTTATAAGTTTAAATAAATCTATGTGTTTTCAGATTTTAAACCAATAATACAAAATTATAAATATAAATTTAATTTTTAAAAATTAAAAATTAAATTAAATTATCATTTATTTTATTCAAATACAAAATATATTGAGAAAAGGCAAGACAATCTCTTACACTTCTCTAAGACGGCCCCTAAGAAATTCTGGAGGCAGATTTTAACTAGAAAAACTAAAGATAATAATAAAATTTCTCTGCACGACTGGAATTCCTATCTTAATAAGCTTTATGGCTCCCGGAATGTCATAGACCACTTTGAAACCCTCCTCACAATGGAAGAAGTTTTCTCTTTAAAAGACATAGATTTTACGGTTAAGCGTCTGGCTAATGGAAAAGCTAAGGACATTGAAGGTTACCAGGCATAAATCTTAAAAAATGGAGGTCCTATCCTCATCCCTCACATCCACAAGCTTTTTAATCAAGTAGTCAAGCAAGGGTTCCCTAAACCTTGGACTCAGAGCCTCATTATCCCTAT